>JADLZN010012204.1:0-299904 GCA_018155175.1 Sinocyclocheilus anophthalmus
ACTTCTGCAAATAAAAGGGGTTGTGACTCACAAAACTCTGCAGTGCATGTGTACATGGCCATACAGACCTGTTTTTGCAGCACAAACTACATCCCTGTCACTGTAGACCTCCTTCATAACCCAAATACAGTAGGAACTCGATTGTTATGACTAATGTCGCCCAATCTAAGTACACAATGACATAACACAGGAGATAAGAAGCAATCCTTGGGGCCACACATGTATCATTTGGCCCAAAGTGGCTTGATATCTAATCTTTAAACACCCTGCTTCCCGTTATGGAACACCTAGTACAATTCCCTTATGAGGAGCTCGGTTGCAAACATCTAGCATTGAAATCCCAAGTGAAAAAAGTAAACTCTTTTTCATGACACATTTTTATGAAGTCAGTGTGGATGCTCTTGGAGTCATGTAACTCCCTGAGGTAGAGAAGCTACTGTGCCCAATGACAAACACCATTAAACGAGGTTTCACTACAGCACTTCTCTTTCTCATTTCTTTTTGTAAAAACATAATAAAATATTGCAAACAACTGCTAAATGCAGTACATTTTAGCATATCATTATAGCTAATGCTTAACCTTTAGCTATATACAAGAAAGAAAGAAAGAAAGAAAGAAATACTTAGATTTTGGTATTGGTGAATGTTTTCATGAGTATTACATATGTGAAAGATGTGGGGAATCGATTCTCAAAACTGTAATGTAAAACATATCATAATTGTATTTTTTTTACGTGTTTCTATTATACCGTATGGCTACTGTATAGCTACATCAACATTTATTTTGTTTTATATAGCCTTCAATTGTCACGTGTTTAGAGGAAATACTGGCTGATGTGAAGTAATGAATTGTTTCTTTTTGTTTCAATAGCCTGCAGGGGGAAAACTTTTTTACCCATAAAAAAAAAAACTAAAGATCAAAAGTAATCCTTTATTAAAAATGCATTAGCTCATGATACTGGTTAATATAATAATTGTAATAAAAAAAAATCCTCTGCCATATTTACCTTATTGGCCTAACTAAGATTGTTTGTGGTTTGCCGAGGCACATTGCAAATCCATAATAATCAACCAAAGTCCATTTATACACCAAATGCACTAAGTAATCAGTACAGCACTTACCTTAAATATTTTGTTAAGCGCAATGGCAGTTCAGTATAGTGGCAGTAAACGAGAGAAATGTCTTTGCTGTCAACCAGCAGCCAAAAATAGACACAATTAAGTAGCAGCAGAGGAAGGATGACTGGAGAATGTCCTTCCCCTTTGATGACAACCTAATGACTTATACTTATCATCAGAGCAAGGAATGGGAGATTACAGTTGTCACACTTGCTAGAACCAGCGGCACGCGGCCTAGGTGTCACACCACCAGATTCATTAGTGTTAAACATCATTATGGGGCATGATGTTTGTCTGCGGGCTTTTGCCATTTCATCACAGTTCTTAATGTCGTCGTCATCATCATCATCACAGCAATTATATTCCATAACCATAACAATTACCATCTAAAGCCAAGCTATCAAAAATGAAGGTGCATGGGAAATGCAATGGTGCCACGGTTTATCTGGTAGAAAGACTGTACCTTTAAAATAAGACTGACTTTGTAACCCACACATATTGATATTTTTATTTTCGAACCTTCCAAAGCCCTTTAGAGGAGCTGAACATAAGTAGGCCCTGAAAACAGAAGTGTGTGAGGTGAATTCAAAAAGAACCATCCGGGATTGAACTGCTCTGGTCTCTCGAGAGAAGCTGTGTGAGTGTACGGTGGAGGAAATGGCTGGACTCAGATGGAATGAAAGGGAAACATGCTTAGGTCTTCTATTGAATGTGCCAGCTCGCTTACACCCAGTGGAGAACTCTGGGAAACGGGTGTATGCAAACATTCACCTGAAAATAGCAGAACAACAGCTAGTCTTTATCTCCTGGGTGCACATTCCTTCTTAACGGCATTTCATTGATTTGGAGAGAATCACATGTGGAGAATCCAACCTGGTGAAAAAAGAAGTCCATATTTAAATGGTGAAAGATTATCTGTATGTGCTTAATGTGCTGGGTATGGATGTCCAATTTCTTTATCAAGTCAATATTAATTTCTTCAGTATCGGTAGCACCAAGTACCGATTAGTGCTGCCAGACTGACAGGAGACTACTTTTAAACACTCAGATGTGTGAAAATAAGGCTGCATGATAAAATGAAATAAAATCCACACCACAATATGACATAGTTGGGTTTAATTGAAATACATTAAATAGATGCGCTACCGATTTAGAGTGAAGTGTGGCATTTACACATGTAGTTAATGATTCAGTGTTTCAGCACCTTAGAACGGTTTGGTTTATTAACTGTGAATCGATTAAATATTGATGGTTTACTGCTTGAAAATTAGTTCAGATGTAAATATTAAAATTGTAATTTTACAGTAAAATAATATTGTTATTACTTGATTTTCTATTTTTTTGTATTTTTAGAATATATTTCTTATTTTGTTTCATATTTTCATTTCATAATAATCAAATCATGATAATTATTATTATTTTATAATCATATTTTTGTTTTTCTGAAATTACTGAAAGACAATGAGTTTGTTCTTGTAAAAAAGTAAACAAGTATTTCCCAAATCGTTCAGCCCTAAAAGGAGGTGAAAAAAAGAGTACACATTTCAGATTCAACTAATGTAAATAAGTCATCTGGTGAAAATTCCTATATTATTATTATACAAAACATTGCAATGTCTTTTTTTTTTCACCCATATCGTGCAGCCCTACAGTACGTGAAAATAAATGTCAAATGTGTTTTTGGTCAAAATTACCTTTCTGCTTGAGGTAAACAATCACTTAAGTTTTATGTGAATACAAAACCTGATATGTTAAAATATCCAATCCATACATTAGATCTTTTTTTGTAAATGCGAAATCTTCAAACTTCTGAAAGGGTTTACTTAATGAGTACAAATCTTCTGCAAATATAGTTTAGTGATTTGTTTTTAATTTACATATTATATGAATGTATATATGTACTACAATATTATTATATTTTAATTATATAATTGAATATCTGTTAATACATATTGACATTTAACTAAATAAATCAAAAGAGTATTATTTTAGCTGTGATATGGTGCTGCAGTGGAGCTTGCGCATGTGCTCCAGTGCATTGAGCCGTGGCATTCATGCGGGTGCTGGAGTTTAAATCAATTTTGCAATATTTCCAGATTCCATTCCTCCCTCTTCTCTCCACTATCCTATCAATAAATAGTGGCCAAAAAGGCCATAAATAAATAAACATAGTTGCTGTTAGCATTAGATCACATACATGACTCACATACACACTTGTGATACCATCACTAATGCATGTAATTTCATTGGAACTCAAATGTTTAATCCAGCAGTGTAAATAAGTGATTGATGCACTTTGCACTTTAACAGTGGCCCTAAAACTGATTTGGACACCTCTGTGTGTAAATGTCATTGCAGTAGATCAAAATATCAAAGCATTTAAGTTTTCGCAATAAATGGCACTTGGTTTGATAATGCAATGATGCATCCATTAAGTGTCCTAATGCATTTTTGGAACAACTGTATTTCCAGATTAACAATGGAGCAGGATTGTGACAAGTGAATAAACACCTCTATTCCATCCCATTACACTCTGCTTAAAGAGTTAGTCAACTTAAACGTGGCTGTCAGAGTATTTATATTATTTTTATTTCTGTACAAATGTAGAAATAATTGCAGACCTATTCCCTCTGGGTGAACATGTTTTTAATTATGTTAAAATCTGATGCAATCTTGTAATAATCGTCATGCATCATCTGTCTGCAGTACATGATTGGACTCTCTCGGGATTCTTTGACACTCACGGGTGAGAATGATATGGATTGAGAGATAAGACAAACTGCTGCCGTACAACATATTAGCAATACCAAAGGAAAGCCGTGCAAGCAGATTACAACACAGTCAGCAGAGTCACAGTGAATGAAAGAACAAAGTGAACAAGACAGACTGGACATGATATATAGTTATTTTATTTTATGGTTGTATAATAATAATAATAATAATAAAAAAAAATGATGAGGGCGGCAAAGTTCCAAGCTCCCCACCTCCATGTGGTGCTTGGCCTAGATACGCACTTTATAGGTGTAACCATGGGGAAAAAGTGGCAATTGAAACAAACCTGAATTTTTGGTCAAAAAACAATTTGAACCAAAACGAGACCTGTGATACTGGAGGCACAGGTTTCATGTCCGAAGAAATACAGAGAAAGGTGAATACGCAGAGAAGAAACATTGAAGCAAAGAAGTGGCTAGCGGACGCTGAATTAGCACAGATCAAAGCTAATGTCAACAGGCACATCCAGCAGCAAATGCAAAAGCCAGAAAATGCTAATACCGTGGATGAAGAACCAAGTGGGAGTTCCCTGGAGGAACATCTTGGTGGAGAACAGTCACAGCAACTGCAGAAGACTGCTGAGAGCATCCCTGAGGATCAACATCAAGTGGGTGAGACGACTGGAGTTGACCTTTCAGAAGCTGTTCCCAAATCAGGTGATGCAAGAGTCCAAGAGATGGAAACCAGGATCCGAGTGAAGCTGCTTGAGTTAGAGAGTGTCACCATCAAGAACAGGAGGAGACTCAAGCATGTGAGATGAAGCAAGGAGCTGGATCAGATCATTGAGCTGGCGAACCAGGCCCTGGTTATCATCGCAAGGGAATATCCTTTAAACATCACCGAGCTGAACACACTTAAGTACGCAGCAGCTGCAGTCATTGCAGGCGAGATGAAGGATACTCCTAAAGCGGGATTTATACTTTTGCCTGGATCAGCTTCGCGTGCATCCGCTGACTGCACGTGCACCTTCCCAAATGGACAAGGCTTTTATACTTGTCGCGTTCGCCGTTGTACTATTATTTGAAACAACAGGGGACAACGAGGAGTAATTGTCCTCTAAAAACATCGGGAATCACCGGTGAGAAGAAGTCATTTGCAGGTACAAGATTTCTCGTGTGATGAATGAGTTGATGAATTAATAATTTCTTTATGTACAAACTGATTAAAATAATCTTAAAGGGGGTATAACACACACAGTTTCACCCAATCTCATGTTAATCTTGAGTACCTATAGAGTAGTACTGCATCCTTCATATCTCCAAAAAGTCTTTAGTTTTATCATATTTATTAAAGAAAGATACAGCTTTACGATTCTCTCCGGAAAAAGCCGAGCTCCAGGAGGCGCGCCGTTGGCGGAGCTGTGATCAGCACTTGGGCGCCGAATGCCAACAAAACAGACATTTGATGCCGTTTCACTTACCGTCTGCACTTCTGAATCATGATGACCGGGATCTTTTATAGCTGGGACCGCTCCATCCTTCAGTATCAAACAATGTGCAAATCCAGTGTCGAACTGGGCCTTGTTTATAAAACATTCGTCACATAACTCTCACTTGTGGTCAAACTTGTTTTTCTGCTGCCCCGGAAAAACTAACTGTATCCACTGTTTACATAACACTGGGTTTTTTAGGAAGTTGAACACAGTTATATTTCCCTTATAACCAAAAACACACTTCTTTGAATTGGCGATATTCTTCCCGAGCAAGTCCCGTGCAGCGCTGCCACCAGATGAAGCGCATTGATGGGCGCGATCATGCTCTTGCTCTGGTCGATGCGTGCGCGGGCGTGCTCTTCCGGGGGAAATGCCCATATAAGGAGTTACACCCTCATCTACGTCATGAAGAGCCACGATCGAAAAAAAACTCTCCGAAACTTGTACGAGGCTGGAAGTAAGATTTTTGGCACAGAAATTCTGTCATACGTCCAAATTGTTTTTTTTTTTAAACTTTGTCCAGGCTTAGCATGAGAATCCAACTCTTTAACAGTGTAACCAACTCTGAATGCATGAAACCGCATTGTACCCCCCTTTAACGGTGTTGTGGTTAATTTCACATCAAACCAAACACTGTAAGCAATATTGTTAGAATAAATCTAAATGAATCCCTATTTCTATTTGTATACAATCAAATAAAACGTACTTCCTTAACAAACCCTTGGACAAACTAATGCAAAAAACCTGCATTGTTTTTCCCTCCAAAGCTTGAAATTGCACAGGGTGGAGTTTGAACTTAACATCTAATTGCTTCTGTTTCACATAAATGCTGGCACAGATGTGCATGTTCGGCTAGAATCGCCCTGAACTCATGCATCTTCGGATGCGGATGCGGCGGAAAGTTAAAAAACTGTTGTGCCACCGCCAGCAAAACGATGGTCGTTGGCACCACTCAAGCAACTCCCGCCAACAACCGTGATTACTCATATTGCGTGCGCGCACCTCGAAAGCGAACTTGCCGACGCGTAAAAAAATAAAAAAAAAACTCAAAAACAACTACAAAAAAAACTTGCCGACGGGTGAGTATTAAATCGGCCTTATAAGCCTGTTTATACTTCCAAGTCCCCCTAGGGTCCGTAGGTATGCTGACCTCAAATCCGGCATCTGAGAGTTTTGCATGCAACGAAGGCTCTGCGCAGACGATCCGCGTTTGCCTCCCTTTTTTTGTGACCGCGCGTCTACTGTCCGTATGCTACTGCGCATTCGCGAAGGCTGTGTGAAGAAGCCTGTTGCTTCTTGAACCTGTACAATCAGTCGATAAAACAATATAAAAACAGCCAGATGTGTGTGTAATAATGTTTGTTCACATGTTTGTTTATTGTTCAAGCCAATCTACTATTCAAGTATCGAACCGTGAGCGAACCTCGCGTCCTCAGAGCTAGCAAAGGTTTTATTTTATTTTATTTGCACAAGAAAAAAATATATACAATAAAAACAAAATAAAAAAGTATAATCCATATACCATCCATAAAACCTAAAAGTGCTTATTTAGAGCCTCCACCTAAACAACAACGAAAACAAACTAATTAAATTAAGGAAAAAGCTAAATTGCAATAACAAATATGTAAATATACTGTAAGCGACTGCAAATTAATTATAACATATGTCAAAAACCCAGAGATAATGTACTCCAAAATAAATAAAAAACAATTACAAAGCAGCACTAAAATGATCCTTTATACCGTTATCATCTTTCATAAGAATACTTTTTTTTCATTCCATACATTTAAAGGGTCATATGATGCAGTTTCAAATTTTCCTTTCTCTTTGGAGTGTTACAAGCTGATTGTGCATAGATAAGATCACTGAAGTTGCAAAGACTAAAGTCTCAAACTCAAATAGATTTTCTTTATAAAAGTTAAGACTAGTCCACGCCCACCTAAAATGGCTCGTTCTAACACGCCCCCACATATCTACCTCACTAATGTGCACGCAAAGAAAGAAGGTTTGGTTTCAGTAACCGCAGTTAGTGTTTAAGCAGCATGTCAGGGAGACGCTGTGTTTCAGTTTGAAAGCAAAAGCACTTTATTTGGCCTGCCGGAAGTAGATGCATTTAGGTATCTTTAATATTATTTACAACAGAACAGCAATGCATTTTAATGGACGACCGTTTCGTGAACCTAGGAGAGGAGGTAACTCTGACTTTGCTATGACAATCTGGCGCTTCTGAATCAGCTACTGTTTTGTTAAAAGTATTTGCTATTGACTGTTCAAATGAGGAGTGTTGCGCGCAGTGTGGGAGGAGAGATCGAGGAGAGCAGCCGAGAGAGATGAGAGGGAGAGGGAGAAAGAGAGAGAGAGAGGGGGGGACACATCACATTGGAGTCAGCTGTCTTAACCGTGGCTTGTGTACTGGAAACACATACCAGCTTCATCACTGTGTTTGTCACGTGACTCTGTTGCCCTTTCGGGCTCTGTCTTTATATTTACTTTGAAAGCTGAAGCTCGCGATTTTGTTAAGGGGCGTTACATTTCCGACGTGTGTTTGTGGTGTTCGGCCAATCACAATGCTTTGGTTCAGCTGGCCAATCAGAGCAGACTGCTGTCGGAAGGAGGGACTTTGTAGAAACGAAGCGTTTGAGAGAGGCGGGGCAAAAAACACAGATGACCTACAGTACGGTTCATTATTTGAAAAATTATGTGTTTTTGAACATTAAAGCATGTCAACATATTATGTTACACCAATACACAAAATAATGATCTTTAAAATAGCATCATATGCCCCCTTTAATATCCTACATCTTATCAAGTATTGACCTCTACAAGTGAGAATTTTAGGAAGATGAAAATTAAGTTAAGTTAACGAAGTTAAGTGACAGTGCACCTGTGAATTTACTTTATAATACATTCTAAATTCCTCTGGAAGGTTGCCTTCACTTGAATAGATCGTATGCATTAAACACATTTGAAAATTATATCATAAGGTATAAGAACCTGCGTTTCTTGAAATTAAGAAGCATATGAGAAAGATGCATTGTCGTTGTTGCAACCTCCCAAATGCTTCTGAGAATAATATATATAATATAGATATAAGAGAATAGCTATATATATAGTTTTTTGTTTTTGTTTAAAGTAGTATGGAAAGTATTGCCCAAACTATAATTACACTTGGAATATACGGATAAATTAACGATAGTAAAGTCTAAGAAGACACTCTGTAGTAACAGATGCCTAACCCTCATTTATAATGGCATATTTATGTATGTCACTGCTCACGTAATCAGCTTGTTGAGTGAGAGAGAATGTCATCAAGATTAAGCTACAAGTGAGGGCTCAGCGTTTGCAAAGGTACAAAGAACGCCAGCAACAGTTCTACCAGAACAAGCTGTTTAGAGAGAACACCAAGAAGTTGGCTCCGAAGTTCCGGCCTGAAAGGAGAAACGGAGAGGCCGATCATCGCTGCCCAGGATAAGCACTTAACACCAGGTACCACCAACGCAAGATCCTCAACCTGCAGGTCGACAGTAGATGTAGAATGTGTGGAGTAACTGAGGAAACAGTCAGTCACATAATTTCTGGTTGCTCCACATTGGACGATTTGCAAGGAACTTGGTGTTGAAGTGCCTGACAAGTGGTATGAGAATGTCCCACAACTAGTAGTGAACACTCACGACTGTACCATCATGTGTGACAAGGGTGTGTTTACCGACTTGACCATCAGTGCAAACCACCTGGACTCAACATCCTCAATCATTGTCCACAACAAGAAGGACAATATGTGTCTGCTCATTGACGTGGCAATACAAGTAGACCTCAATTTAGTCGAGAAAGAGAACAACAAGCTCATAAAGTCCTAGAGCCTGGGCATCAAAATCAGCAGATCCCGGAACACGAGAACAAAGTTAGTGACAGTTGTGATAGTTGTGCTTCGAAGCACAGAAGATCATACTCTGTGGGACCGCACACATCCTACGCAAAATACTCTCTTATAGAGAGAAACTCCCAAGAATTTCTGGTTGCTCCCGATGGTGACCGAGAGCTTCTCGAGCAAAAAAAATAAATAAAAATAATATTTAAACTTTTACTTATAAGTTATTAATTAGTTGTGTATATATTCTATATATATATATATATAGATATATATATATATATATATATATATATATTAGTCAATGCATTTAACAATAATTGAAAATAATGATAATACTAATGTAGAATACATATTAATAATTTTAAGGTGTAAGATTAATATCTTAATCTTTACTACGGTAATAACACGTGACCATGTTTTGAGTTATTAATGGTAAAATATTTGACATTTTTCTAATATTAAGTTTTTTTATTTATTTATCAGTCCACCAGTCTTTAGTGTGGGTGTCTTATTTTTATGTTTATGCAAATGAAATGAAAATACACACACACACACACATCATTTTTTTTTTTTTATTTATTTTTTTTATTTCATATATTTAGTCTTCATTAGGATATGCATGTTTGCTATACAGTAAGAAATGCTGATGGGGACACGTCAAAAAAGAATGACAAACAGAACAAAATGTCTGAAAAATAAATAAATACAAGTACTACATTGTTGTTAATATACAGCATTAACGAAAACAAATTGTAGTTTACATAAACTTTGGTGTCATCATTTTTTTATTTATTTTTTTTTTTACCTACATTCAAATGATGCACCCACAACAGAACCCGATTTGAGTTGTAAATTATTAAACAATAGCTTTTAATTTACTTTGCTGAATCTCAATAATCGGGTGCCAAATCCTGCAGCTCTTCTCTACTGAGGTTACGCTTCTTCTTTTCCAAAATATTTCAGATATGAAAATGGGTCGGTGAAAGTGAGAGTGGGTGGGAAAAAAGCGAAATAAATACATGCTAATAAATGACAATTCTGCCGCCACATGTGACGCTATCCATGCAGGTCGGCGCTCTTAGCCACCCATAAGTCTATGTGTTTTCTCAGGCTTTGAGAACAAGGCCACACCAGGCAAAAACTTCTGGTACCCCAAAGCTACGATTAGCCCTCGCAGAGAAATCACCAGATTTATCAATAAACCCATCGTAAACCCCATCCTGGAATTACTGTTTACTCTCCTCCAAGCATTCATTTAATTTTTAATTTCCTGCAGTTTTGGAACTATGCGGTCTCCATGGCGCCCCAGACTTGATTGTCTGCATCCAATCCATGCCATTCTTTCCCAATGTATTGGATTTACATTGTTCTATATCAGGAGGTTGGGAACCCCTGTTCTATATGATTGAAGAGATTCACAGATGAGGCAACAGGCTCCCTCAGAACAACAGATGACTCAAAGCGCTTCAGAGGGAGCTAAAATAAAATAAATAAACAGTGACATTCCTGAAACTGTATCCTGGCTCCAGTATAAACTGTATCCTGTTGCCAGAAATCTATAAAGTGAGTACAGGGTGGATTTGAGTGCTTGTGGACACATTATGCTGTTTCATCATGAGGTAACCCAACTCTGCCTGTGGCCATGTCTAAGAGAAAGAGGTTGTACTTCCATTAGATAAAAATCTGCTAGGCCTCTCCCAGGTCAGAAAACATAAACTAAAAGCCTCCTCATCTCTCTTTAGTAAATAGTCTTACAGATTATAACACTGGCTGCCTCACTATGCTACAGAAACAGGTGACTATAAATCTCTAAAACAGTTTAGAGTAACTGCTTTTACTGTATATGATTTCAAAGTTATGACAACTGCATTATTTCCTCTCACAAGCTATTCTAGTATTAAGACGGCACACCCACGGATCGCCCACAGCCCGTTCCCTGACCATCTGTTGCATGCACTGCACACAAAATTGGCAAGAGCTGGCAGAAAATCGGCAGTTCTAATCTGATTGGCTGGCTTTACGCAATTCCCAAGAGTTGGCACTGGTTTGCCTGGAAAATAAATTATGTTTACAAGGTGGATACAATGAGCGGTTTTGATGAAGGATTATTGGATGTGCCAAAGTTTGGTTACTGGCATCAGGTCCCTGAAAGGTACTCAAGAGTTTTGTTTGAGGCACTTAGTAGCAAGACAGCTAGATATGCATACTTATTGCTTTGTAGTAAACCCTGACAGTACTATTTTAACGCCAAAATTCTTCATATTCTGTGTGGTCAGTTCACAGCAGTGATATAAATTAATATTTTCCAATAAGTTTAAATTGATTTTTACCTTTTATGGGCATTTTTACCTTTATAAAGCCATTTTTTTCTAAAAGTGTATATCATATTTTGAGTCAAATTCTTACATTTAATCAGTCAATTATAATAATAATAAATTTAGGCTGTTACTAAACAAATGAAATCAGTATCAATAAAATTAATCTTTGCAGAAGTTGCATATGAAGTGGCATTTAGATGCATTTACACATGTTAATGCAGCTTAGAGGGACATGGAATGCTTTAACCTGCAGTAACAAATGCATTAATACTGTTTTGATATAAACGTTGAATACTGATATTTGAAATAAAAAAAAAAATGAAAAGATACTTTAAATGTGAAATTAACACCGCCAGTAGGTGGCAGCAAGTCACTGTTTAAAGGCGAATCATTGCAAATTTAACGAAATTATAAAACGGTGATTCATTCAGGAACGAAACCTGTCATGTTTACTCAGAGACGCAAAACAGTGATGTGGCTGTGTTTGGAATGTTTTTTTGTTGGCGAAATAGCGCAAAAACAGGCAATATTGTGTCTAAAAGCCAAGTCACTTGATATAATATGTTTGTTGAACATTTGTATAAAATCAATATCACATTTGTAACCATGCTGATTTTTTAAGAAAAAAACAGCACTCTTCGTGTGATATAGATTAACTATATTAAATTATATAAATATAGACATTTTCTTCCCCGTATCTTGAATTGTGTGATCGTTCTAATGCATATTACTAGACGATCATGCACTGAAGAATGCACTCTAACTGTGCACGCACACTAAAGCCTGTGTGGTCTAACCCAGAATTCAAATCACGCGCGTATGCGTGCAATATACTCGGTAATGTCATGATGTCTCACGAGTTCAGTATTTGCGCTAAACCTGCGCAGATTTGGCTTGCATGACCTTCCCCTAGAAATTAATGAGTGAACATAACTTAACCCGCCAAATTGGCTAGTGATTTAACAGCGTTACCCTCCACAGCTGATTTTTACCCACATTTGGCGGGTGTTAATTTCAAACCCTGGTGCTAATATTTTGAAGTTGTACCTTTTTTTTTTTTTTATATATAAAAACGTTTCACATATTCAAGGTATATACTCTTACTTTGCACTTACACCACATGATATTTTTAAATGTAAAACTTTAAAAATATAGACATTAGGTTAAGACATTTTTAGTCATTAGGTTATTTATTTATTTTGGTATGCATTTTACGTTTACGCCAAAGGCATTATAAACAAACAAAGTCTGTCGCGTAAATCTCTTACTGCCTAAGGGTGTGTTTAGACTTGTAGTTGGTCCAGATCAAAATGCTACATTTAATCCTGGTTCGCTTAGCGTTTACACTATCATTTCTAATGCCGAATCTAAAGATACAAAACAAATTGTAGCTAATTGTACATACGCTGGTATTTTTACCAGCTGATAACTTGTGAAGAGCTCATACAATGTCTAAAGGAGTCAAAACAGCGACAGAAATGTCTCCGTTGCTAACACAGACATCTGCTGTAAGGAGACAGCGGTTCTGACGCCTGTACCAAACTGTAATGGACAACATAACAATATCCTATAACAAGAAGAACCAGGTATGCTCCTTCTTAGGGTCACATCTTGTGACATCACATCCTGTTTTTGGTTCATTTAGATGTCTTTGGTCCATGTTGCATTCATATTTCATTCGAACCGCACCAGAGTTAGTTTTCAGCGAGCCTCGGAGGCTTGTTTGGTGTGCACCAGGGTTCGGATGGCAGCATTCACACTTATTCAAATGAACTGCAGTGATCAGAGCAATCGCACCAGTGTTTGTTTTAATCAAACCAAACCTGCCAAGAGTAAGCATGCACTAAGTAGACAAGACTTTATGTCTTCAGTCAAAAGTCTAAAATATTACTCCAGTATAGTTGAAAATACACATTAGTATTTATTTTCCTCTGGCTGTGTGTTTAGGGCTGTTACAGTCACTGGTTTCAGCATGGCTGTGACACATTTGAACCCTGGTCTGATCACATGCCGTGTGACCTTTACCGCTTGGCCAACACTGTGTACAGTATTGGTCTCCTTTACCTGACCTTTAGCCCTAAGTTTCTGATACAAATGGCTTCACCCAGAATCCACAAGCCAGAATGCTGAACTTTTTTCTGGCTAAGAGTCCCATGGCGTTTCTGATTATCGATTGCAGCAATGGAGAGGAGGCTCAACTCAGCCATAGCAAATGCCTGGACTATTGATTCCAGTTCAAGCTGACAGAAAAATGATGAAATCGACCAGCGCTATAGACCCCCTCTGACAGGGTACTTATAACACTGATTTAAAATTGCAGATTCGTTTACTGTCGCCTGGCACTGTATTACCCTTTGAACAGCTCTGAGCACAAACGCTTCAGAATGTGACTCAGCAAGTCACAATTTAGGGTATGCTTACACAACAACGATTGTACTAAAAATGGAAAAGTTTTTCCTTTGATTCTTTGAAAATTATGCGAACAGATGACAACATTGTCAAAACGATCCCTGTTCACATGGATCCACGAAAACAACTAAAAACGCTGTATAATGCATGCCAGGCCAGTCAGTTTGTAAAGAAACACTATGCACCTGCACACATTGGCCTAACTATAAACCGAACACATAATGCACATGATGTCACCATTTTCAAAAATCAGTTTACACTGATGCAATAACAGTATAATTTTCAGAACCTTGCACTATGATACCAGTTTTCCAAAGTCCGGGTTTTCAGTGTAGATGAACGACCAAAATGTATAAAAAAGTTTTCCGTATTTAGTTAAAAACTGTTATGAAACGCCCCCTAAAACTCCCTGAATTTCAAGAATATAACAGTAAGAAGCAAACAACACAATAGCAAGTTCAAAAGTTAATATAATATCATGAAGTAAAACAGGCTCGGCTTCCAGCAACAAAATGTTCACTCCAGACCTAATTATATATATAAAAAAATATATAGGTGAAATTGTGATGCAATAAGAATTTTGAGACGGATTCAGGCAAGCAATGTTTATCTTTTCATTTGTGATTGGCAGGATTAATTGAACATGTTGTTCCTGAACTTCTGTTTGAATTCCATTTAACAGTGTCAGATTGTGAAAATGCATTTCACGGGATGAAAAATAAATTCAATGCATAAATACTGGGAACCTCAGAGTCCATAAAATTGCTTCCACAACACTTTAATTAAAAATGACAAAGGAAAGCTAGAGAATAATACAGCTTTCATTTTGTCATGTCTTAGAAACCAATGGAATAATTGCAATTCATTTATTTGAACCATAACATTGATATTGTTTAAGAAACCACAAAATCTCTCTCTGTCTACTCATGCATGCGTCACACTCTCATTCCATCATTTACTCACAAAAGCCATACAAGAGTTGCATGTGATTTGTTCTTAACAGCCATACATCCTTTTGTTGTATTTTCTTAATCTGTTTGTACTATTAGCTCTGCACGACATGCAGGTCTCTGCAGGATTCTGCTAATTAAACATCACACTGTGCTGCCACACTGGCTTTTGTTGTCACAATATGAAGCAGAATATATGGTGAAAGAACTATTTGGTGAATATCTCTTTAAAATAAATCTGACCAATTTTGAGAGAAACTGGACATCCAATCAAAGAAAAATGGCAGGACAGGATTGTATTAGGCATGGCTCAATACCACTTTTACATGTCTGATACAGCAACGTGATCTCATGATAATTCGTATGTATTTTACGTAAAATGTGGTTCTATAAAACGTACATTTACTTACGTTTTTACAGGCACTAAAACGT
The DNA here is from genome assembly GCA_018155175.1 of Sinocyclocheilus anophthalmus. Taxonomy (NCBI): domain Eukaryota; kingdom Metazoa; phylum Chordata; class Actinopteri; order Cypriniformes; family Cyprinidae; genus Sinocyclocheilus; species Sinocyclocheilus anophthalmus. Next base: position 15,304 of record JADLZN010012204.1, read on the forward strand.
ACAATACTTACGTATTTTCAGCCTCTAAACGTACAAATACTTACGTATTTTCAGCCTCTAAACGTACAAAAACTTAAGTATTTTCAGCATTTAAACGTACAAAACTGACGTATTGACGACACCTAAAAATGAATCCTTATGAATATTGAAATCGCGGCATTCATTTTATTAGTTTTTAGTTGTCATCTGAATTAAATTGTTTTCAATTGCATTATTAAATTGTTTACTTATGAAATGATAACATTTCGTTCTGTTCTGTGTGATTTCTGCTGCAAGCTCATTTCCAATAATAGGCCTACATAATGTTAAACAAGACTTAATTTTAAACCTTAAAATAAATAACATTTTTGCAATCGTTTAACCTTTACTTGTCATGTAATGTATACTTTGTTGGTAATGGGGGGGGGGGGGCCAACAAAAGGAGTTTCTCCGACATGCTGTGACTGACAATAGAACTATAAAATACACCAAAAACGCAACATAATTATGAAATGAAACAATTTTATTACTGCGCTGTAATCCAAATCTTCCGAATCCATACGACTGCGAGGAACAGACCCAAATCCAAGCCTTTTTTCGGCGATCTTCTTCTCCATCCCGAGCAGCGAGTCCAGTGACCGTGAGCAGCAAAGCCCACGCTGACTGACGTGCTCTTTACAAATTCAAATGTTACCGCTTCAAACGACAGGTTTTACGGCAGGATAATCGAACGCTCATTGGCTCTCGCCTGCATTCGTCACAGATTGCGACATGCCGTGTTTCTGGTGAGGTGTGTTTGAATGATGCGCGCCTTCACGAGTTCACGGAGTGGATCGGGAAAATTATCTGGATAATATTTTCAGCGATTAACAACATAAATTCTGCTCTGGATCACACAAACCTACTGTATTCCGCCAGAGAGGACTGCGGGTGCAACGCATCGTCATTTGGATTACTTTTAGTACTGCAATTGACATTTTTGCAATAAATAAATTATTGTAACGTTAATTGCATTTATCTGTCTGTCATGTTTTTCTATACTGTACAGAAATGTTTAGGTTTATAGGTAGGAGTGGAATTAGCGACTATAAATATATTTCAATGCTATATTTCGGTCATTTGCGTTTTATATCCTTTATATTCGCTATAAAATGGGTAGGTTAAGGTTTGGGGGTAGGTTAAGGGGTCTAAAAATCTAAATTGCGTATTAATAAAATGATAAAAATGCGCTTTCGCTATAAAATGGGTAGGTTTAGGTTTGGGGGCAGGTTAAGGGGTCTAAAAATCTAAATCGCTTATTGATAAAATGATAAAAATGCATATTCGCTATAAAATGGGTAGGTTTAGGTTTGGGGGCAGGTTAAGGGGTCTAAAAATCTAAATCGCTTATTGATAAAATGATAAAAATGCATATTCGCTATAAAATGGGTAGGTTTAGGTTTGGGGGCAGGTTAAGGGGTCTAAAAATCTAAATCGCTTATTGATAAAATGATAAAAATGCATTGATATGAATATCTAAATTATATAAAAGATACGTAAATATTTTTACGTTTTTTAGCTAAAAATACGTAGCGATTTGTACGTTTTAAACGTTGAAATACGTCTAAATTGTACATTTTAGCATGATTAAAAACGTACAAAAGTGTACGTTTTGTTCTTGTAAATGTTACGTATTAATACCTATGTATAAACATGAGACCAGGCTGGATACAGATATACTGCAACTTTAATGTCAATCTGATACCATTTTTTTTCTTGATCAATTTAGAATATCTCTCATCTAACAGACACCCTCACCATTCACAATCACCAGTAAACTACAGTTAAGTACAATCATTTTAAACAAAAGCACACACCTTTAAATTCAGACTATAGTAATGGGAATTATGGAACATCCTGGAGAGTGTTTTACCATGTAACATTATATTCTAATGCTGAATTGATTTTCCATCAACATAAATGGAACAAGCAAACATATTATTTTTTCAGCAAATAAAGCTATGGAATGTCTGCAGAAGACCTAGAATATAGCACACAAAAACGTTAATGATGCTTTTATAATATTATTTGTCTTAACAGTAATTTTGGAGCTTATCGGTAACAAATATAAAGCATGGTATCGGATCTGGATCAGTCCCATCACGTTGATACCTGATCCGACAAAAAAAAAAAAAAATCATATTACAGATATCAAATCAATCAATCACTCAATTTTGGCATTTTTGCAAAAGAAAATCCACTTAAAAATTGTTCAAAATAATAGCTACCTGTAGCTCAAACAGTAGAGTTTGGCGTTAGCAATGCCAATGTTATGGGGATTGATTCCCAGAGAAAGCAAATACTGATAAAATGCATACTTTAAATGCAATACAATTTGCTTTGGATAAAAGCGTGTGGTAAATGTAATAATGGATTGTTATTAGTAAAATAAACAGGGTACATTTTCTTTTAATATAAAAAACTCTCTTCATTGCTGGACAATATATTTCTTTCTTTATTTGTCTCCCTCGATTACCTCCAAGGAATAGGCAGATGAACTGAAGAGGAAGGACAAGCAATGCTGTTAACCTTTCCAATCCACTCTCATCTTCAGACAGCCACATGCTTATCCATTCGAAAGCAGCCAATCTGCCACCAGATTTTTCGCAGCTTTCCTGGGAGACTGTTTCGCTTGTTATATAAGTTTAATTTCTGATCACTTCAGAGACATGCCTTCTTCAAACGCCAACTGAAATGAAAAGCAAGCATTTATGTGCACTTAAACAGAGCTCCAGGATTGTAATTAAAAAACAGAGGATGGAAATAAGCACTCTACCTCTATCTTAAAATGACCTGATGTGAAGCATGCTTTCACTGAAGGGCTCTTCTGAAGATGGAGGGGGAGACGTCCCCGATCCATCTCAGACCTTTTTTAACTGTGATGAGCGGCTGAATGAGGTTAGTTGCGATCAGTTGTTACAATCAAGCTCCGAGGACCTTCCCTTCTACATGGAGATGGTGGCTCTTAGCGTCAATGATTTATGTGAGTTATGATTAGGGTCGCGGCAGTGTGGCTCGACGCTCACCTTAAGTGTGACCCGCGCGGGCCATTCTCTGCGTTTTCATTCATCACTTTCAATCATGGCTATTAGACTGGGCTGGAGGATTATTTAAGCCAAAGAATGCTTCAAACGAGCACTGAACTCCACTAACTTTAATGTGTGAAGGAATAATGCTTTACTCATTCTGACAAGGATTATCTCCTGAGGTTTCCCATGATTCAGTAAGGAATATAGATGAAATGGCAGTGCAAATGAAAGGCCATGGTGTTTAATTAATCAGTTTTGCGTACGTGTTATAGGAGAAGTGCGATGGTGTTATTCATAACCATGAGAAAATTACTCTTATTGTATCAGCCTGAAAGTCTGTCATTTATACATTTATTTTATGCATGTTATTTTTAGGCTTCAAATGAGGCACTGGTTTGCTTTGTTTAACGTACAGCTGGAGTGATTTTGAAGATGCACTGAATTAAAAGGAACAATGGTGCTTGTAACATTGTTTCCTGCATCGATATTCAGCGGCGGCTCATGGGTTGTTAGCTTGCATTCTGAATTGAACGTTAGGACAAAACACTTTTCTATTGCTTTGTTTTCATGTGCAAACTGTGAAGACAAAGTAGCTCAAAAAGATTTACAAGTTATCAGTAAGAATCAATTCAATGAATTCTTCACTGAATGAATCTCAGCTGCAAAACCAGCATTCGGTAGAAAGTTCTCCAATAATGCGGACATATTTTTGATTGAAACAGGACAATCAACAAGACAAAATAAAGAGCAAGGCTAATTTTTATCCATCAGGAATTTCACTGGATTGTAAAAAGTGTTTGTATCAAAATAAACGCTGGGGGGGATGGGGTTAAAAAGCGAGTAATTTGTGATGTCAGCTAAAAAGGACATTTGTTTCAGATGCATTTGTATGTTTGAAACATTTTCCATGAATTAGTTCAAACATGCCTTGCCAAGATTGTTCATGCTCATAAACTGTTTTTAGTTCTTGCATTAAACGTCTTTCAATCTACTCTACAACAATGACTGGCTGAAATAATGAATCATCTAATTAACCCTTAAATGCATGAATGTTTCACCAATCATTATTACATATTCGGGTCTTTAGTGACCCGGACCTATATATCCAGCACAGATGGACCTCTAACGGCTGCAACAGCCACATGAATCTGATATTTTAGACCAACACGAGATAAAATAAAGCCATATTTCTTTCCTTGTTGCATTTACATAGCTTCAGTTTTGAGCTATGATTTGTCCATCGCTGTCTAGTCAAGCGCACTGCCACAGTACCTTCAGCATCATGCCACATTCACGAACAACCATATTCTCAAAACTATCGTTTTCAATGACTTCTTATTCAATATTTTGATCACTGGCAGCTTATTCACCACATCCAGCATCAAATGGCACTTTATATTGCATTGCGTATAGTAATTGCTCTGCGTAAGCCAATTCAATCGCTTTTCATTTTGCTGATGATATTCGTTTTGTTTTATGCCTGCGGTAATTTATTAGTGAACCACGTCATCACTGGTAACAGTGTCAGCATTGAGGAAAAAGATCCTTTGCCCAAATGAAGTCATATGAATATAGTCGCACAGGAAAAAATACTTACACATATACATACCTCGGGTCTGTAGTGACCCTATACACTTTTTACAAAAAATGTATCAGAAAACAGGCATTCTTTTATATTTTACTTTTTTTTTTCTTGTTATATCGTTTATAATGATTAGATTGAGGAATATTAAGAAAGTTTATATCTAACTTTAAAAAATGAAGGAGGGAGAGGTAGATAATGATGTCCCGGGTCGCTAAAGACCCGATTTATGCATTTAAGGGTTAAAGAAAAAATAAACACATTTTAAAAGAAATAAGTTAATGGCAGATTATATAATTTGTGAATAAAATTAAATAATTTTAGCTATATCACACAGCCTGGCATTTTTATTCACCTCTTCAACAACAAGCCCCACATTTAAGAAGAACCCCACTGCAGTACGTGCCAGGCCTGGTGTTTATTTATGCTTAAATTATTGAGCAGAAGTAACCAAGAGTGCTGCATTCATCAATATGGAAGAAGCCCACTCAGTACGATGACCATCCATCTATTAGCTGTGTATGTGAGCCCCACCATCTGTAGTAATTATCTTAATGTCTCACTTTATGTTTATTGTAAGGGCGGAACAAGTCTGTGTAGATTTAACTCACTGAAACACAGTTCACTATAAACTATTAAAGAGGCCACACAAAATAAACAACAACAGCCAAAGCAGCAAAGACTGCAGTATAATACGATTCAAAATATGACTTGATGAATCAAAACACTCAGTCAACATAATATCAGTAAACCGAGGATCTGCGTGTCATAATGCATGAGCATCAAGGCTTTTTCTATTTGATTAATAACCCTCCCTGACATTTCCAACATGATTTGCCCAACATAATGCATTTTCTTATTAGACAGATCACTAGTCCTCCACAAACTCAAGACGACATGTATTTTATTTCGGTCTTGTCCTCAAAAATATTCCATGTGTTTTGTTTTATTAGTCAGTGTTCTGACATATTGGACCATATGTCAAGCAATGAGACTCAACATACTGTATATCATGTGATTTAATACTACAGACAATGTCGTCAGGTCGGGTGGGACAACAAAATGCATGCTAAGCATTTGAATAATCAAACACACAGGAATATGCTAGTTGTTAGGGATGGGCATTATCTTATTAATTGTGATATACCAGTAAAAAGTATCCCCACAATAAGAATTAGTCTTCCAGCGATAACAACAATAAAAGCTAGTTGTTGACATTTTTCTTTGTGCGACCGTGAGGAGCGAGATGGCGGAAGATGGACATGACACTGAGGAGGAGTTTATGGCTAAATAAGGAGCTACCTTTACAATCTGGAACTGGTTTGGTCAGGACTGTACAGTGCCACAAAAAATGCAATGAATAAATGTACTACAGTAGCACATGTGCGGTACAGTTTTGCATGTGTATGAGCCTGTTTCCAAACCTGTTGTCCAACAAAGAGATTTATTGACATACTTTTACTCCAAATTCTTGAAGAACACATACAAAAACCATTATGTCACCAAATTGGAATTATGTCTCATGTTTGATACGTTTAACGTTATATCTTCTTTTTATTCAGTTACAGTGATTGAGATGTCTTTATTCATATTAGGGATTTCCTGGAACGTCATTAGTTCTGTTAATTTCGCGTGTGCTCACAACACCCTATTTTTGGTAAACAAAATAGGAAATATAATACTTCTCTCTAAAGAGACAGGAGTGTTTTTTTTTTGTCTCTCAGTGGATGCATATGAATTTTCCAGGTTTCCGTGTTTCATGTTATTAAGTTTGGGGTCGGCAACTATTATGCATCTCCTGAATGAGTCAGAATGTGCCGATCAAACCATCATGTATGCACATCATACATCTCGTAAGTATGCATTTGGCATATGAAAATCAATTCAATAACTCAGCATCTAAAGAAAACGGCCTTAATGTTTACAGAGTGAAATGTCAATCCAGGAAGTGTACAAAAGGACTGTGATATAGTTTTAAGTCCATATCGCCCATCCCTACTAGCTGTACACGAGTCCCACACTTTCTGTGCAAGTTTTACTAAAGACAGAATTAGGGATGGCAATAGTGCTGGCTCTTTGATACAAAGTTGTTAATATAATAAAATAGCATTCAAAATAACTATACCAGTGTATTTACAGCATTAAGAGCACCAAGTACCAAAACAGTTGGCAGATTATTTTGAATGCTCAAATGTCCAATAAATACATGCATACGTAAATAATTAGGTAGATAGATAACATTATGATAATATGGTTTGAAGTTTTATGGGTTGATGTAATTGTTAAAATGTATGTTTGATATATTTAAAATATTTATTTTATTTATTTGTAATGAGGTATTTTTAAGCGACACTCTAAATGCTCTATTGCATTTGGCTGGGATGCGATTGAAATCGGTATTCGACAATTGTGAACGACTATAGGACCCTGGCACAAATATAAATTTAAAAGCACTCTCATGATAAGTACTACTACTTGCAAGGACAAAACTTGTTAGAGGCAAAAAGAATAACCTTCGTCTATGTAAACTCCTTACGTTTAAACGGAAGCAGTTTCAGGATTATTCTCAAAGACAAGCATTCAGTGATCAGTAGTGCATGAACATGGCTCAATACATCAGGGCCACAGTATTCACCTCATCCTTTCCGCGTTTCATCATGATGTCTTGCGACCGATGACTCTTTTCCCTTTGTACCCGTAAGGTAAGATTTTATGATCTTCTTTTTTTACGAAATACAAAAAAGACAACGTGCCACTTTCAAACTCCACGCAAAAGTTAAACTATTGCTTTTTTGTGAAGAACACAAGAATAAAACAAAAAAAAAAGACAGGGATTGATACAAAATCATCATCTTTCACTTGCCAAAGAGAACCCCTGTGGAATGCACATGGAAGTTGCAAAACATGAAATAAAAAAATAAATAAATATAAAAGTGGATGAATGACAGCTCAATGGACATTTCATCATCCCAGCATTCAGTCATCACAGGCGAGCGCTGGGACGATCCGGCAAACGGTGACATTTCTGGGGCGGCTGGATAAGTGGCACCTGCAGTGAGGGGCGGCACGCGCCTTTGGTCAGTCAAGGGATTAATGGGATGTCCTTTAAGAGAACTATGAATCTCATAAACACAAAGCCAAACACAAAAGTTTTTTATTGGAAGCCCATGGATTTTAAGGTCAGTCAGTTTCAGTTTCCCCTCTCTGTATCTCTTTCTCTTGCTTCTCAAGCTCAGGTAGCCTGTTTATTAGTCAATTTCTTATGTCAAAAAGAAGCGGGTGTGTGATTTATCAAATCCTCTGCATTCAGTAAATGAATATTGAGAATGTTATTACAGGACTAAACTAAATCATACATTTACTCCTAATGAAAATGCATTGTTCATGTAAAACAAATAAGATTTATTATTATTTTGCATTTCCAGGTGTTTTTACACATGAAAAAAAAAAAATCAAAAGAAAAGTACAGCCAAGTACACGTGCATGTAAAGTATCTTTCTCTCACGTACACACATAATATAACTTGATTCAGCTAAAATTACAGCTATAAAAAGCACAGTTTTCTAATGCTGAGCATACCAATGTGGATAGATATTAAAATAAAATGACTATAGGCCTGTGCATATAACCCATCTTCATTACTAATGTAGGCTATATGCAAAGTTTTATATAAGGCTTTGTTCTTTGCAGGGATTGTGCTTTTTAGCCTTTACTTGATAGAGAGAAAAAAATCCTGATGTTGCATAAAAGGTACCACAATGGCAATTAAATTTAAGGGGTAAAATGTCACATACTAAAAAAACATAGTTTTGAAATTACACACAGGCCTACTATTTATGTCAAAAATATCAAAAGCGGTACCATATGACGATGTGTTGTATGCAGTTGCAGTTCTTTCTGGTAGAATACAAATTGTTTTTGTGAGGTAAGAAGGCAGATTTTGAAGGGTTGTTAAATTTGGATTATTGTATTTTACTCCAGTGACATGCAAACATTTTCTCATTCATAATGCACTACCTACAATAAAGGACAAAGTGACTTACTTCTGGTTGATTTTATGTGCATTCATTGGGGATCTTATGATTTCGATTGTCAGTCATACATAGGCCTATAGAGAAAACATCCTTTCGTGTAATACAGCAAAAAAAAATAAACCATAAATCTAAAATAATATATATATATATAGATATATGATAGTCACACAGAACATAATTAATGGCTTTAGATGATTTAAATATTACATCAGTTATGGTTTGTTTTCGTGTCTAGCAATTCATAAAGAAAATAGTTTTGGTAAACCACAATTTATTGAATAAATGCAGTAAAAAATAAATCCTGTTGCAATTAAAAAGGTTAACAAAAGCGAGTTTGTACCACTTTTTGACCCCTACACAATATACTAAAACCTTATTACTACATAAGTTATTAAAAGTAAATAATAAGTGTACATATTGTACCTTTTAGACAGTTTGAGATAAAATTTTGCAAGATTGCCATAAGTAGCGGCATCCTCCATGCATAGTCCATACATGATCTGCCAGAATGGGGGGAACTAGCATGGAAATTCGCGTGCCTAGCAAGATTTACATTTATTTGTATTTATTTGTTTCTTCTTTTTTTTGGTTTGAACGATTATTAATGCATTTTCCTTTAATGAATCGGCTGGCAAAATCAAGCAAAAGCATGTGTAAATAACAATGGTATCCGCAGACGCAGTCATTCTTAGGGAATTTCCCCCCATAGGATGGGTTTGGAAAGATGCTGTTCTCTGGGGAAATAACAGGTACAGCAGAAACCAGAATAACCAGACATGTAACTCTCCGGCTTCTCCAAATATAATACCTTTATTTGCGGGTTTAGATGCTACCTCTAGAATCTGAAAAGTCTCAAAGGACTATGGGAGGAAAGAAACATACGGCGTTTGATGAAAACCCAGCACACGCTTACTAATCTGCTCACAATCAAAAGCCTTCAAAATTGGGTTTGTTTTCATAGTGGAAAATGACTAGAAACAAACATTAATGACACCACTGTCATCTGTCAAACTGAGAATAAGAAGTTGTGTCTGGGAGTAATCGATGTCTGGATGTGAAAGTCTATTCATGCATTTTCACTCAGCATTTGTGGTGCGACAAAAGCGTTTTCATTTATGTGATTTGTTGATGTATCACATGAAGTCAGAATGACCACAATCAAAGTGACAAGCTCTAAGAAACAGACAGAAAGTAAAGAGCCATTCTGACAGCATTCACAGCAGATGTTTCTATGCATCTGTTCATTATTACTGACAGCTCCATTTATAGGACAAGGTTTTCTACAGATATTCTTTGCTAAAGTGTTAATTTATATAACACTGCCATGATAGTGTTAGACTTTGCGCTCCATTGACTTTCACATGCGAAGGTGGGAGACCAGAAACCAGTATCAAAGATCAGATTCACAGATTAACCTCTTGGCCAAATTGTAAAAAAAGAACCAGAGAAAATTTAGAGCTGCAGGTTAGATGGCATAATTCCACATTTTAAAATGCTTTATTATGTGTTTATTATTTATTAAAACTGAAACCCTTGCATTGTCAATAAATTGAAATTTCATGAAATTCTAATTCTAGCGTGAATACAGCTTGAAGGTGGGCAGTATTTCCAAAAATGTCACAAAATATGAGGATCTGTGTCATTTTATACATATCATGATAGTTATAAGAATGGAATTTCATATATAATCAAATTAGATTACATACTTTTGCACCGCACATAAATGTCACACTGGGTAATTTTTCTCAATAAATAAATGACAAAGAAAATATGATTGTCTCATTTGTTAGATTGGGTTCGCTTTGTCTATTTTCAGGACTTGTGTGAAAATCTGATAATCTTTTGGGTCATATTTATGCAGAAATATAGAAAATTCTAAAGGATTCACAAACTTTCAAGCAGCACTATATACTATATATACTACATATCATATATATATATGATATAAGCTATACATATTCATCTATATATAATAAATACTAATAGATTTGCTGGTTATCTATTATAAACTTGAGTTTCTTGGCTTTTATTAATGTCTAACTCTCTAAAATAGGCATCGGATATACTCTAGGGATAATGTGAACCAAATCAAGTACTCAAAGATGTCTGCACGTTTACATTACTGATGCAAAATATTTCCCAGCAAGCTTTGCATGGGAGCTTAATAGGGAGAGTAAAAAGTTTGAAATTAATATCTTTCTTTGTTTTTGAGCAAAATAGAAAGAAGGGGAGACTGATAGTTGTTTAATGTTTAATTATTGATGGGATTTGAACAGTTTTTTTATTAATTTATTTTAAATTATTACACTGGATTCCACTGTGGTGAAAAGTGGAAACATTTATTTACACGCATTTAGCATGCGATTAGTGCTACAAAAGTCCTCAATAAAAGATTGAATTTGAAGTAAACATAGTCAGGGAACCATATAAATTCACAAATCAGATTACTCTAATTGGTCACCTACAAACACGTTTCACTAATGAGTGATTGAAGATATGTGAACAAAGTATGTTTTCATGTAACTTTCTGGAGCCATGTGGAACCATTACCTTATTAAATAATGAAATTAGCCTTTTTATGGTACTGCAGCAGTCTTATAAGGGTATCAAACATTGGCTTGGTCATCAAAAAAAACAGGACTTAAACTCACAGTCAAAAAAACATCCAGCTCAAGCCCCCTGATGGATTCCTTCCAATAATGCGAAATGGGAAAGCATAAAAGCAGCAAAAAAAGTTCAATACCGTGGCTGAAAAAGTAGAACACCCAAACACTCACTGCTCCAAGGGACTCAAAAGACGAATTTTCTACCTATAGGGACAATTTTGGGAAACAAAGCTGACTATACTCCGGTAGATTCAATCGTGAACATCCCAGGTTCTTACCTCTAACTCCTAAAACATAACTTTCAGAAAAAAACCAAAAAAGCCAAATCCACCCAATCCCGGTGCATTAAATACAAAAAAAAGCAGTGGGCCCCATTGCAAAGGTTTTTCGCACTGTAGAACAGGGATGCAAATATAATAGAGGTTGTGGTAAGATAGACTGCAGGGAATAATCACGGTTACCCATGATTATTACGCATCTCATTATTACAATGTATAAAAATCACATGAACATCTTCTTTTGAAAAAAAAACTCTATTGAAATTAAAAATGGAATAGATCACAAAATTGTTTGTGTTTTACCGTATGTGATTCTGTTACATTAATTTGGACCGCAGGTAAGAAATTGGAACATTGTGTAAAAATAATCTTGTTGCCGTTTTTGACTTAAAAATCAGTAACTACTACACAGGGATAATAAATCATACCACATGTAAATTAAGTATATTATATTATTTAAATGATTAATATTAACTTTATCTCCACCAGGGGAAACTCGTTAACAATGAGGAGAATTAAACTGAACTGATCCCTACATATTCATTTTATATCTTTTTAATAATCTCTAATTTTAATACTGTCGGCCCTTGAGAAATCATGTATATTATTTTAGTTGTGAGATAGGAATCGATCTACCTGAGTGACACAAGCAACATTCAGGAGAACAGAAACTTCTTGTCAATGCTTTGCCCGAGACTTATTAAAAATACTTAGTAGGGATCACTACCCTTTATTCATCAGCCCCAATGAGGGGTATAAAATCACCTGTTGATGTAAACTAAACTGGGTGGTCAGACTACAATTTTGAGCTTTGAGCCCTGGTAGTAATAAAACTCCCCAGGATACTCCGAAGCTTTTGGAGGAGGGGGATGAACCTATTATTCTCTCTAATAAAAAAATAATGCACATGGCAGAATCTCTGATGGGTCGGTCTGTCTGTTTGCTCATTTTTATTTATGTCGACGATTGCAGAACCGTTCATCCAATCGAATCACGAGCGGCAGGTGGTTGCTGCTGACCCAAGCGCGAGTGCAGTGTCGCATTTGGTGCCACTTAATGGAACACGCGACACGGTTACAGAAGTAATAAATTTTTAACATAAACTACAGAACAGAGTGAGGAAGCGTGCGTGCCTCACGTGGGGGGCCTTTATACGCTCCGAGAACGGACTGCACTAGTTGATCCAAACCAAAAAGGTCTGTTAGAGCAATACATGTTATATATAGAATATAAATTATATTTGGTCTGGGCTACTGTACGTTTTTTTTATACTGCGTATCTCGACAAGTATTGCCAAAGCAAATTAAGGGAACGTTTAAATCGTGTAAAATAGGATTAACTCTTTTCCCGCACTTGACGAGTACCTCGGTCTTTTAAAGAAAACGCTTCCCCACCAAAGGCGATGTTTATACGGACTTTCATCGTTTTTCATGTTTACACTCGGGTGCACTATTACCTACATCTCCGGAAGAGTACAAAACCTCCCGAACACAAATACACCACCACGTGAACAGCGCCGGAACAAATAGCCGATCTTTATGGTAAAACAGAGGCATATGAAAAATAATACGATCATCAGCAATAGACAGCATATAAATAAAACTGCATAATGTTACAGAGTAAAATGTTGATCCAGGAAGTGGTATATGTCTGTGCAAGATTTGGAGGTGTCGATTTACTGGATTTATGCTTTGATAATCGGACCGAATATTATCCAGATGTAGTTTTTTGATAAAAATGTGATTTTCTCAACTTTTTTTGCTCAAAATTATGCATTTTTATAAAACCTACCTATATTCAAGTATTGATAAAAAAAAAGAATGCTTTAAGCTAGAATAAAACTTTTTTTTTGTTTAAAAGTAGAGGTCTCTGATTCTGTATTTTGGTTTATGCCTATCCAAATACCATTCATCAGAAAATATACTGGAGGGCCATCAAATTTTGAGTGCAAGATCATCAAAATCGCTGCCGCGGTGGCTGGAAACTTTTTAAAAACTAAATGGGGGCGGCGGGGGGAAAAAGTAAAAAAAACAAACAAACAAAGGAAAAAAGTTAACATGGCCGATAAAAGCAGTGTTTTTACAACAAAGCATAATATAGGTCGTAACTTACAGAAGTTACCGATTTTTTTCAAACTTGATGTGAGTGTGTCGGTAGCAGTTTAAATTGATATTGACACACTGCCTTTGTCTTGTCTAACTCAATTTAAAGTGCTCCCATACGCGTGAGGTCTTCGGCATTTTTGTCTTCCTTTCCATGTGATGAAAGGAATCATGATGTCAAGTACGTTCAATATGGGCGATCTATTCAAAGCACACCAAATGAAGAAACGGTTCGCGGGGGATGCCAGGCGTTCGAAAAAAAAATATATAATAATAATATTTAATATCAAAAGTGGAAAACCGATGACAACCAACGATCAGAATATGCGGACTATCAAATATTCTGGTCCAGCCCTAAACTAAACACAGATTCACTGTTTGTAGAGAGAGATGCAAGTAATTCACATGTGCAACTGTCACCTCTCTCTCTCTCTCTCTCTCTCCTCCTATCTCTCTCTCAAGTCCCTTATTCCGACGATCGATCAAATAATCAATTCAAGTAAATGTTATAACTCATTCAAATAAAAGTGATCTTACCGCACTATTTTGTTATAAAAGCTTTGCTGTTTGGTCCCTCTGTCATAGTTAATCTAGTGTGAAGTAACCTCCGTATCTCTGATAAATTTAACAGCGGATACTTTAAGCTGGTGTAACTTTGTTTTCATTTTGCACAAGTTGCAACAGTTCCATTCCGTGCTACAGGAACACTCGGTGTAGCGAAGCCTTTACGATTAATTAACTGTGACATTTTAAAGTGTGGTTAATAGTAAAATTGGTTAATCGCTGCATCCCTAAATCGCTTCATATATATAACAAGAGTGCTTCAGCTCAAGTCAAGTTCAGAATGGAGTTTTAATGGCACGGTGATCAGGCGTTCGAGAAAACGAGTGCTTTCTTCCTGCAAAAGGCAGCTCAATTAACACATCCACTCAAAACGATACAGTAGATCTAGACAAAGAAGGGAAAAAAAACACCCACGTGTGTTCAGGACACCCACTGCTTTACACTCCCGAGTGAATGAAGGACGCTTATGGACATTTCTCAAATTGTATCTTTGATTCTGGTGACTAAAGAGATAATAGGTCTCATTCGCTAACAATTGTGTAGATTATTATATATATATACAGTATCTCACAGAAGTGTACAGCTTGTATAACAGTGTACATTTGCTGTCCGCTCAAAATAACTCAACACACAGTCATTAATGTCTACACCGCTGGCCACAAAGTGAGTACACCCCTAAGTGAAAATGTACAAATTGGTCCCAATTAGCCATTTTCACTCCCCGGTGTCATGTGACTCATTAGACAAGGTCTCAGGTGTGAATGGGGAGAAAGTGTGTTAAATTTGGTGTTATCGATCACTGTCTTATATGGTTCACTGTAAGTTCCAACAGGACCATGGCAAAGAATCTCTGAGTGGCTCTGAAAAAAGAATAGTTGCTGTAAATAAGATGGCGTTAGTACTATAAGAAGATTGCCAAAGACCCTGAAACTGAGCTGCAGCACGGTGGCAAAGACCATACAGCAGTTTAACAGGACTCAGAACAGGCCTCGCTATGGTCGACCAAAGAAATTGAGTGCACGTGCTCAGCGTCATAACCAGAGGTTGTGTTTGGGAAATAGACTTATGAGTGCTGCCAACATTGCTGCAGAGGCTGAAGGGGTGGGGGTCAGCTATTGTCAGTGCTCAAACCATATGCCGCACACTGCATCAAATTGGTCTGCAAGGCTGTCATCCCAGAAGGAAGCCTCTTCTAAAGATGATGCACAAGAAAGCCTGCAAACAGTTTGCTGAAGACAAGCAAACTAAGGACATGGACTACTGGAACCATGTCATGTGGTCTGATGAGACCAAGATAAACATATTTGGTTCAGAAAGTGTCAAGCGTGTGTGGCGGCACAGGTGAGAAGACAAAGACAAGTGTTGTCTTGCTACAGTCAAGCATGGTGGGGAGTGTCATGGTTTGGTGGAGCATGCGTGCTGCCTGGCACTGGGGAAGCTACAGTCATGAGGGAACACGAAGGCACATGTATTGTGACATAATGAAAGAAGAGACATGATAACCTCACTTCGGAGACGGACAGAGCTGGCACTATGCAACATGATAACGACCCCAACAACCACACTCACAGAGACCACGGCCTGGCTAGAAGCGAGGGTAAGGTGATGATTGGCCAAGGCTTGTCGGTAGAACTAAACGGAGGGTGGAGGAGAGCATCGTTCTCTAAAATCCTACCCTAGTCTCCGGTGTCATATGGAGGAGTGGAAGAGGACTACAGTGGCAACTTGTGAAACTCTGGTGAACTCCATGCCCAAGAGGGTTAAGGCAGTTCTGGAAAATAATGGTGGCCACACAAAATATTGAAACTTTGGGCCCAATTTGGACATTTTTATTTAGGGGTGTACTCACTTTTGTGGCAAGAGGTTTAGACATCAATGGCTGTGTGTTGAGTTATTTTGAAAATTTACACTTATACAAGCTGTACACTCACTACTTTACTTTACTTTACTTCCTTTCTTCAGTGTTGTCACATGAAAAGAAATAATAAAATATTTACAAAAATGTGAGGGTGTACTTCTGTGTACTCACTTCCTGTGAGATATGGGATATATATATATACCCTATATTATATATATATTAATATATAATGCACTTGTTAAAGTAATGATAATCATAGAATATCTAAAGTGGACTATCAAAATGACTATGTGAAAGCTGTCATGTGTACCCGGGAGCGCACTGGGGTACCGAACCTGAGACTACCTGAAGGAGGTGGTCTGAGTTTGGTGGAAGTGGAACTGTGGCGCAGTTCGTTTGAATGTGAAAACAACTCAGACTTTGGTGCACACTTGATCAGGAAGTAAAGTAACGTGGATGCGTTTTGGGTGATGCCGACGTCATTAGCTCAACAAAACACATATAAAGGATGACAGTGGAGATGATGTACCTTGCATACAAGCAAGATTGTGCGTGTGCAGTGTAATCGCGTAGTGAGTGCAATCAGAGCAGCAAATGAATGGCTCGCAGTCAGCTGTATCCTTAAAACAGTCCGTTTGCAAGCCGAGCATACAGTATACACACACACACACACACACACACACACAAACACAATATGTTCACAGCTGTTCTGTTTTCTATCATGCACCATGCACGTTTGTAATGACATTAGATGAATGCAAACACACCAGGGTTCGAAAGAATCAAGTGAGTGTGAAACCAATGCTGCGGGGCACAACAGGAACAATCACACTCAGGCACGCCCCGCAGCAAACATACCCAGTGTGAAAGCCCCTTTATTACACATTATTACAGTGATACAGTATAAAAGTACTCAAACCATAGCATATGATTTAAGCCATACCACCCAACCATGATATGCACACGTTATTATTTATACACATACATTATGTGTGTATATATCTGGGAGTTAATTAGTGGATAAAGGTGCTGGAACAGATCTCTGCTTGTCACATGTGACATTTTCAGGAACAATTACATCGACACCTCTATCTAGTTAATATAGCATTTTTAGTGAAAAAATAGTACAGCAGTTACTGTATGTAAGATATTTTAAATGTGACAGAGAGTTAGAATATATAAGCTGCTAGCCATGTAGAACAATATACAAAGAAAGACAAAACTTGATAGAAAGGATAAAAAAATGTAATCTCTCGAACATGTAGTAATCTTCATAAAGAGTTTTAAATTAAGGAAATACATTATGTTTCATTTGATCAATAAAGTATTTGCAGAGTAAGTCAGTCATGTTGTGGAGGTCCTCGGTCTAATCTAAGCATAAACACTAACTAAGATGCAGGACTAATGAGTCTGATAGATTAATTGTAATGATTTGAGCTGAGTTGAAAAATGATAAGCTGCTTAATTAAGCAAGATCAATCAAGGAGATCAGAAGGACAAGCGTTCTTTAGCAACTCTTTCACCTCTGCATGTATCTCTGCATCAAGCTGTTTTAAACACCATTCTTAAACGAACATTTCCCAAAAAATGAAAATTCTCTTAGCGTGTATTATTTAGTTGCAACCCCGTATTACTTTTTCTTCCATGGAACACAAAATAAATCCAAGCAACTCTGTTCCATACAGTGAATACTTACAGTAAAACAGGGTGTCAAGTTCAAAAAGCAACAACAATTTGACAATTGTCCATGACTCAGGCGGTATATTCCAAGTCCTCTAAAGTCGTATCATAGCAGTAACAGATATGAAGAAGAAAATCATAGCAGTAACAGATATGAAGAAGAAAATACAACAGACAACTGCGTTATTTATCTTTGCATCTGCAATTTAGAGTAATTTAGAAGCTAAGTGAGATCTATAGAACTAATACAGCAATCTGAACTACTGCAGGATATACAATATAACAGTTTACAACATCTAGGGATGGGAATCAAAGGGAATTTAATGATTCTGATTCCGTTTAATGACTCTGGATCCTTTAACTCAAAGTAGCTTTAAGGGAACTGATTCATCACTAACTGACTAATTCATTAAAAGATCCTTCTTGTGAGAGTCCTTCATTTGTGAACTGGATTAAACTGTCTGTGCTATATGTTTGCTGATATGTGCAAATATAATTTCCCCTGCCAGGCTAGATTTAATGGCACTAAATAACAGAAACACATTCAGCTATTTTGGTTTGCTGCATCCAAACATACCGGAATTATCATATTCATGATTTAAGTGCACATGGACACCACCATGAAGTCTAACCACCAGTGGCAAACTCAAAGCTCCTACATGTTTCAAGTTGGAATAAAATTGTGCAATTTGGTTTGCACATATATGTTTTGCTGGCTGTTGAAGAATACCTATAGCTTACAAGAAAATACCTCTCATTTAGATGGTTCATGAAGTAACAGGCTTGCATCAAAACTATATTGCCCATAATGCCCTTTGGCAGTACAAAATTTAACAAATCTAAAGATAAAGCATCGATTACACACTTAATGAGCAACATTTGCTCTTCATTTTGTTGCATTAGCATCTAAAATGCTTATTTTCGTTGCTGGAAAGTTTAAAAGAGAATGAAGTATGAAATTGCCCTGTGTGTTAAATTAAATCAGACGAAAATCACATACAAACACGTCATCAACTGAAACTTTTAAGCAGGATCTTCCCACAACAACTGGAAACAATTCACTGTACACTAACGGTCCAAAATAATAAGCAATAAGATTTTTAATACTTTTAAATTAGGTATTTTGTGTTTACCTAGACTGCATTTATTTGATCAAAAATACAGTAAAAACAGTAATAGTATGAAATATCCAGTAATCTTCAGATTAAAAGTTTAAAAGAATTTATATTTATATAGTTTAAGTGTAATTATTTCTGGTTGGCTAAGTTTGCTAAAACGTTTAAATTAAAAAGTGACAACAAGAATGTACAATGTTACTTTTTTTTACATATTCATCAAATAATTATATTCTGTTTAAAGGGGTCATATGATGTTTGCTAAAAAACATTTATTTTTTGTATTTGGTGTAATGAAATGTGTTTATGCGTTTTAAGGTTAAAAAAATACATTATTTTCCACATATTGTACATTTATTGTTTCTCCTCTATGCCCTGCCTGTCTGAAACGCGTCGATTTTTAAAAAGCTCATCGTCTGAAAAGCGAGGTGTTTGATTGGCCAGCTATCCAGTGCGTTTGATTGGCCGAATACCTCAAGCGTGACGGAATTTCGCCCCTTACCATACTGTGATGCCCTGTCTGGCCGGAGCGACTAGACAAAAACATTCAAACCCATTATAACGAGGCATTTGTTGCATCCAGTGGGGACATAATTACGGATGATAATGACTTATACTGTCTGCATTGTGATCGAGAAATAGACAACCACAAGCGTACGCTACACTGGCAAAACCCGCATTGAAGCTCAGTGGCAATCCGTTAAATATGAAAACGACGTACGTCCTTGATCAGACACGCCGGCATGTAGTCTACTCTCTTAGATCCGTCCTCCATAAAATGCGCTGGATACATCTGATTATTTGGGTTGAACTGTTCTGGAACATTGTTGTAAATACCACTGATTTCTAATCGTGTCCTCTTTTGGAAGACCAAACAAAGTATTTTCGCTTTAGCAACGAAACACACAGCATCTTCACAACATGGCGGTGGCGGTAACAATAAAGTTACGCCTGCTTTCTTTGCGTGAACATTTGGGCGGCATTATGCAAATCTTCCCACACCGTGACGTAGACATGTGGGGGCGTGTTTAAACTAGGCGTTTTAGGAGGGCGTGGACCAGTCTTAACTTTTATAAAGAATATAAAATACTTTAGTCTTTGCAACTTTAGGGATTTTATCTATTCACGAATAGCTTGTAACTCTCCAAAGAGAAAGAAAACTTGAAATCGCATCGTATGACCCCTTTAATGCTTTAATTTAATTTAATTCAATGTATTTTTTGCCATCACAGAATTAAATCAGATTGTAAAATATGTTAAATATGAAACAATATTAAATTAATAATATTTCACATTATTTGTTTTAACTGTATTTTTCATTGTACTGCATTTTTATGTTACATTCCTCCCAGATCTCACACAGCCACACATCTGAGAATGCAGATCCATGTACAAATACAAATGCATGAAGAAGAAAAAAAAAAAAGAGGACAGGACATGTAGAGAGATAAATCCATATTCAGCCGCTGTGTGAACAGGAAGCTATCTCTGCACACAAACATTTGAAAATATCACCACTATCTGTTCCTTTGTGCCCCAGGTTGCCTTCATGATAGCACAGACACC
Organism: Sinocyclocheilus anophthalmus; assembly: GCA_018155175.1. Classification (NCBI taxonomy): domain Eukaryota; kingdom Metazoa; phylum Chordata; class Actinopteri; order Cypriniformes; family Cyprinidae; genus Sinocyclocheilus; species Sinocyclocheilus anophthalmus. The sequence goes on from JADLZN010012204.1 coordinate 35,736, forward strand.
ATCAGATTAAAGTCTCTCTCATCTGGCAAACCCTGTCAAATATTCCTATGGAATCTAACAATTTAGGGCTGGAAATTAGGTGAGATCATAGTAGACGGGACATTTTCACAAAAATAACACTTCCAAAGAACAATGTGCTTTTTAATTGCTCGGGTGCAATTTATGGGAGAATCACACAAAGCCTGTCAAGAATCTTTCCTATGGTCATATTTAACCACCAAACAGAAATAAATAAGAAATTATATTTAATATGGTGAATAAAACCATATTTTTAGGACCATTATGACTTTTTGGATTTTGAAATTATTTTTCTGGCAATTAAGCACAACTCAGTTTGCATTATACTTGTGTGTGTGTGTGTGAATATTAAAATTGTAAATAATTTGTTTTACCTTTAATATATTATATATGATATATATAAATATATATATATATATATAGATATAATATTTGAGGGTGACAGATCACCTTAAACATGTTTTTGACATATTTAAGCTTGAATATGCAAAAATACAGAATTTGAAGGGTCTTTAAATGTGTTTTTATGATTTAGCATATTTTATCTTATTTTGTGCTACAAATACATGTCTTTTGATGACAGTGTTTATACAGTGATTATGATTTTGATTAATTACATCTATTTAGTATGTTTAGTTGCTTTGGCATGAAACACTGGGCCAAAAACAAGTCCAGCAACAAATGAGGTGCCATACGCTGTCTGGCCCAAAAACATATTTGTATGCATGAAACAATCAAGACTGCACTGCAATTATTTAAAGAGCCTGACCGTATAGTATGACTTTTAATCAAGCTAGTCTCATGTGATTCACCTGTGGCTTTCATACACACATTCAGTGCATGTGAAAGCAAGTCTCTGAGGGTGTGAAGCAGTAAATGCACACGCAGAGCAAACTCACTACTTTATGACATTCAATAAATGTGAAAATGGAGTTGAACAGATGGTCTCATAATGTGACTGTGTCTGCAGTCAAACAAGTCAAGGTTAAACATGGCCTGACCGCATCTGGAAAGAGGCACAGAAAATATATTCATGCATAGTTTAAATAAAACTTTATGCTGTTATATGCAGCCTATACATGTATTGAGTCATATGTGAATAGGAGTCATCCTACCGTTTTTTCGATGTCACGGTCATTGTATTCAAGTGTGTTCAATAGATGTGTCTCTAGAGGTCACAGACAGCATAAATGATCCTATATGAATTGTATGCAGCTTATGAACTAAACTGTCATTGTATGAAAACGAGTTGTGTGGAAGATTCGTCTGTGGGAAAGTTTTGTGTGTCCTAACAAAAACATACAGGTTTAAAACAACATGAGGGTGAGTAAAAATAACATTTTAATTTTATAGGTGATTTTTTGTTCTTGAGACCTGGTAATCCATCCAGGATGTTTTGATGCCTATGGTCCAAAACACCTGCAACCCTATGTAGGAAAAGTAAATGGAGAATAGATGGATAGATGGATGGAAACTCTGCTGACGTTAAAGGGTGTCATCAACTTGAACTGACTCACAACCTTTTTTCACTTTCATAATGTGGCATATGTACCAAATGGAACACAAATTGAAACACATTCAATGGAAAAAAATATATGATGGGACTTCAGTTTATACACTGGAAATTCATGTGATAGGGGTCGTTTAGAATATCAGAATGGAACCAGAATGTGTAACATTTTGCTAAAACAATGTATTATTGATCTGGCTGTTGTTTTACATTATCCAATAGATTGTGTGGCATAAAAAGAAAAAGGAAGATCATTTCAGAGGATGGGGAAATTATATTTCTTTGATAAAGTTTACAGAGGCAAAATAACATGTACTAATAATTATTTCACAATAATATCAGGTACATGAATGAATAATGTTACAGTACAATAAAAAATTTAAATTCTGTCATCATATATTCAACCTCATGTTGTGCCAAACCTGTATGCATTAATTTATTCTGCTGAATACAAAATAAATACCAAATTGTTTAGGTTCCCATTAACTTCCATTCTCTTTCGAGGAAACTCAAACTGCTTTCTCTAGCGGTCACTATGGGGAACACCGTCGACGTGACCGGTGTCTGAAACACATGTTTAAACATGACAGTAACATTGTCTGGGCGACAGCCAGTGATGTCACCACCGGTGCGACCACAGTATAAAAGGGCGCTGGGAGAATATGTCATCCTCTTCAGTGTCGTCACTGTCGTTTGTTATGTTAGCAGCTAAGCACGACTAGGAGTGCATGTTCTCTCGTCAGAGGCTTTGCTCTGATACCCGTGGTTTCACGCGACTTGTGTGTTGTGGGTGTGGGTGAGAAGCAAATGTGTTCAGCAATCGAGGGAGTGAAAAAAAATCGAGGAATGTGCTCATTGCACTTATTTCTTTGTGGATATGTCTTGCTGTTTCTAAATTCCTTATGCATAAGAAATTGTGTAATGTGGATATCTAATCTGCAGTTGTCAGGACACATATAATTCATTGGTCCCACTTTATATTAAGTGGCCTTAACTACTATGTACTTACATTTAGTAGGGGTACTCACTGCACGAGGGTTACATATATATGACTGTCAGATCGAGTTTCCTCTCAATCTGACAGTCAAGGACTGGGCTGCTCTTATTGTTGAGCTTGGCAGTGACCCCCTCACTGCGAGAGGGTTATCCATGAGCCTGACATTTCCAGACGGAGCATGTGAGTTCTCTTCTCGATCTGAGAGCTAAGAACACTGCTCCTGGAGCTCCATGTGTAGTCAAGGCTGCCCTGATGAGCTTGGCAGTGTTCCCCTCACTGTACAAGCATGTGAGTTCTCCTTTCGATCTGAGAGCCAATGACTCCACTCCCAGAGCTCTGTGCATCCCTCACTACAGTCATACAAGGTTGTTAGGCCATCTTTTGCTTCTCTGTTAGGCTGTTCTTATGGTTGAGCTTGGCAGTGCTACCCTCACTCTAGAGGGTCACCTCTCTCATATTTGAGAGTTGAGACCTCCTCTCCCTGGATCTCCATGAGGCAACCATTCCAGGTAGATTTTAGGCCTTTCCTCTTGCCTCCCTGATGACTGCTTCTGTATTTGAGCCTGGCAATGTTCCCCTCATTAGAGGGTCACTTATGAGCATGCTGCTCCCCAGTGCTCCCATCATGTGACTGCCCTTATGATTGAGTTGGTGGTGCTCACCCTCAAATGGAGGGTCTCCTATGATTACGCCAATCCCTGAAGCCCCATCATGTGCTTATCCGAGCATTAGAGAGTTCTCCTCTCACTCTGAGAGTTGACTACTCTGCTCCCTTGAGTCTGTGAAGCAGTCATACCAGGTTGTTAGACCTTTCTTTTGGCCCCCCTGATGGACTGTGAGCAACAGTGCCCCCTCCGTGGCTTGATGGGTCACCTTGAGCACGTTACTCTCAAGAGTTGTGTTTTGTGTAAGGGTCGAGTAGGTGAGTCCTCCTCTTAATATAAGAGTCAAGTACTCCACTCCCCAAAGCTCCATGATCCATGTTTATGGTAAGTGCACATGCTGAGCATCCTGTGTACTTTCTAAAATTTATGTTTGGTAAGGGTCACATGCTGCCAGCATTGTACCCTTTTTCCGATGTGGTTCAGAACCTGGCTCTCTCCTTGGGTCCCACTCTACTCGTGTATCTTCAGTGATACCATGACAAACTATTCCAGCTTAGACTGGGCTGCGGTCGGATATGGCTGCCAGCTCAAGGAATCTGGAGATAAATATCCTATGGGAAGTCTCCGTCTCGAGTACAGTGGAACGTGTTTAATGCAATTTCCCTTACAATCAATGCTTTCAGAGACACTGCCTCTGGCAGACAGGTCAATTGGCTACCCTGTAGCCTCCCTGGCAGAGTTAGGGTTTGATGTATGAAGTCCCCCTAGGTGACAGGCCAGGGTCTGTTAATATGATGAACCCAGACGCCCGGCCATATTCCCCAAAGGAATCACATTGTTATCTGTTTCCAAGACTTGAAACTGGGCTTTCTTTGCATAGCCCTTAACAGGTAAGTTATATTGGGTATGTAGCTCAGGCCTTTGGCTGAAGGGGATATCGTCACTAACAGCCGCTGAGGCATCCAATGGGCAACTTCTATGGCTACGCAGTAGGGTTGGTACTTAGTGCTTGACTTGGTACTTGGCATGCACTCCCCTCAGCATAGCAGCGTGGGTATTTCATTCCTCATAGCGACTGCTAGACGACATAGTTTGAGTTCCCTCGAAACAGAAAGTCTTAGGATATGCATGTAACCATGGTTCCCTGAGAAGGGAAGAAGACACTGCATCCTCTTTTATTGGCATGCCTCGGACATGAGCTTCAGACGAAGAAGCAGATGAAGTATTCTCCCAGCACCCTTTTATACTGTTGTCGCACCTGTAGTGACATCACAGGCTGTCGCCCAGCCAATGATATTGTCATGTTTAGACGTACTTCAGACACCGGTCACGCCAAAGGCATTCCCCATAGCGACCGCTAGAGGACGCAGTGTCTCATTCCCTTCCCTTGCATGTGTAAACTGAGACGTTTTATTTATTGTCCATACAACAGAAGTCAATGGCATTTGAAACTGCTTAGTTACCAACATTCTTCAAAATATATTATTTTGCATTCCACAGAAAAAAAATAAAATAAAATTACACCATGGGGGTGAATAAGACTGATGTAATCTTTCCCCCTTTAACTGGGTAAATTTTGAGTTCAAGTTAACTTTAAAGATGAAAATAACCAATATGTTGAGTAAGTTTTTCAGGCATATAAACTGTGATTTGCCTTCTGTTTAATCAACCAATAGCAGAGCAGGAGTGTTCAGGAAACCTGTTGAAAATTATTTGTTGTGTGGAAAATAACTCACTGCAACTTTAATTATTTATTTCCTAGTTTTTAAAAGTACAGAAAGGTTTAAAACACACAACAAGTTTGAAGCTAATTATATAAAAATATGTACAATCATCCTAAGGAACAGAAAATGTCCTCTAACTGAGGGATCACCTAAACACATTTCCATGATTACACCTGCTGGAGTGGATGTAAGGTCCCAGGATCCCTGGTAATCAGCACATACATTTAAATAAACACAAACACACCAGCAGGTGTAAAAACAAAGAAAAAAAACTCTAATCTTTCATCTCTAAGAAAATTATTATTTAAAAGTTGATGATTGTGGGCAAACACATTCAATGCTTACTGTTACAAACACACAAGCACCAAAACCTCTGATTGAATGCTTAAGTGGATTAATGTATTAATCCTCATGTAACTTCCTATCTGAATGTGTTGTTGTATCCATGAAAAACTGTATCCTTATTTTCCCTAATCTGTCTGAATGTGCCATCCATCTTGCATCTTCAACAGTCCTGTCATTTAAGATTTGGCCATGACAACCGTCTAATCACTAATCACAGCAAACCTGACAATGCTGCTGTGACCAATCAAAACTAGAATTAGAAGAAGACCCCTTTCTGTTCATAAAGACAATGTGATGCTCTGACATGGCCATGTGAGAATATAAGGATTTCATTGTCACACTCCATGCCTTTCTGATATCTTCTTATCCCGAGGCAACACAAGAGAGCGAGAGCACTACAACAATCTGCCTCGCTATATGAGGTTAAAGAACCACATGGCATCCACTTGAATTTGTGCATGCTCTAACAGAGTTATTTTTGTGCTCATGTGGCAGCAAAAAACATTATTTTGTTTTCTGTGCCCTCCAGTAGAAGACAAATGTTCCATCTAGGCCTGTCGTGATTATTTGAGATAACAGGATCATTGAAGCTTGCGAGTCAGGAGTGGCTGTCAGGGATTTGCTGTGTAGTTGCTAAGATGCTCTGAAAGGTATTTAGAGCGTTGTTGCGTCGTTTCTAGGGTGTTTTGGGTTGTTGCCAAGGCCTCAAGTCCCTAAAATATTGTAAATCCAGGCGACATCTGTACAAAATTATGTTATGATATTACACAACACTTTCAAAGTGAAATGTCTAGAGAGTGTCATTTTATTTTAAACAGATGAACGTAATTCTCTGAATTTGTTATTACATTGGCTGTTGCACATATGAAATGTCCAGTGAGTGCAACTAATTCCATAATTCCATAGAATGTTCATAATTGTTAGTTACAGGCAGAAATGATCAGATTATTATTAATAAGTATGATTTGAATGAAAAATGTATCAATTAAAATAAACTACACTAATAATAATATAATAATAATTATTATTATTAGTAGTAGGAGTAGTAGTATTAGTAGGTTGTTGTTAATTTTGTTTTCAAATATAGCGTAACACAATCTTCTGAAGTTTTTATTACATGGCGAGTTAGCATATGAATTGTACAGTGAGTGCAATAATCATGTACCATAGAATGTGCATAATGTTAGGGTTACAGGGCGGAATGAGCAGGTATTATAATAAATTATATTTGAAGTCAAATAATTCAATGAATACTAAAAACTAATATAATATAATAATAATTATTATTATTATATTATTTTATATTGTTAGTAGTAGTAGTAGTAGTAGTAGTTAGTAGTAGTAGTAGTTGCTGTTCTTATATTATCAACATAACAATTTAATATTATTAATTATAAGTGTCTTGGTTTCAAATTGCTTAGAACATTAGGTTAAATATCACACAGCTAAAGTAGACCATAAGAGAAGAATTTTAATAAACATCTATTATTATAATAAACAATTTGACTAAATATCAGTTGCTGATATATGATTATTATTATTTACTATTATTATTATTGTTGTTGTTGTTGTTGTAAATAATAAGTAAGTTAATAAAAAAAACTTCATTATTCACTGTAGAAGATTTGTAATGGCATTGAGGATGGGGGGGGCTCATAATTAGTAATTATTTGCATGAAAATTATATTTCATAATCATGACAGTCCAATTTCCATCATGATAAGAACATCACAAATGACCAAACGTCTGGAGCGCAATGCAACAGCTCATTATTACCCACCTGTCCTCACAACAGAGCAAGAAACATGTGGGAGTTACTACCAGCTGGGCACAATCAGAATCAGAATCCTGCTGGAAAACTCTCTGGAATATGCAGCTGGAATGATTCTCGCATCTGTCACATCCACTGAGCCACAGGGAGCTTGTGAAGCTGACGTACAGAGGTTCTGCTTTCCTGGTCCCCACAACAGCTGCACTCAGCCTATAGGCTTTGGGACCTCTGTTGGCCCCTGCGGAGCAGAAGACAGAGAAGGATGCCTCGGCCAATCACTGACAAAGAATGTGAAATGTCTTCTTCTTTTTTTTCACAAGAACCAAAGGAACCCTCTGAGGTGTTAATTTAGTGAGGGATTCTTATTAGTGTCAACCTAATGCAGCGTTCGGTGGAAATGTGATGGTTTAAAATCTGTCCTGAAAGTCACTGCAGTCTCTGCAAAATAGGCAGCAGTATGAAACTCATATAATATATGAAAGGAATTTCTTCCCATGGAATAAAATAAATAAAATAATAAAAAATAAAATTTAAATAATACAATAAAATAATTATACAAATAAAATGTGATTGCAAATTTTTTATCTACAATTCAGTCTTCTTTTGGATAGAAACTCAGAATTCTGAAAAGTCAGATTGTGAGATAAAAAAATTGCAATTACTATGTTTATTTTTTATTCTGTGGTGGGGGGGAAATGAATTGTTAGATGTAAACTCAAAATTCAGAGGAAAAAAAACAGAACTGAGAGATGTAAAAATGAATTGTGAGAAAGAAAGTCTCTAGGTTACGTATGTAACCACGGTTCCTCGAGGGAACGAGACGCTGCATCGAGTTGCTTTGGAAACGCCCTTGCGTGACCGCGTTCTGAAACACCTATCAAATCAGTCCAATGGAGCAGCGAGAAGTCACGAGCGGGGTGACGTAAGCACCAGAAAGTATAAAAGAGCATCCGGCAGAGCGCAAACCAGCTTCTGCTCTTCAGTAGCGCTCTGTGTATGTGTCTGACTATTTACTGTTGTCTGTCAGCACAAGCATATATATATAAAAAAAACAATCATGAAAAAGTCTATGGCGAGCGAACGGCATTACAAATGCTGTGTTTCTCCCTGCCCACGATATCTGGTGGCGGGGGATACACACGATTTGTGTGTTGTTTGTTTAGGAGCGGAGCATGCACGGTCAGCTTTCGAGCAGCTGATTGTCATCCCTGCGAGCTCTCGCTGCGCACGCTCCACTCTCGCCTGACCGTGTTTGATGAGAGCGGCCATGCTCACGATCCCGCTGGCAGCGGTCCCACTGTTGCAGAGGCACAGCGCAGACGTTGTAGTGGGGATCGCAGGTGGATTAGGTGGGAGGGATCGAGACTGGGCTCGTCCTTTTCTCGGTCCTTCACGCTAGATCCGCGGCTCTCTCTCACGGTGCGGAAGCCCGCGCAGCGGTTTCTTCCCCCCCCCCTGAGAGAGAGAGAACCGCACTTATATATATTCTGGATGTGATGATGTGTAGAGACAGCGGAGAATGTGGACTCGCCACACAGTCCTCGCGTATGAGGTGTGATTAGTGTGCTCTGGGTGTGTTCGGGAATTCGCCAAATAAAATATTAGGCTGGACAAATGCAAAATTCATTGTTGGCCAGCTAGGCAAAGGACGTTAGAGCTTCCGACCAGGCGCGTTAGGTTTCATTGGTCTGGGCAGGTTGGGAAAGCTTATACGGCGTTAGGTCAGGCTGGCGCATGTTTGCACACCATGGCGGTGTTACAAGCATACCAAGCTGACCTGCTCAGGGGTGGGGCTGCTGAGCGGGAGCTCCTCATATCAAGCTCCTCATAAAAGCCAGGCTCAAAAACAGAGCGTTGCAACCCGCAACCCTACACAGAAAGATCGGGGGTCAGGGCGACGCTCTCAGTCGGGGTCTTCTAGAACGAAAACGGATCTGCGGACCGTTATTGGTCTAAGAGGACCTCGGCGAAATGGTCCTACCGTTGTCAGGTCCCTGAGGGCAGCCCACCTAGGGAGGAAAGGATAACACCTCAGTTACGGTGCCCAATCCTCCTCAGTGCCATCACGGAGGCTTATTGATACCCCTGCCACACTCGGTGCTTCAGGGCTCAGTGAGCTCCGACGAGCGAAAATCCCAGCTGCCGCCCGGCAACGGTTACGGCACGGGAGAGCTCGCCCCATCAAGTGAGGGTGCTACAGCAGTCAGGACGGTTGTTCCTTCAGTGCCCTCACGGATGTTCATTGATACCCCTGCCACATCGGTGCTTCAGGGCTCAGTGAGCTCCGACGAGTGAATTCCCAGCTGCCGCCCAGCAACGTAACGGCACGGGAGAGCTCGCCCCCTCAAATGAGGGTACTACAGCAATTGTCACTCGTTTCCTCGTGACACCTGAGGCTGAGGCCAGTACAGGCGCAGCAAAGGTGCCATCATGGGTACCGGCTGTGGTCTGGAGGGCTTAGCAAATGCACTTGAACCCATAGAAGAAGTTTCGGTCAAGTTGCTCAGGCTCAAGGCCATCTTTCTCCTCGCTATTTCCTCATTAAAAAGGATCGGGGATCTTCAGGCACTTCTGTTTCGTGCCTGGAATTTGCTCCAGGCATGGTTAGGGATTCCTTTACCCGAGGGCCGGGTATGTCCCTAAGGTGCCACTTCTTCACCAGGGCCCATAGTAATTCAGGCATTCTGTCCTCCTCCGTACCAGGAAGTAGGCCAAGAAAGGCTTAATCGGCTCTGTCCAGTTCGAGCACTGGACGCATACGCACACAGAGCTGCCCCGTGGCATAAAGCAGATCACCTGTTTGTTTGCTTTGGTCCGCCAAATAAAGGATCTCCGGCGACCAAGCAGACAATGAGTAGGTGGGTGGTCGAGGCCATCCCACTAGCCTACGAGTCCTCTGGCCTCCATCACCTATGGGGGTCAGAGCGCACTCGACCAGGAGTATGGCGGCCTTCAAGGCTTTCAACTTAGGTGTGGCCTTGCAGGACATTTGTGCCGCGGCAGGCTGGTCCTCTCCGCACACATCTGTCCGCTTTTACAACCTAGACCTGACATCTACCCCAGGTTTCCAAGTTCTCTCTTCGTGATGTGCTCGCAAGATACACACACGGGCAGGGACTTGGTAGTATGGCGCAGAGGGTATTCTCGTTCCCAAAGTGACTCGACGCAGCTCGAGTTCCTGAAGGGGAACACCTCTAGGTTACGTATGCAACCATGGTTCCCCGAGGGAACGAGACGCTGCGTCTCTTTGCATTACTCCCTGCATCCCTGAAGCGCTACTTCATCAAGCTGGTTTGCCGCTTGCTGGAGGCGCTTTTAAGTTTCCTGGTCGTTATGTCACCCCGCCCGTGACGTCTCGCTACTTCATTGGACTGATTTGACACATGCTTCAGAACGCGGTCACGCAAGGGCGTTCCCAAAGCGACTCGACGCTGCGTCTCATTCCCTCGGGGAACCATGGTTACATACGTAACCTGGGACGTTCTGCTCACAATTCATTTGTACATCTCTCAGTTCCGTTTTTTTTCCTCTGAATTTTGAGTTTACATCTCACAATTAATCCCCCCCCACCACAGAATAAAAAATAAACATAGTAATTGCAATTTTTTTTTCTCACAATTCTGACTTTTCAGAATTCTGAGTTTTTATCTCACTATTGCAAGTTAACATCAGAATTGCGATATTTCTCAGGAAAAAAAATCCCTTTTCTTTATCTTTGCGATAAAATCACAATTACAAAGTCACAATTACATTTGATTTTTTTTTTTATCCCTTGATGGAACCAAGCTTCCATACATACTGTACATATAAGCTTAACATGTTATATACGCTTCCAAAGGATAAAACTACAACACACATATAGTGGCACCAAACAGAATTGCAGAATTGTTTTAATACTCACATCATTAGATTTATTTTTATTTTACTTTCTATTGGGAGTTGTTGCATTGTGTTGCTACTCATTTGCATACAGTGACACTTTTCTCAGTTGCTAGACATGCCCACATCCTGTCACCAACAGTCATAGTCACTCATGTTGCCAGAAATCATCAACTCTCACTGAAAAGGAATGACTTGCGAAAACTTTGTCCTGTAAATCACTAATGGTATGAACAGTCACTTAGCAAAATTTCCTTTGCACATATAAACTGGAATACAATTATACTACCATCAAAAATTGCACTCTTTGCTTCAAAATTCATAAGTAGGCCAATTAAGTGAAGTTATTTTTATTTTTACAGCACTTCTCCATTATGTTTCAAAGCAGCTTTACAGAAAATTATGCCTAATTATGACTTAAAAGACCCCAGTGAGCAAGCCAAAGGCGACTGTGGAAAGACAAATACATTTCCTTAAACTGTTTAAGCAGTGGAGAGGAAAAACCCTTTAAAACCATTTAAACTAGGTAGTAGAAAAAGCACACAACTGAACCGAAGGGGAAACAGCCATGTTCCGAAAACTGTAACTCAAAATGAGATAAGCAGTGGGCAAAACACTTGTTTAAATGGGAGTTATCTATAAATAATTCCTACTAAAAAAAGCAAATAATTTAGTTTTTTACAAGCCTGATTATGGCTACGTTTTATGACACTTAAAGTGTAAAAGCCTGCTAGATGACAGAAAAACGAATAATTTTGCCAGTTATCTGATCCATATAGATCCATCCTGTCCTGTACTGAAAGTAAAATGAACAATTCCACAGAAATGTTAACCATACCATGGGAAAAAAAAAAAGATTTTGAGGAAAGGAACAAACGTCTTTAAAACGCATTTAAGGCTATATCTCACTATATTAAAGAGCTATAATGGATTTTTCAGGGATTCTGCATCATTTATCCAGCACATAAGCTGTGTACCAGTACTAAAATACCCTTTTTTGACAACAGCATTTCAAAAGAGATAAAATGGATCTTTATTTTCAAGCTGTTATCATAAGCATTTTCCAGAAAGACAAGAATATGTATGAGAAATACAATCAGTCTGTCATAACAGAAAGGTTTTTTTTTTTTTAATGAACCACATTTAGTCACTCCACTTCAGTGATGTGCAAAGTCCATACATTTTCTATATAAATCTATCTTAAAGGGATAGTCCATCCAAAATGAAAATTCTGTCATTATGCAGTCATATGACTTTCCCATATGACTTTCTTTTTTTATTTTTTGTTGTAACCTTTTGGTTCCCATTGTATGTTTTGTCCAGAAATGAAAGTCAAAACTGTTTGATTACCAACATTCTTCAAAATATCTTCTTGTATGTTTCCATGTTGACTATGACTATTCATTTCGGATAAATTCAAATTAATTGTGCAGGCCAGTTTTACATTTCAGGATGGAGTGCATTCAGAACTGTCACACCTGTAACAGTTTTATTGGATTCATGTGGAGACTGTCACTGAACTAAATTAAATATATGAAAACTATCTATAAATATATTTATATTTTATATTATATATAAATATATATAATATTATATATATGTATATATATATATATATATAATGTTGAATTGTGCAATTTGTAGAGTTCCTACAAAGTGTACGGCTTCCCCAAAACTCTACATTAGGGATAGGCGATATCTTATCATTTGCGATATACTGGTAAAAATTCTCCCAACAATAAGAATTAGTCTTCCCGTGATAATAACGATAAAGCCTAGTTGTTGACACATTTCTGTGTGCGACAGTGCGGAGCCCCAAAATTTTTTTTAGCATCATCGCGGAGACCAATGTGGAAATTGAGGAGGAGTAGCCTATATCGCTAAATGAGGAGCTTGAGATCCTTTTACAATCTGTAACTGGTTTGGTTAGGGCTGTACAGTGCACAAAAAAAATCGGTCTGAATAAATGTAGTAGCACGTGTGCGATACAGTTTTGTATGTGTATGAGCCTGTTTACAAACCTGTTTGTTGTCCAACAAAGATATAATTTATTGACATTCTTTTTCTCCAAATTAACTTAATAACATAGCCGAGTGTTTGAAATACTTCTTTTTGTGACCAGACATGGTTTCATATTACAGAAGGATAGTATTATATACAGTGATAAAGGCCATGTCGATTAACATTGCATTATAAATATACTTTCCTTATAAAAATACCCAAGATTGAAGAACACAGATAAACCATATATTTTGTGCAATTGTATGTTTATTTTCCTCCAGTTTAACTCAGTAAAACGGTCTCATATCCGTTGTGCATTTTATTCAGCGATAACTGGATACCTTCCTGTAGCGTCCTCAGTAGTATTACTTCTGCTATGGATATGTAGAGGTTCTGTGCAAGAGCACCCTCCGGCTTCCAGTACGAATTAAACCATCTTTACATTACGTGTGTACTCATTAATGCTCACAAAACACCTATTTTGGGTATAATAGGAAAAATAATACTTTTCTCTAAAGAAACAGAATTCCCTGAACTATCGTCATTGATTTCTTTTGAGCCGATTACCATGCAGGGTTTAATGGATTCAGTCGTCAAACTGAAGCCTACTACGTCTGCTCTTGATATTGTTCCTACCCACTTTTTTAAACTGATTTTTGATAGTGTTGTGGCCTGGATTCTTGAAATTGTAAATAAGAGCCTTCTTTCTGGGTTTGTTCCAGCTTATTGTAAACATGCAATGGTGAAACCTCTGTTGAAAAAGCCTAATCTGGATACAACTGTTTTATCGCATTTTAGGCCAATCTCAAATGTACCTTTTATTGCTAAAATTTTAGAGAGAGTTGTGTTATTACAGTTACAGACTTTTTTGGAAACAAATAATACTCTTGAAAAATCCAGTCTGGATTTAGGAAAAATCATAGTACTGAGTCTGCTCTTTTAAGAGTATTAAATTACATTTTGCTACTTGTTGACTCTGGGAACTCAGTAATTTTAGTGCTTTTAGATTTGAGTGCAGCTTTCGATACAGTTGGTCATGGCATTATTTATTGCGCCTTGAAAAGTGTGTGGGCATCCAAGGAAGTGCCCTGAGCTGGTTCAGATCTTATCTTAGTAGCATAACTTTTCCAGGTATTGGTAGCGCTGTTTCCTCTGTAGCTCCTCTTACCTCTGGTGTTCCTCAAGGCTCTATTTTGGCTCCCATCTTGTTTTCACTGTACATGCTTCCACTAGGTTCAATTTTTAGGAAACATGGAGTGTCCTTTCATTTTTATGCTGATGACACCCAAATATATTTACCTTTAAAACACAATGACAAGAATGGTTTAGAAACATTGCTTGCATGCTTAGCTGATGTAAGATCTTGGATGTCTAAAAATGTTTTGCATTTAAATGAGGGAGACGGAAGATGGAAGCAATCGTCTTTGGACCCTCTGTGGGTAAAGGAAAGCCACATTTTAACTGTGGTCATTTAAACTCTTATATCAAACCAACGGTGAAAAATGTGGGAGTTCTTTTTGATTCCTCCCTAAAGTTTGACCAACATATTAACTCAGTAGTTAAGTCATGTTTTTTCCATCTTAAACTTCTGTCAAAAGTTAGATCTTTTCCATCTTTTAAAGATCTTGAAAGAGTCACACATGCCTTTGTTTTATCACGTTTGCACTATTGTAACTCCTTGTATATTGGACTACCCCAATCCTCCATGTCACGGCTTCAAATGGTTCAAAATGCCACAGCCAGATTTTTAACAGGGGTTCGTAAACGAGAATACATTACTCTGATTTTAATGTCTCTAAACTGGTTGCCAGTGTGTTATAGAGTTGAATTAAAAATTTAGCTGTTTGTTTTTAAGTCTTTAAATGGTCTGACACCTTCTTATTTGTCAGATCTTGTAAATGTGAATAGGTCTGCCAGATGTTTGCGATCCTCAGACAGTATTACTCTGTCATATCCAAGATCAAGATTTAAGTTGAAAGGTGACCGTGTCTTTGCGGTGGCCGGTCCTAGGTTACGGAACAGTCTTCCCTTATCTGTGAGATCCGCATATTCTGTATATGATTTTAAATCTAAGCTACAGTCTCATCTTTTTATTCTTGCATTTAATTCATTATAATTTTTGGTCTCATTTTAACTTGTGTTTTAGTGTATTACATTTAGTATTATTCTTTTTATTTTACATTTCCTCTTTTGTACAGCACAGTGGTCAATTATTGTTGTGTTTATTTGTGCTTTATAAGTAAATAAATTAAATTAAATTATATCGTTATCGCAATAAATACAATACATACTGTGATATATTTTTATTGGAGAGGTGAGGTGTCCAAGTCACAAAATCTAGCTACTGGGTTGACTCAGGGCTCAGTACTTGGACCACTTATCTTCTCTGTCTACATGGCATCACTAGGTTCTGTCATTCAGAAACATGGCTTTTCATATCACTACTATGCTGATGACACTCAACTCTAACTCTTATTCCATCCTGATGATCCAACGATAGCTGCTCGCATCTCAGCATGTCTAACATACATTTCTTGCTAGATGAAGATCCATCACCTTCAACTCAACCTTACCAAGACAGAACCGCTTGTGGTTTCAACAAAACCATCACTTCATCACAATTTCACCATCCAATTAGACACATCAACCATAACTCCTTCAAAAAAAAAACAGCTAGAAACCTTGGAGTTGATTGATGATAAGCTGAATTTCTCAGACCACATTGCTAAAACTGCCCGGTCCTGCAGATTTGCTTTATACAACATTAGGACGATCAGGCCCTTTCTTTCAGAACATGCAACACAACTCCTTGTTCAAGCTCTTGTTCTATCCAGGCTGAACTATTGCAATGCTCTCTTAGCAGGTCTTCCAAACAGTTTTATCAAACCTCTACAATTATTACAAAATGCGGCTGCAAGATTAATCTTTAACGAGCCGAAAAGAACGCATGTCACACCTCTGTTCATCAATTTGCATGGCTACCAGTAGTTGCTCGCATAAAATTCAAGGCATTAATGAAAAAAAGTCTGTGAAAGTGATTTTGTTCCTCTTTGGGATGGCACAATAAAGCCACGTTCACTTGCAGAAAGCAAGCTTCTAGAGGGCACATAACTCTGAAGTAATGAATTTAGGTAAATGGGGGCAGAGCCAGTGCGGGTTTTGTAGGCACAACATTAAAATGTTCCCTACTGGTGGAATGACCTGCCCAAATCAATCCGAGTCCTTAGCCATCTTCAAGAAACGACTAAAAAAACACATCTGTTATATCTTTATTTTACCCTCTAACTCTAGCACTTTCTATTGTATTTTAATTCTACTTTTATCTATTTATCTTCTTTTTTTATAAAAAAACAACAACAAAAAACAAACAAACAAACACTAGCTTTCTATTTGTTCTATTCTATCTACTTGTTTTTACTTTGTGTGTGTGTGTGTGGTTTATAATATATATCTATAGATATATATATATCTATATATCTATTACACCTTGCTATGTGGTACTGCGTTAGGCTAACCGAGAATGGTCATTGAACTATATATTGTGTCACTATTTTGTTAGTTTGACGGCTTGTATTGTCTCATTTGTAAGTAGCTTTGGATTTAAAGCGGGTTTTCTGTGGCTTTTAAATGACTAAATGTAAATGTAAATGTACATTTTTAAGCCCATATCGCCCATCCCTAGTCTACATTGATATTTTCTTGATGGCTAGACGTTGTCTGCAGGGGTTTAGGATTCTACACACAAATGGTCCGATATACTGGTAATTAGTGCTTTCTCTGAGAAGTTAGATGTCACGTTTTCACTGCAAATGTCATGTCCATATGGCTGGAATTGCTCTGTTTCAGCTAATGCAATTCAGAGCTCACTGGCATGATTGAACGGCCATGAAAATCCCAAAACAGACTAGATAAGCAAAATTACTTCCCAGACAGGCTTGATATATTACATATCTGGACTGAACATTTTGTAGGGCATTTTGTGCATCAGCTGAGACTGCGCTTCTTGTTAAAACCGAAGAATGGATGGCTGGTGCCGACTACATGGAAGTGTTGTAGGTGAGATGCTAAAAAACTGACACTTCAACTTTATCTTTCACCAAGACCAGCTTAGACCGGCATGGCCCTTCATGAGGTTGAACAAGGAAAATCTTGCTTGATCTCATTCAAATTGTTAATCAATTGAATATTATAGTGCAAAAGTTCTAAAAAAGTTCTAAAGCTGCTGAAAACTATTCAAGAACATTCTGAAAGATCAAACATGAACTTCTGCTTGGAAGTCCTGCTAAGACCAGGAGGTAGAACATGCTGCCGTTGTAGAACATGGTACATGGTTTCTACTGTAGCTGAGTCCAAAAACCTTCTTGATGAAAAAAAAAAAAAAACCTTATAAGGTGGCCAATCTTATTTGTGAAACATGATAGCTGGTTGTTACTGGAAAAAGATGGTCTAGCTGTTAATCCAAAACAGCCTGGACCAGATAATGACTAGTTTGGACCACCTAAAAACCATCTGTGAATGTTTTCTAACAAGAAATGTCATTAACTTTATTTTGAGAACATTTAAATGTAGTAATTTTACTTCAGTAAAATGAGATTTCAAACACTTAGTGCATGACCATACATAAAATGAAGTTCCAGAAATGGTGTGAGAGGTCAAACAGTATTAGAGACTGAGATTCCGAACAACAGTTTTTGTCAGTTTGAACCTATTTGTTCCAAACAACACAAATGTTTAAACTATTAGCCCAAATGCATGTGGCAGCAATAACTTGAATCCCAATTTAAGGCCCATTTTCTGGGACACAAGTATGTGTAACGCAAACAGCCTGAGGAAATCTGTTTCCATTGTTCCATATATCAGGGGGAAATTTATGTAGCCTACTTTTGTTTTCCTATACTGGCTTTGAAAAAAACTGCTATGTACCTACAAATAGAGTTATTAGCCCACTGCGTGCTGTTGTAAGCTTCTGTTCAGAGCTTTGAAGAAACAGCTCCTTCAATCAGTCAATTCCTCGTAAAACCTACCGAATTATCAAAAGATTACAAAGCCTTCACGCCATCATGGTGAAAGCTGTCATCATTAATTCCAAACATATCTGCAAATCTTTCTCCATGAGAAGAAAAAGGAGCTTTTGTTTATGCTGAGATAGAACTTTAGTTAATACATTAGGTATCATGAAGTAACAATTAACAACTTTTTACAGCAGTTATAAATATACGATTGTTCAATATGAATTCATTTGTTTTTCATAATACATGAACTGAAGTTAATTTACACAACTTCAACTGTTATAAAAGTGTTAGCATATGTAAAAATGAAGATTAAGCTAGATTAATTAATATTATGTGGTGTTAATTGTTAGTGCTTGACATATAATGCATTATCTAATGTTAACAAATTAAACTTTACTGTACAATGTAACCATATAACTCATTGATTATCACTGGGTTTCATTAGAGTTTCAATGAAATATGTCCCATTAAGGAAGTGAAATGTGTTGTGGGTGTTTTACATTGACTTGATGTGAAGTCTGAAACACCAAGTATAAATATTCACTTTCCCGACATCAGTGTCTTTGTCTTTGCCTCACATCTCACTGACAGAGATCCAGCCCTGCCCCACCTCACAGCCAGCTATTTGACTTCCTCCTGCACCGGAGAGCCTCTCATTACTGTCCCTCCAGATTTCATATCCACACCTGCCACACGCTTGTTAGACCATTCAAAAATAACACATCAAAGCGAGAGACTCTTTAACACAGCCTGTCCAGATAAGGTCACTTCTCTGTCACATGAAATCAAGAGAGAGCGAGAGAAAAGTGGAGGAGCCCTTTCACAGCCGGAGGGTCCGCAAGCACCATTATCATCACTGGCATCGGATGCATGTGACAGCACAGCACTGGTATCCCCACCCAAACACCACACGTACGCCAAGAGTTGAAGTGAGCAATCGTGTTTGGAGGGAGCCGAGAATCACTGATGAATATGGGACAAAATTACATTGCCGGAATAAGATCAAGCTGTGTGCTAATTAGGGCTGGCTAATATAGCAATACAAATTATGTATTTTATACAGTTCATTTTTCAGCATTGATAATATTTATGGAGGACGTACATTTTTGCTTAATTTTTTTTTTCTTTTATAAGAGGAAGCACCATTTCATCTAATTAGCCACGGTAGTCAAAAAAACAAAACAACAACAACGTTAAAAATGTTTTTAAAAATTAAAGGGTATGCTTTCCACTGTTTTTCACTAACAAATTCCATTAATGAATGAAATGTCTATCATTATTGGAATATTCATCATATACAGAATGCACAAATAAAACAATAGTAATAAAAAGCTATAATACTACCTACATATAATAATACAACAATAAAACATCTTAGCATCGTATTAAACAAAAAGTCTTATAAATCAATAAACAGATTCATTAAACAGAGCTTACAAGTATGTACAGGAATGGATCAAACACTTTCAAGTACTCAAAAGAGGTTGAGGGAAAAGGCGTATAAATTTGATTATTAATTTATGTTCAGAAAAGATTAATGGAATTAATATAATAATTAATTTTATAATTAGATGAATTCTATGGCTTTTATAACCTATAGAAAGTGGTCATTAAAATTATATTTAGTCATTTGCTTTTTTCCCCTCAATCAGTTTTCTCCTCATGTTGGGGAAAAATGCAAATATTGTGTTTTCATAATCATTTTGATCTGAATGAAAGCAAGTTATCAGGATGATAGTACAAATAGTGGGCCTCAAGCATGAAACCATTATTAATAAATATTCATTTTTTTAAACTACTAATGTAAATCAACCATAAAGCCATGATTTCAACTACTGACATAAGATGTGACAGTCTCTTTTGGATGAAATGCTTTGTTCTATTCCTCATTTCTAAGTCACTTATATAACAGCATCTGCAAGTGGATAACAGTAGAGTATGGTGCTAGCAATGCAAAGGTCTTGGGTTTGATTTTCAGGAAAAGCAAGAATTGAAAAAATCCATAACTTAAATGAATTTATGTAGTTTTGGATAAAAGCGTCTACCAAAACGCATAAATGTATAAATGAAATGCACCTATCTAGCTAGCTACCTGTGAGTTTTCCAAACCTGTTTAAAGGCATTATCGATTATACAACAGTATGTCATATTGAGCAACTGGTTGTCACCAAAAGTTACATTAAATTGGGAGCCATAGCCTTTCCACAACACAATATATGCCATAGCGATGCAGAGTTTGTGTCCTTATTTGTGGACCGTTCCCAATCCCATTCTCCTCTCCAATTGTTTCCGGTCTCACCTCAAACCATCCCATCAAAATAAAGCCTGCATTGCTAAAGAAAAACAGTAGGCAATCCAGTAGTGATACATTTTTTTCCTATGATAGCAATCTCTTTAGTCTCTCATTGAAAGTGTCTCTAAGCTCTCTTATCTCTCCGCCCTCCAGACACTAGCTCACTCTCCTAAATCTACACCGAATCTCAGATTTATCTGGGATCCAAAATGTGCTCCCATTTTAGGTGTTCACACAAAGCTATGTGTGCTTCCCTTTAAAACAGGGCTGTGGTGTAAAGCTGAACTGTTTACCAAGGAACAGATGACTGCTTCTGTGCTGTAACGCACCCCATGCTGACATCTCCCAGTATGACCAGTTAAGAATAATTAAAACTGATTAAACTTGAAGGCCTCCGTAAACAAAGGGCTTCAATTAGGTCTGAATCTGTTGAGGTTGAAGAGTTTCACTTTAAATGCAAAACAAGGGAGACACGTTCACATAGCATTTTGCAATTGTGCTTTTAATATATTATTCAAACCAAATTACTTGGGCCAACAGTCAAATAGCTAAACCTCTGCGTTATTACCCGGAGTCGCTTTAAGGTGCCGCCAAGCGGGACATAATTTGAAATCATATTGAGAGTATTCATTTTTCCCATCGTGCCGTGAAGTGGAGTGCAAGACTGACCCGATCCAGTCAAAACGGATGGAGTCTAGATCTCGATATATCAGTGAGCTTTTATCCATCTTTTCCGAGGACTGATTGAGTGTCTTGTTTGGGATCTATCCGAATCTTCCTGCCCTTCATGACATTGCTCCACTTTAAAGAGATATAATTAAATGTGAAGTATCTCGTGAATATTTTTTGTACGTGTTCTTCCTGGCATTGTAACCCTGCACAGGCGACTGCCTGAGGCTATTTGTGAATGATATGTGTAATGGGAACATGGTAACCTGAATGCCACTAGGGAAAGGGGAAAATTGGGTGAATCAATCACGTTGGGTGAGATACATTTGCTCAAATGCAGTACAGAGCTGAGTATTGTGAATTTTCTGCATTGAAGTTAAGGGTGGGAGTGTAAAGTTGACCCAATTTACCTTCTGTATATGTTACTCCAAAAAGTTTGTCTTCATGACCTTTATCATAACGAATATCCTTTTGGATGCAAGTACTTTAAATACTTTCAGAAAGCTTAGGGTTCTCATTCAACTCAATGTATGTAGCCTGGAAGTTGACAACTTTGATTCATGGAAACATTTTTTGAGTCAGTCACCTAAGACATAAATTTAATGTGCTGACCGCTCAATGTTAGAACAAAGAAATATCACTGGTGAAACATCTACTCTACACTGTTACTTTCAACCCAGGCTCATTGAAGCTGTATATGTGACACTAATGTTCAAAAGTATCCGTTTTAAAATCTTATTTTATTTTTACATTTTTTTTAAAAATTGTTTTGAGGACAACATAATATTGTGCAAGGAATTGTGTGAAAATTTTGGCTTCCTTATTTGAAAATCTGGCCCTGTAAATCGTAATTTGTGTGAAAAGGAATAAAAGTTACTGCATCTAATGTTAATTTCTACTGGAAACTGCAGCGATTTGTACGTATAGTTATGTTTTTTTGAGTTTTGCAGAAAATGCAGGTAGAGGCACATATTTCCAATGAGCCTGGGTAGGTTACTTTTGAAAGGCAATAAATAGAAACAGCCCTTTTTGCTGGTATAAAAGTGTAGTTATGTCATCTACAAGCAGGGGTTAACTGTTGAAGCCAATCAGACAAACTTTAACCTCACAATCAAACTAACAATTCTAGCAGATTAAGAAACTGTCACATCTATTTAGCCAAAGGCATCTTTTCAGAAAAGAAATGGACAGATTTGTTTGTATTTCTGACCGTTGGCTAAGTGACATCCAATTTTTTGGGCAATAAAAAGCAGAACAAAATAAAACCATGCACTTTGAGGAGTCACTTACACATATGCAAGTGTGTTAGATAAGCGTTTCTCAATTCTGCTCCACAAACAAAGTTGAGAAGCGCTGTTGTCACAACATAAATGAATTAACAGCTTTTTTTTTTTTGCTGGCATAATGGTGTAATTACATCTCTATAAGCAAGGTTAACTGCCGATCAGATAGACTTTAACCTCCTGTTTGAATGATGCTCTGATTCTGAATCACTCATTTTAATCCCTTCCCTCAAATCACCTGCCTTCATTCTGGTATGCCATTTTTCACAATCCAATCAATTATTGAAAAATAAAATTAAGCCCTGCCCTACATTTTTCTCATTTAATATGCTGTTTCACTCAAATCACATCAGATTATAGAAGTAAAATGTGATGTGGACAGCATTCACCTTGATTTGAACAAAAAAATGTACTATTAACTAAGGCATTGCGTTTTGTGTTACAGATGTTACAGCTATGTTTCCATCCACCTTTGTTGTGCGCATTTTGAGATATTGCATAGAAAAATGCTGGATAGAAGTGCTAAGATGCACATAAATTCTAAAAATGTGCATGAAAAACGTATGTGCTCAACTGAGTCGGATATTTTTTTTAATCCGATAAGAAAACAAACATGAATCAACAAGCCCAATACAGAATCCTCTTTGGGATTTTCCATACAATAAGCCAACATATGCTGAAGACTTGAGACGCTGATACTGCGGATGTACCAGTCTGAGCCAAATATCATTAGGTCAGAAAGTGAACTGTGCTTCTGGGCAAGCGACCAGGTTCACCTCCCCTCCGTGGCATCTTCTGCCTTGAAATAACTGTTTGCGACAGAAGATGGAGTGA
This sequence comes from Sinocyclocheilus anophthalmus, assembly GCA_018155175.1. NCBI lineage: Eukaryota > Metazoa > Chordata > Actinopteri > Cypriniformes > Cyprinidae > Sinocyclocheilus > Sinocyclocheilus anophthalmus. The sequence continues at coordinate 58,677 of JADLZN010012204.1, forward strand.
CTTTTCAGTGCAGTTTCCCATGTGAATGGTTAGAGAGGTTAGCCTAGACCGTAAAGTGCCTCTTATACTTAGATTTTGCAGTTCAGATGTTTGTTTAAAAGTTAGCCTACTTTCCAGGCAAGTCAAAAATCCTCTTTGTTCTATACTTTAAAGCCTTACTCATATAATAATCATATAAAATGTGCTCTCAGGGAGCACTGGGAGATTCCTTCTGGTTCAGAGCACTTAATTACATCTGTTGACTCTCTTCATATATCATTGATCTTTGTTAAATCGTTTGTAGAAGATGTTATGGATGCTTTATATGAAAAAAAAAAGTGAGAATTTGTACTTTTACAAGTAGTCTTGTGGTTCACGCTACCTTAGTCAAGTGTCAAGAACTCAATCAATAAATGAATATCAAAACACAACGATCTGATTTCTGTACAGAATTTATGACTTGAGCTGTACAGTAATTAGGACTTAAACATTTACACAATGTGCTTTATTTCTCAATGTCTCTTTCACCAAATGCTTTATGGGAGAAACAAACTAACAATTCTAGCAGATTAAGAAACCATCACATCTGTGTGGCCAAAGGCATCATATCAGAAAAGAAAGGGACATTTTTTTTGTATTTCTGACCATTGGCTAAGTGGCATACCATTTTTATGGCAATAAAAAGTGTAACATGTATGTCTTGTGTTTCCATTGTTTCTTTCATTTGACCTAGTTTTCAGTTTGTCTAGTTTGTTGATTAGTTCCCACCTGTTTCTGTTCTCCCTCATTACACCTTGTTATTTAAGCCTAGTTTCCTGAGTTCTGTGTCCAGTATTGTGTTTGTATGGTTGTGTTGAGTGTAGGGGTAAATAATAATTCTGAGGCTGGCACCGTCACTCTTGGTGTTTGCTGGATAACAGGTGAGTCAGTGCCATATTATACATAAACCTGTATATTATACATAAAAGTCACTACGCAATAATGAGTGTGTGAAGTGAATGAATGTATAAATGTTTGAATGAAATGAGCACAAATAAAACAATCGCATTGCTATGCCTCTCCATGCATCTCAGAAATCAGAGATTGACAAGAATATGAACTATACAACATCACAAACAAGTGTTTTTTTGTAAATTATTAATTTTATATTTTAGAACACTGAATAGGGCAAAACATAAATATTTTTTTCCATGTTCTGTTCTCTTTTTTTCCATAGTGAAAATTACTTAAGTGAATTTCCATACTTTTCCAAACTGCACAACCGGTGAGCCAAGGGAAATCGTGTTATTTTACATAAACCACTAAAATTACAATGCAATAACTAGTGTGTGAAGTAAATGAGTGTAAACTCTACACTGTAAATTTTTTTAAAAATTTTAACAGTAAAATACTGTAAACATACTACAGTAAAAACCTGTTAATTGGCTAACAGTAAGTTTCCATAATATATATGGTGAATAAATGTAATTACATTTAATGTAATTTTACAGTAAAATACTGTTAAAATTGTTTTTTTCAAAGTGAAAAAGTCGTTATATAATTTACAATGAAAAAGCGTAAACTGACACTCCCAGAATTCCCTGTGTTACATTTCAAATGTTATGTATTTTTTGTTTAAATAATTATGTTTCTTCTTAGTTTTTTCTTATCAGTTGTGTACATTAGGGTTTTATCTTACATCTAATGTTGTTAAATTAATGTTTATTGCATTATTTCAGAATAATGTGTGTTACCATGATGGTGTTTGTGTGAATGACACTCTGCACTTTCTATATATAAGTATTGCTCTCCTCAGGTAGAAAAGCTGTTTGTGATGAGCTTTGGTTTATCATGTGACTTTCTCATCACCACCAGTTTTTGGTGGTTATCAATGCATTACAATGGTTCAAAACAGATAATTCAATATGTTGGTTTATTAACATTACATCAGTTAATGAAATATATATATTTTTATTGTGAATTAAAGTTAAGTCTGTAAAACCTAAAATGTTGCTACCATATTTTTTTACGGTGAAGTTCTGGCAACCACAGCTGCTGGTATTTTACCGTGAATGTCACAGCTTTTTTTTTTACAGTGTATGAATGAATTAAGCACAAATAAAACAGCAGTGTTGTAGTTGCCTTTTCCCTTGCATTTCCTGGAAAATATTTAAATTAATTTCCATATTTCCAAACTTCATATGAACCCTTACTGTTTTAATTAGAAGATACTTAAATAATAATTTTTCGGATCACGAAAGGTCCCCAAGCTGGGACTCGAACTCACGTTGCTCGAAGCACAACCGCAATACATCTCGAAGCACTGCCTATAAAAGAGTATCGGCTCCGATTGTTAGAAGTCATTTAAATAAACGTTCTAATCATAAAAAAAATATTATTTTAGTTAAACACGGCAATTTCAATTTTACGAACAATTTTGTAATTGTTACAGATACAGATACAAATACTGGCTCCGCTGCACCCCTAGTTGAGTGTGTTCCCAGAAGTTATCTCCTAGCGTTTCCTCTGTGTTTAAATACATTTTTTTTTTTTTTATATATTCTTCTTGAGATTGCATGTTCAGCATGTGACAAAAAGCAGAACAAAATAAAATCATTCACTTTTGAGTCACTAACACCTATGCAAGAGTGTAAGAGTTTCTCAATTCAGCTCCATGAACAAGTTTGAGAATCACAGCTATCTACAACAAAAATACTATCTAGTCTAGTAACCTACTAGTTAACAGCACAGAATACATTTAAATTGAACCATCCTCCAGCCGCCAACAATATACACGTATACCCCTTTCTCATCTATACTCCACCCATGATGACCATGTAGGTAGCCATTTATCATCAGATATGCCATGACCGGGGGGGGGGGGGGGGTCCAAAATGTTGAATTGCAGTCAGACTGAGGCAAGAGATCTCTAAATCAATTTTCTTCTTTTTTTTTTATCATATAATGATATCTTTAAAATGAGCAAGCAAGACAAAAGAACTGAAAAGCTACTATACAAGAATAGACGCATCTACGGCATCTTCAAGGTCACAGCACATGTAGGATGTTAAGGCAAACCATAATCTAAAAATGAAGATTTACTCAGTGGAGATGATAAAAGACTGCATGGAATGGTTAGACAAACAAAGTTTTTTGTGCTTTTTGTGCTATCCCTTTTGTGATTAAAACAATAAAGATTCAGAGTTCAATAATAGAGGATATCTTGCCTGTACCTTCAAGTTCCAAGGCATGCAGACCTACAGGAATCAGATGAGGAAATGAACTTTTGAAATAAGGGCATACATATTTGTGTCAAGAACTGAGAGTGACAGCTCTGATGAAGAGGCCTGTGGTCATCATCAGGAAAGAGTTGATCTGTCTGAATGACAAGCTGTCTAATTATTTGCCTGGGAGTTTGTATCTCTGAGCTCCTGTCTGCTGACTGTTGAAGCCTCAGGTCAATGCCGGGTTGAATGTATAACTCTATATCATTCTACAGAATATTTTATTGGCCAAGCATTTGTATATGTCCAAGATCAGTATATCAATATCGTTGTTCGATTTCTCAGCGAGAGAAAGACTGTGCATTGAATTGCACACATCTGCTAAAAGATGACGTTATTAACATTTAGGAGTACACTCGCAAATATTGTGCACTTCAATCAGGATACTACAACGCAGTGTGTGCACAGAAATAAAATCAAGTCTACCAACCAGACACAGACAGACTAAAACCTATTGCAACACCGACAGACTTAATCTACTGTACTCAGGCTGCAACTCAGACTCTTATAAGACTCTTCAGTCCTTTCACATCTCACAATATATTTAAATATATTGCCAGCACTGTAAAGCTAAGAATACATTTTTAATGACATATCACGTAGATGATTTCACAAAAGCATGAGCATATATTAAATGATCTAATGCAGGGATTATAAACAACAGCATAAGCAACTGCCCGGAACATTAATTTTAAGATCTTTACTTGAGGTTCCTGCTGCGAGAAATCCTGCAGACATTCTTGTCCATTTTCATTTTATTAGTCACACATCTCAGTGAGTGAAAAACCCTGCAGGTCCTATTATCTTATCTCAGGAAAACGCTGCTGGTTTTCCCTCTGTATGTTGACACGGTTTCCTCAAGCCTCGCAGTGCATCTGTCACTTTCAATTAGCCCTGATCTCTAGACCGCTGGTTCATGTCAATAACCTTTAGGTTGGGTGGGCGGCATGACCAAAAACGTATGTCACTGCATGAGTAATTTTATAACAGTATATGACATGATACACTGTCATATTATATTAATACACTAATTAAAACTACTAAGATAAAACTAATATTCTAGACCGCTTGGATTCTAGATACAAATCGTCATATATCACTCACCCAGACAATTAAGTTGTAGTATATCATGGTTTCTGCATAAATATTAAGCAGCACAACTGTTTTCAACATCGATAATAATAGGAAATGTTTTTTGAGCAACAACTAATCAGTATATTAGAATGCTTTCTGAAGGATCATGTGACACTGAAGACTGGAGTAATGATGCTGAAAATTCAGCTTTGCATCACAGGAATACATTGCATTTTCAAATATATAACAATAGAAAACAGTACTTTTAAATTGTAAAACTATTTCACAATTGTAGTGTTTTTACTGCATTTTTGAGCATGCAGTCTTTGTGAGCATAAGAGACTTTATTAAAATATTTAAAATTGGCTACAAGTAAATATAACATTTTTACATCAATTATTTAATCTTAAAATATAAATTATTAATAATAATGAAAAGTAGTGGTAGTTTCAGTTCACTAACACCCAATGTAAGATCTTTCATCCCATCTGTTTACAATATGCAAAGACAAACCTCCCAAACTTTTATTACATTTTGAAATAAAACATTTTGACCAAGAAGTGCAGTTGACCATTTGTCACATGCAGAGCCACGTCACCGCAAGTACTATTCAAAAAGCACTCACCCACATACACATATGAGCACTGGAAAGCTGCCGTGTAACACATTTGATCATATTTGGCACTGTAAAACTGTTATGTTACTTTTTTTATTTTTTGTATCAACTTTGTGCCAAAGTATAAGTGCTTTTGACAAAGCTAGCACCCGAGTGACTGCATAAGTTGTAGGCTGTTATTTGTGGTACAAAAACATTATGTTTATATACTGTAAGATGGATTTTAAAAAAACTGTGAGATGGTAAGATGGAGACATCAGACCATGTCAAACTGTGATGAAAATTCAAACCTAAATTAAACTGGCGGTGTGAAACATTAAGCGTATACAGGAGCTGATATTACATTAATAAACTTACTTTAATAGACTTTGTTGCAGAGATCCTACAAAATTATGTCCGATTTTTTCACCATAACCCTATATATTCAAGAAATACAGTAAGCCAGGGGGTGCACTACATTTTCAGCCTGGTTCTCATTGAGAACATGGAGATTTGGTGGGGTCCTAACACGGCGCACATGGTGGGACCCATCAAATATAACTATAAAAAATAAATTAATAATAGGGATAAAATTATTGCACTTTATTTCATTTTTTTAAATGAAATAAACTAATAATAAAGTGTGATAATACTATTTTATTTTAAAATAGTATTAAATAAAAATTCAATTATTTTGATAGTAAACTTACAACGAAAATGCTAATATTTGTATTATTTGAATTTGAAACCTTAATTACATTTTATTTGAATTATTTGAATTTTCATTTAACTTAAAATCAGCAAGCTTTTATTTTTGCGGGTTTCCGGCAAGTAAGTATATGCGCTTCCGGATTTAGCACTGCCGACTGTAGAGCGTCAGTGAATGAAATGTCACAGTTTTGCATTGTGCTTTGAAAACGTTAGCCTAGATTTATGCTTTCAGTTTGAATAGAAATGTTATACAGTACAGTTTGTCTATCTAAAAATGGTAATTGTGCATTAACAGCTGTCAACCATGGCTGCGTTTCCCAAAAGCATCGTAAACCTAAGTTGATCGTAGCTCCCTAGGTGGCAATGGGTGATTTTGGGAAACACAACCCTTGTGTTGCGACACATCAGAAGGGTTTGGATCCATTTGCAGTTTATTAAGAATAGTCAGACAATACAGGGTCAAATACCGGCAAGGCAGAACAGTAGAGACAAGGCAGAGACAGAATCGTGAACCAGGCGAGAGATAGGGGCAGGCGGCTAGCAAACAGAGTCCAGGTGAAACAATCCAAGTCGGGGCAGGCAGATAACAATCAGAGAATCAGGAAACAGTCCAAGATCAAAGCACAGAAAACAAACACGGGTATAGCGCTCGGAAATGACAGCCGGGGCAAATCAAGACTTCGCAAGGAGTTCGTGAAATGGTGTGGCTTATATGTGTCTGTGTGTGAGTGTGTAAATGAGATGCAGGTGTGGTTATGTAATCAGTCCCAGGTATGAGGGATGATGGGAAATGGAGTCCGAATGGGAGATCGCTAATACTCTGGGGACAGTTCCCTCTGGTGGTGTGGAGGAGGCGGTATGGGAGCCTCCTCTGTAACACCATGTTGTTATGCAAACGCGCACTCTCTGAACTCATTTACACAGCGCATTTCTTATTTTGGTTGCGCATGCGGACCTGCGGACCACTTATGTGCACCCCTGAGTATAGCCTATCACCATAGGCGTCATTCAGGGTAGGGACATGTCTCCACTACTCTTTGTCATGACCGATTTGGTCTCCACGTCTTTTTTTTTCTTTTAAATAGCTCACGGCAGGGATGTTTCTAATACAGACGCATGTCCAATTGATGAACAGGAGTTTTCATTTTGTTAGTGGGTATTAAAATGAGAGGCGATCTGGCACTTGAATTTGTCGTTTTAATCCCCACTCATGAACCACTGACAGTTTTAGTTTATTAAAACAAAAACAGTAAGGTGGATTAGATCCAGAATCCCTTGTGTGATATATTGTCCCAGGAATAAATGCGATAAATTATATTATTGTCATTTTAAGACCATTTTATACCACTGAATATGTAATCATAATATAACAGCATAATAATGCAAGAAGGCCTACACACTTTCAAATGACAACAAACTTTTAATTCTTAAGAATATTTAGATCATGGAAATTAAGTCAAAATATAAGACACCTTAAAAAAACTTGAATAGATAGTAAATAAACATTTTCTAACAAAAAGTGCAAAGTAAAAAGTAGAAAAAAGAAAAAAAATTCACAAATAACTTGGATATTTTTCCATCTACAGATATTTCCTTGACCTTCTTTTCTCTGTAAATTAAGGGTGCACTGTATTGCTGAAAAACACAATCCCTGCTTATCAGTCAGATGTCCGTATGCACAAAGGCACAGATCCCTAAAAAAAGACCATATCTGCAGATGAAACTTTGTTTGTAGAAGCATTCTTTAAAATTTGAACTAGCACCAACTACATCACGTTATGTACAAGAAGCTGCAAAATACACAGGCGCAAGTGGAATGCAAAAACATGGTGACATTATTTTTTTATGTAAATATAATGGGTGATATATTGCGTCACCAAAAATGATTGAGGTCATGTACATATATTGTGAGATAAGTCGATATTGATTATTGCGACAGGCCTAGCCACTCAATGTTCAATTAAAATTGTTTCAATGATTTTATACAGTTTGTAATCATAATATTTGCAATTGATCTAATTTGCAATGTAATATCATATACATTATTTATTTATTTATTTAAACTGTAAATTATCATTTTAAAATAATATATGCGTAGGCAAATAAAGAGATAGTTGTTTTTTTAGGTCAGTACAAAAAAGAACATTTGTTGAAAGGCCATCAGGCTATCTAAAATAATCCATTTTGTGGATTATTGTGATGCTTTTATCAACAGTTTGAACTCTAATTCTGACGGCACCCATTGGTGAGCAAAGTTGTAATGTTACATTTCTCCAATTCTGTTCTGACGATGAAACTAACTCATCTACTCATCTTGGATGGCCTGAGGGTGAGTACTTTTCAGCAAATCTTTATTTTTGGGTGGATTATTCTTTTAATATTCATGAGCTATTAAATTTTCATGTAACATCACAACCAGAACATCTTGCCAACACACTCACACACGCACACACACACACACACACCACCACACACACACACACACACACACACACTTCCAAACAGCTTCAACACTCTCCTCACCACATTTCAATACGAAGTGACACCCATGTGCACCACTCAACCTACCAAGATGAGGCCAGAAAGATACATTTTCTCATACTAATCTAGCTATGCAGCCTCTCTATAAACCCTCACAGAGATACAGGCTAAAATTAGTAGAATACCATTTTAGAGTAATTTACATCAAAGTACATGGTGTTCAGTAGTGGCTCTGAACCCCAGAGCAGATGGGCACATCTGACCTCACATTTAATAAAAAACATATATCACCTTAGTACAGTCAATTATATGTGTCCAGTGTGTTTTGTATGTGTGTGCTTGTGTGTCAAATAGAGAGTGAACTTAGACAAAAGCAAGAACTGTATCCCTTATTACAGCACATACCCAAGGCGAAAGTCTTTTTGTTGTTGTTGATGTTATTGTTTTGTTTTTCAGCAAAACACATACTAATGATGGCAGAAGTACTCCAAAGAATCTATTTACAGATATTTCACAGTTAAAACTTGTTTTTATTTGCAGTCATCCAATGCATTTTTCTTCAGCTTATTATTATGCAGTACATGCAATCATCTGCGTCTGTTTGTTACCAAAGTGTGTGGTTGTTATGTGTTTGGTTGAAATACACAGAAGTAGGATGAATGTGAGTGTTAACACTACAGCACAATTAGTAACGGGCATTAGCTGCATCAGCTTTGAGAATGTTCTGATAAAAAAAAAAACTCTTTATATCTCCCTTTTACTGAAGACATTTCATAAATGCTAACTCATTTATTGTGCAGACACATTTAAATTAAGCAATATCACATAAGCAAGAGTGCAGCGGTACTGTAATTACAGTCATGCTGATATTCAGAACAATGCCATGATTGCAAATGTGCTATGTATTGGGTGGACACAGGAGAGTTGAAGGTTTTAATAAATAACAAGGAGTTGTTAATTATAATAGCTTGTGTTCTATTATAGGGATTTGTGGTTTGTAAAACTTGTGGTAGTTTAGTGGACCAATACTCACTATTAACTGCTTGTTAGCATGCATTATTATTTAACTTATTTGTTTGGCTTGGTTTAGGTAGGGTTTTGTCGTTTTTTGAATAGCACATATTCTGCATTTTGTTGAACCATGATTTTCTAAATCGCCTAAGTCGTGTTACCCCAATACCGTTTAAAGCTTAACAATACCTTACTAACTTCTTAATAAGCAGCATCATTGATTGGTTTTGGTTGGGAGTTTATTGGGGGATAGACGTTTGTGTAGTGGAAAGGTTGGTTTAATGTGAGAGATGTTAGATTATTGGACGCTTAATTGGTGGAAGTAGAGAGTGTGTAGTGGATTTTGATCGTTCATTCAGATTAGGGCGGGTTGGCAATATATTCGTGAGTTTTTAGGATATATCGATAATATTCGCGCCAAATGTTAGGGAGGGTGTGTTAGTACAAGTATTTGTTTGGCTATGTATCCGACGGCTACAGCATTGTCAATATTGGTTGGGGGTTGGCTCCATGAACAAAGACAAAATCACACACTGCTCTTACCTAAATAACTTTTGTAGCTAAATAAGAATCAGTGCATATTGAATTCAAAGAGTAAATACTACGCAGTGATTTATTTTTCCTTTTTTATTATTCAGTTCCTAAACTCATGTTAAAATGACATTTTTATGTAATGATTGAGTAAAACACTACCGTTCACTTTCAGAAGTTGTTGTAGGGGTGCTTTCTTATTAGAATCAAAATCTGAATGAGCTTTATTCACCACTTACGTGTGCACAAACACAAGGAATTTGTTGTGGTTTTAACAGGAACTCTTGGTACATACATACATACATACAAATAACCATATATATGACACTGATAGTTATAGATTTAGTTTTTTTTACTGAGATAATTTGTTATACCTGTTATACTGCAACTGTTTACTATAAGCTTTTCACTGTTTAACAATAATAACCAATAATAGTATACATTTTCACAGGTACTACACAGCATGAATATTTTCATGGCAATTAAACATAATTCTCATTAGCCTGAAATATTAACAGCAATGTGAAAAAAAAAAAAAAAACATTGCTTGAAATGTATATTGTAAGTTCAGTAAGTACAATTGTGAGTATATCTTGAGGTACTGTAGTATTTGTTGAAAGGAATGTAATATTTTATTTAAAAGAATCAATGTGTCCAAATAAAAACACAGGAAAGTATTACTGCACAGTATTACTGTATGAGTGTGTGTGTGTATATAGAGAGAGCCTTCATTCTCTGTACATTTTTCTTCGCCTTTTTTATTTATTTTGAGATGAAATATGCCTTGGACATTTATTCTCTCTTTGGGAGATTTATCCAATTTAAGCCAGTTTCAAAGATAAGCAAAGTTTTAAGAAGTGTAAAATATTGCATTTAGGGAAGATAGAAATATTGATCCAGGTAAAAACGCAGCTTCTTCAAAACAACATTTTTCAGAGAGGTAATGCATTTCCATTTGTTTCGTATTTTCCATGCTCATAACAGGGTCTGTGCCATTATGGCACACGCTGCATCTTCAAAGTTTTGCACTGCGAGTTACTTTTGTCTTTTCAGAAAAGAGTGTCTTCCATTTGCTTTAAAGTACTGGCATGGAAAACAAGACACGGAGATGTGAGAAACAACAGAAACTCTGACATGAAGTTTCTGTAAAAGCCTCTTTGAAGTCTCCACATGAACGGGTCATGTGAGCAAGTGTGTGTCTGCGGTGTTAAGTCTCCTGAATGAAAGTCTGACCCAGTTGAGAGTGTCTGAGGTGTTGCTAAGTAACTACTCAAACGGGTCATGCACAGGAGCCGCGGCGAACACCGCATGCGGCCACACAGGGGTGTTTATAACACCATGCCACATTATTCCATTTTTGTCCAAATTCTTTTACGTTTATTCTCATAATATAAAACATTTGTAATATAGGAGCATTTGACCCAGGTGTGTATCTTCTTTTTAGAGACAAGAAAAACGATTTTAGGAGTACATAAAAAAAAATACTTTTTTACTTCAAAATTTCACCTTTAATTCAGCGCTGTTTATTTGCAATTGTTTATGAAATTTACTAGCATTTTTTCAGTGAAATGCATTTCTCCACCAAATAAAATTACTCTTCTAACAAAAACTTATCCATCCATTTACACTCAAAGTATAGTATTTTTAGCTAAAAATCCCCTGCAGAAACACTGCAATAACTTTCATTGTTTACAAATGGAATTATTAGTAAAAACCACATTAATTTAATCAGACTTCATTTGCAACTACTTCATTACCAGGTATGTTAAGCATTTTCAAATAGTTTAAGAATATACTCACATTTTCACTGTTAATATTTCATTCATATCCTCTAATAAAACTTTGTGGACAAAACACAAATAAAAGCACAGCAGGGCCACTGCGTTTCATTAATTGCATCCTGCTGCAACGGGTAGAAGATGAAAGAGTCAATAAATGGAGACAGAAACAGATATTAATATCTTCTAATGCAAAGAGTGGCAGTATTAAGAATATGCAGACATAACAGCTCTAATATAATATCCACCAGACTCTGAAAATGCATGCAGACACAGTTTTCCCCCTAAGATCTTTAGTGTCTGGTATTTGGCTGGGCCTGATGTGAATTCTGCGGGTACAATAATCAAAGTACCCAATGAACGCAAGAAGCCTTTTTACGTTCCTACTGTGTGCGCAAAGGAGAATCTAATCAACTTGCTACCCACAAAACAGCAGGGTGCTCCGATTTCATATTTACTGGCAAAGTTAAAACAACCTCATTAAAGTGTTACACACTAGTTTAACTGCGAGACCAAAGATAAATGAATGCACAAGGGAGACACATCTTTATGGATCTTAATCTGTTCCAGGGAAATCAGATGACTGCTGGAGGCCATTGCGATCGAAAACATGTGATTTACTTTGTCTTGTGAAAACTATCAGCATTACACATGAACGCAGTTCACTTAAAATGTATCTTAGGCAATATACAGCACAATAGACTTAGTTGATAACATGCTTGTGAACAAAGATAACAATTCCAACAAAATATATATCAAAAAGCAAAGAAAATATCACACAACAACAGTATACAAGGAACAGAAAAATCTTCATTTTGAAAGCAAGACACAAGAGCAAATCCTGAAAGCTTACATCAAAGTAAAGTTGAGTCTGAAAACTTTCCAGAGCTTGCTCATGGGACATTTTCGTGACATATTTTCAGTCCGAGGCATAACTTTGAAGTGAGAAAAAGATGTCTGCTGGTTTCTTTCGTCCCTGCGATATGTTCAATCACACTATCGTTTCATTGACTGATCTGTGACAATCAACATTCTTCTTGATGAACAATAAATCTAACACGTTTTAGATAAACTCACTCTGCTTCCAAAATGAATAGCCTTGACAGAGTTTCACTGTTACTGCTAAATCAGACCACTTTTCAAACTAATCGCACGGCTCATCTATTCCTCCCAAGAGTGAACAAATCACTAATGAGGTCAATATCATCAGTCATCTGACAATTATAAGCGCATCGAGAGTAGAGTAACAACACAACAAAACTGTTGTGCAAAGAAAGAAAGTTCAATAACTCAGTTAAAAAAAAAAAAAAGTTTTCCAGCACAACCTTAGTAACCTTGCATGCATACACATGTGTGGACTTCTTCAGGGTTTCCAAACAGCTTTTGACTAGTGATTTCCATGAATTTTACAATTACTTGATAACATTGTAGAAACTGCTCACTATATTTTAGAGTTAAGTATAACTAGAAAAAACAAATCCTAAAAAAAATGTATTCATTTCAATGACTTCTCGATGTCTGGAAATCAGGTTATGCATGATCGTGGAAACCCAGGTGACTATCCAAACATCTGGGTGAACATCTATGCATGTTCTCAATGCAGGCATGCCACCATTTCGGATCGTTTTAGTACCAGCCGCACAACCCTAGTATCACTTACCAATACAGAGATGCAGTGATGTAAATCAGCACTTGCAGTGTTTTTATCATCATCGTGCAACTAGCTTCAGGTGGGACACATGCAACTCTCAGAACAGCTGCAATTGCATTGATAAGCAACATGTTCAGCAGAAATCAGACCGACTTACTCTGTATGTTTGCGAGAAGAGAAACAGCCCACTCCTCCTTCTTCTTCTTCCGTCCGTAAAGTGATGTTGCGCGCTCACAAATAGTGTCAGATAGTGACAGGTTTTCTAGCACATGCCAAAACATGGATAGAGAAAGAAACCCAGACGCTTCAATCCCACAAGCTCGTTGTATCTCTACAGGACGCGCCGTTGCGCGCGGCAGCGCATCCTTCAAATGTGTGCGAGGCGCGCGATCTCCTCCACCTCACCGGTTGTGGTCCAAACCTCACCTACGATTCCACCTCAGACGCCTCTCTCCCTCCCTTACGGCTGAAGCGATGTGAAACAGAGAAAGAGGATGCGCAGTGGCTGGCGGAGCGTCTCACTTCTTGCACGGTGCGTGCTGGAGTCTCGGGCTGTGAATGAATGTTTGAAGCCGCTCGCGCGTGTCAGCCCAGTCCTGGAAAAAAAAATAAACTTGCAAAGGCAAGCGCACACACCGAACGGCAAATGCTAATTCATTCAAACAAAAAAGCCGTTTGATCATTTAGAATGCATTTATGAAGAAATGTCCAATGCCGAATTTCTAAATGTTAATGTCTATGTATACGAAATTGTATTTATATAAAAACTTTGATTTACCTATAACCTAGGATGAGCTTAAACCAGATAAAAACAGCTTAAACCGCGTTAGCTTCACCCTCTGGGGTCTGAGGGTGTTTTGGGCCCTGGAGAAGTTTTGACATGTCCTGACATTTGTGCTTTTTTCAGTTGCTTATAAACATTTTAATGACTAAGTTTAAAAGCACCATAATCAGCACAAACTGGGCAACAATAATATGTGAGCAGCATGAATGTACACGTTTGTGTTTTAGAGAAAACAACGTTTATGCGTGCTTAATGAAAAACTAAAATTTTAAAGTCACTGAAATAAGGCCATAAAACACATACAGAACATTTGTTCACAGGACTATTGAGAACAGATCTTGAAGTCTAGAGTTTTTGCATCAGAATGATGTGAAAATCATCTTGTTTACTCACTCACAGAAAACAATATATTGATTTAAATTTTCTAAGACACTTTTTGTGTAGAAAAGGAATATGCGAGGGGGCGTGAATGGTCATGTATAATGAGTGATTCACACCTGAGAAGACAAAGGCCTGCATAATGAGCTGCATAATGAGCTCTACCCCTCATAGTATTCAATACTATTTCACATTAAGATAAAAAAAACGATATATACAAATATCTAAATTTAAAAAATCAAGAAGAATTAAATATTTTATACTGTTAACTATTTATTCAGGTAAGTTTATATAATTATGTTTAAATGGAAATAAAAATCAAGAAGCATGAAATATTTTGTAACAAAAACAATTTTATTCAGACATAACTATTTTGTTTCATGCAGTATTGATTCAATATCAATTAATATGACAAGATAATGGTTTCAAATTTCCACTGTCGTTAAAATAAGTATGTATACAAAATAAGTTATATTATAAGTTATATATATTATATATATATATAGGTATATATTATTAATATAATGACAAATGTGACACATTGCACATATACTTTTACAGTGCTTTATACCATCTCATACAATATTTGAATTTTAAGAAATTAATGTTATCATGGGAGATTTTATATTGTAATGCCATATAAGTGTGATCATATACTGATTTTATACACAGTCAATAGTTTTGTGAAAGTATGTCAGTCTTTAAAAACTTATTTGGCATCTTCACTATCTTAGACTGGTTAAAAGGATCAAACAAGTTTTTTGTCTTCTTGTACTCCCTGACTCTTGTTTCGGCATGTTATGTTTATTCATCTCTGTCAAGTCTGTCTCTTTTCTCTTGTCAGGCACAGTCTACCCCTCCACAATGACACTGAATAAGTCACGGGGCCTTGAGGGTTTTATCTGTGCATCAGGATGTTTTTCCTCCACTTGAGGAATGCAATCATGCTCTAATTAAAACACCATTAATAAAGCAACAAAAATGCAAACACACACTCTGAGATCCTGCTCTCTGGAGTAACCTTCACAGCTCATTTTTAGCACCAACACCACTGCATTAATCCACCTAAATCAAGTCAACCAATCAGACACTTTCATGATTTTATGAAATAAACTGGTATGATCTTCATGCAAAATTAAACCCAACACAGACAGAAGCAGAGCAAAAGAGCGTTTGCCACCGGCTCCCTGTTGACAACGTCAGCGTAGATTTTCTGTGAAGATCATAAAGATCATAAAGCTTGAGCACAATCCTCTAATACATCCCGGAATTATGCTTTAATAAATTAAATAACTGTCAGCAAAGGCTAACGTCTACACGAACCCTTCATTAAGGCCACAAGAAAGGCCACATCTCCAATCAAAACGTCTCGTCTCAGATCTGAAATCTTAAAAGCAGATCCATAATCTCATTTCCATAAAGCTTTCTGTTGTAGTTTGTAGGCTTATTCATTTATTAAGCGCATTGATCTTTGTTGTCAAGACGTCTTGTGCTCGTGCACACAGCCAATCAGTTTGAAATATTGAATATGCTTGTGTCTCCGCCGGTCTAAAACTCTGGATTCTGACAGATTAAGTCAAGCGTCTGTTGTCTTCCTCTCCAGACAACTTACTGCATGCATTATTGCTTTTGGGGGATGCTACGCTTTACTGGCTCTTTATTATGACTTGTTCTGTTTGAGAAGGATGTGCAAAATGCTCAGCTCCTCTGGGTGGCAGGATCAATGTTTGGCCTCTGGGGGAGCTGTTATCCTTTTATTGATACAAGTGATTCTCAGGTGGGTTAGTGTTCTGTGACGCCAGTGAACAAACTAATGCACTGAAAGGGAGCAAACTCCAAAATAATAAAGCTTAAAGGGACATATTTGTTTGCTCATCAGTTTTTCTTTTAGGTAATGCATATTTAGAGGCCTAAAGGAGCAGAAGAAACAAATTTATTCTCGGCTAGATGACCTGTAGAGAGTAAATGCTTGTTTAATATTACCATCCCTCATCCTCCTAGGCTCAGCCGGTAACTTTCTGAGAAGTATGAGTCTCTGTTTCATCATTAATTAAACAGAAGTCTCTGCTCTTGGTTCTGTGTGCATTAGCTCAATTTCACACTAGCTGCATTTATTCACTCTTATTCACCAAATTTTGGTTTCTCTAAATAACATTTCCAGCTTACGTTCACTTTAAAGATGCACCCTTTCATTTGACAGGTTTCATCCTACTCAGTTTGTGTTCAAGCACTGTAAAATTTGATCTAGGCTCATCAGTAGACAGATGTTTGAAATCCTCCCTTTGTTTCCCATGTGAAAAAGAAGTGTGCTTAATTGTATTAAAAGTGTACTTTTTTGTACATCAAATCTTAAAAGTATACTTTTTAAAAAGTGTACTTGCAGATAATATAATATAATTTAAATTAAAGGCCACTTAAGTGTACTTAAATAGAGTACACTTTAATGACAATATTTCTTAACAATTTTTAAAAATGCACTGTATAATAATGTCTAATTAAGTATTACTTAAACATACATGTTACATAATTATGATTTTATAGTGTTTCTGTCACAATACGTTGGAGCACGGGAACGAGGACGCGAGGAAACGTGGAGATTTCACAAAACGAGTGTCTTTAATGATTCAACAGATGACGTTCAACAAGTAGACCCGACAAAGGAAGACTGAACAAATAGGAACTTAAATACAAGGGATAATTACTTTACACAGGTGCACAGAATGACTAATGAACAAAACGAGGACTGGAACATGACCAAAAAAGGGAACACAGGAAAAGAAACAGGGGCAAAACATAACAAAACAGGTCCATGATCCTGACATATTGCCCCCCTCCCGGAAGGCGCGTCCTAGAACAACAGAGGGGGGGCACGGGTGGTATCTTGGGAGGCGGCTCAGGAGGAGGACGGACACCCGGGAGGGGACGGCAGACAGAGACTAGGGAGGTGACGATGGAGGGAGGAGCCAGGGCAGAATTATGAGGAGCCAGGGTGGATCAGATGGAGAGAGGAGCCAGGGATGAAACAGGAAGAACTTGGAGAAAAAGGAGCAAAGCAGGACCCAGGCCACAGCCATGATGGCAACCCACGGTGGAGCCGATGGAGGGAGGAGCCATGGAAAAGGAATGGCCACCGACTCCAGGGAGCCGACCAATGGCGGCGGAGCAGGTGGTGGAGGAGTCCGAGCCGGAGACGGAGAGTCGATGAGCCAGGGATATTGTGAAGATCCGAAGTGCGTGGATCGGGAGACCGCATTTAGCCCATAGTGACAGGGACTGAGTAGGAGCCGAGGGGATGAGGAGCTCCGACGGAGGCCGAGAGGGATGAAGGGATGAGGAAGCCAGAGAGTGGCGTTCCCAAGGGCCGCAGGATGTCGCTGGCAGACCAAGGCGGATCCGGGGGACGAGGGAGTCCGCGTAGCTAGTGACTGCCGTCCAATGGCGGAGAGTAGGAGCAAGGAGCCTGGTGGGTCCGACGGGTCCACGGGCCCGAGGCAGATCCAGGCTAGAGCTGGAGGGAGTCAAGGAAACTGAGGGTGGGCAACATTGGCAAAACCATAACAAACTGGTCCATGATCCTGAAAGTTTTAAATAAGTAACTTATTTTGCAGACTTTACCAATATAAATAAACCACATGCAAAATAATGAGTTTAATTTTCAACTTAATTGTGGTGTCCAACAAGTACCTTTGGTAATGTATTTTAACTGTCTTTAGTCTATAATCTATATATATATATATATAATATATATAATATATATATATATATTTTTTTTTTTTTTTTGTGTGTGTGTGTATATATATATACTATATATATATATATATATGTATATATACTCGTGTGCATTAATGCACTTGGAAATGTATTTTTCCCTTTTCTCTACACTTCATACCTTTCTTATACAGATACCCCAATAAACATATGTTGACATTTCGCAATCACCGCTCCTGCTCTGTGAACCTATGATAGTTAAATTGTCTGACATAATAATTTGACATACAGTGTCATTTACGAGAGACTACTTTATTTGTGAACAGTAGTAATAGCATTAGGACTGTACTTTACATCATGTGTACAAATACTTTCAAATATCATTATGTTTTTAAAGTCACTTAACACACATTTAATTGACATTAAGTGCAAGAGCAAATTAAAAATGTACCAAAAATCTAATTTGATCAAATTTACATTTTATATTTATTAGACTAGCTACACTACCCTGTAAAACAAATATAGACCTTTTAGTTAGGTGAATGAGTCGTGACATGTGTCTAAAACCATCACGATCTTTGTTCTAACTAACAATGAGTGGACCACACCTTGACCTCGTTAACAGGAATGGAACTTGATAATTAACGTTTAACCAGCATGTAAGTATCCTCTTTTGTTATGGCCATCCGTGCCCAAAAATAACCACGTCATGAGGGCGCCTACTTCTCCCGTAGTAAATTTGCAAGCCTTGTCCCCATGTATTCTGTAATACGGTCGATGCGTTGATGAACTTTACTGCTTCACACGTACAAGACAGGTAGGCACACAAAGGAGTGCGCCGCTTTTGTGATGATTTATAGATGAGGACTTTATGTACTGCAAATCTGAGTCAGTAAGTATAAGCTTTATTTATTGTGTAATTTTTGCCATTCCCTTGCAGAAATAAGTGTGCTTAATTGTATTGAAAGTGTACTTTTTGTGTAATTTAAATCTTAAAAGTATACTTTTTAAAAAGTGCACTTGCAGATAATATAATATAATTATATTTAAAGGCCACTTAAGTGTATTTAAAGAGAGTACACTTTAATGGCAATATTTCTTAACACTCTTAAGTGCACTTTATAATAATATGTGATTAAGTTTTACTTAAACATACATTTTACATAAGTATGACTTTATAATGTTTTAAATAAGTACACTTATTTTTATATATTGACCAATATACTAAAGCACATGTAAACTAATTAATTTTAATTTCAACTTAAGTGTGTTGTCCAAAGTGACATTTATTAATGTATTTTAAATGTATTTAGTCTATATTATATACTGTGTGCATACACTTTCTTATACAGTATACTCCAGTAAAACGTATTGTTGACATTTTCATCACCAGCTCCTACTCTATGAACTCAACTACAAGTTTATTTTTCTACATACAAAATTTATCTGCATTCAAATATATTTCATTTGAATTAACTACACTGTAAAAATTATTGACTTTTAGTTAGGTGAATGAGTCATGAATGAGTCTAACTACACAATGAGTTAGAACAACTTAACAGAAATTGAAAATGTAACATTTAACCATGCACAACATCTCTCAACTGTTTTTTTATTTTTTATTTTATTTTTATTAAACACTTGCTTGGAGAATACAAAAGTGCAAAAACATATGCCAAGGAAAGGAGCCAGGGGTTCAAGGATATGGCCATAGCAGTTAAAATCAGAATATATAGAGAGAAAGTAAATAAAATAAATAAATGAGACAAAAATAAAGAGATTACATAACAATAAACAATATTTCCTGCAAAACATTATATTATTAAATAAACAAATATACAAAAATACTCTCAACAAAAAGTTGAGAGTATTTTTGTATTATTTTTATTTAATAACTATGTTTTGTAGGAAAGATTGTTTATTGTTATGTAATCTCAACTTTTTGGTTTGATGCGCATGCGCCCAAAAAAATACTACGTCATGATGGCGCACTACTTCACCAGAGTTTGAAAAATGCACTGTTCGCCATGCTTCTGTAATTGCAATGAGTGAGGGAACTTTGCTGATCAAACAAAAGGAGAACAAAGGAGTGCCACGTTTGAATGATTACATATGAGACTTTATGTACTGCAGATAATGAGTCAAGTAAGTATATCCAGGGGCGTAACTGCACATTTGCTGAGGGGTATGCAAGATCAGTGTTGGAGCCCCTCTGTATTCTAGCCCCTAACACTAACTCCCGCAGAAAACGTTCTTCAAGTCAATTACCAAAAGCCCATTAACTAGCTTGTGTATGGAAGGATACAAACTCATCAGGAGTCAAAAAAGTTCCCCTTTTTTAATACCATAGGGAAAAAAGTTAAAAGTTAAAACAAGAAAAAAAGAAAAGTGTATCACATAACATCCCCTTTAACTCCTGATGGCAGACCCCAGACAGTAGAACACATTTTTTATTCATTTTTATTTTCAAACACACGTACTATTGCACACTTTTTAGTTAGGTAATTTGAATATATATATATATATATATATATAATATATATAATATATATATATATAGTAAAAATTATTTTAGAGAAATCTGCTTTTTTTATGTTACACTTAAGAGATAAATCATGAAATGTCCATGCTAACGTGGAAGTCATTTCTGCAAGCTCTTTCACCCTGTTAGAAAAACAAATCTTTACAGATAATGTACCTGATTCCCACTATCGACCACTAAATGGCAGCCGATTTATCTATTGCTCATTTACCTTTTCACCTGTTGATATATAGGTATTTTACGGTTGCTAATTGATTTATATTTAGACATTATAAAATCACTATCATAAAATTTAAAAATCTATTTTTTGTCAAAGTTCAGCATTGAAGTATCAAGAGTTTTCAACTCATTGAATCTATTTGAATTACACAGATGGCCTATTTTGAATTTACAACTGCAATTTTCAGTGAAAAGTGGCTAGTTTGTATCCAATGTTAGTTTCTCTCAAATGTAAATCAAATGCCTATTCACAAACATGTGTTTCCACCATTGCACCATTGCTTGTTCTCCATCATTGCATAGGCCCAATCATGGATGAGACATGCAGATAACTATAGTCAACCTTCACTGAAATTTATATAATCAATGAACTCTGAAAAAGTTACTTTTGAATTCTTTATGAATATGTGTGAGAGAAGCTTGCAAGGCAAGCTTATTTTGTTAAAGATGTATTCACTAATACTGGAGTAAGATTTTAGAAGAAACCTTTCCGTCCTGTTTAATGTTGGTGCTAGTAAAGTTTTGAGAATTTATGGCCTGGTTTCACAGACAGGGTTTAGATTAAGCCAGGATTAGGCCATATTTCAATTAGGACATTTAAGTAATTTTCATTAACATGCCTTAAAAAACATTATTGGTGTGCATCTTGAGACAAAACAAAAGCATTGATATATTTTAAGATCAGTCAGTGCAGGTTTCTTTCAGTTGAAACAGCTCAGAATTACATTTTAGTCTAGGATTAGGTTTATAAAAAGGGTTAGTTCACCCAAAAATGAAAATTAGCCTGTGTTTTACTCACCCTCGAAGCATCCTAGGTTTTTATGACTTTCTTCTTTCAGACGAATCCCGTCGGAGTTATATAAAAAATTGTCCTGGCTTTTCCAAGCTCTATCATTGCAGTCAGCGTGTGTTTGCAGTTGAACAGTCCCCAAGTCGTCAAATAAAACCAAGCTCACACGCAATCATAATAAACGTGCCTCACACGGCTCCAGGGGGTGATTAAAGGCCTTCTGTAGTGAATCCATGCGTTTTTTTTTGTAAGAAAAATATCCATATTCCAAATTTCACTTGTCTCTCACTTCCGGTATCTGACTGCAATGATAGAGCTTGGAATAACAGGACAATTTTTAAAGGGTGGATGCGAATTTCATTTTTCTTTTCTTTAGTGTTTATGTAAACTATTTGTGTGCATGCTATCATATGTGCAGAGTAAAAATCTCAAGCCTCCCACAAAAGGTTTATTCTATCTAACACGAGAAGCTGATCCAGACCAGCTAAAACGCCTCATTCTAACACGCCCCCACATGTCTAGTCACGATGTGGAAATATTTGCGTAATGCCGCCAAATGTGCACGCAAAGAAAAAAGGCCGCGGTTTTCAGGAAACCGACATGTTTGTTGACTGCAGCAAAAATCACTCTTCTTTAACTTTTGGCCTTCGAAGGTAATGCAATGAGGCATAATTGGTTAAGCTTTATTTACGAACAGAACAGCACAACCCAGAGTTCTAATTTGTGGCAAGCGCATTTTATATGAGGCCGTTTGGAACCTATGGAAGTGCACAAGGCTGGCTGTGCACAGGCTAATTTCTAAAAAAAATGGGTCACATCCCGACCTCGCTAGACAATCTGCGCTTCGATTCTGCAATCCGCTCACTATAGGGTATGTTTTCTACTAATAGTTTAAGTAGTTGCATTGACTGTTCAAATGCGGAGTTTTGCGCGCATGTCCGAGTACGACTCGCGTGTGTGTGTGTGTGTGGTGTGTGTGACAGGGTCCATCAAGGGTCGTCAGCGTTGCTTATCGCGGCTCTGTGTACTGCAAATACATATCAGCCCTCATCACTGTCCCTGTGTCTGTCACGTGACAGTCACTGTTCCCCTTTCGGAGCTTGAACTGAATGGGAACATAAAGACAGATTATTTACATGTCCTTTACATTTAATGGTTGAGCTGCAGCTCGCAATTTATCGGAAAGGTTCGTTACATTTCCGATGCGGGCGTTGTGGTGTTCGGGCCACAAGCCACCATGCACAGGTCAGCTGGCAATAATAGCAGAACTGCGGCTTTTCGTAAAGGAGGGGGCTTTGTAGAAAACACGCATTGAGATAGCGGGGGGCATATAGGAGCAAGAATAATGTACATTATTTGGAAAATAATGTGTTTTTTTTAACCATTAAATCAGATCAACATATGCTGTTACACCACTCACAAAACAATTCCAGATCAATTAAAAATAGATCATATCCCCCTTTATATATATATATATATACAGGTGCATGTCAATAAATTAGAATGTCATGGAAAGTTCATTTATTTCAGTAATTCAAAATGAAATTGTGAAACTCGTGTATTAAATTAATTCTATGCACACAGACTGAAGTAGTTTTTGTCTTTGGTTCTTTTAATTGTGATGACATGTTTAAATGTTTAATTTGGCTCACATTTAACAAAAAACCCCCAATTCACTATCTCAACAAATTAGAAAACTTCACAAGACCAATAAAAAACATTTTTAGTGAATTGTTGACTTTCTGGAAAGTATGTTCATTTACTATACATGTACTCAATACTTGGTAGGGGCTCCTTTTGCTTTAATTACTGCCTCAATTCGGCGTGGCATGGAGGTGATCAGTTTGTGGCACTGCTGAGGTGGTATGGAAGCCCAGGTTTCTTTGACAGTGGCCTTCAGCTAATCTGCATTTTTTGGTCTCTTGTTTCACAATTTCCTCTTGACAATACCCCATAGATTCGCTATGGGGTTCAAGTCTGGCGAGTTTGCTGGCCAATCAAGCACATTAACACCATGGTCATTTAGCCAGCTTTTGGTGCTTTTGGCAGTGTTTGGGCAGGTGCCAAGTCCTGCTGGAAACTGAAATCAGCATCTTCAAAAAGCTGTCAGCAGAAGGAAGCATGAAGTGCAAAATTTCTTGGTAAACAGGTGCAGTAACTTTGGTTTTCAAAAAACACAATAAACCAACACCAGCAAATGACACTGCACCCCAAATCATCACAAACTGTGAAAACTTAACATTGGACTTCAAGCAACTTTGGCTATGAGCTTCTCCACCCTTCCTCCAGACTCTATGACCTTGGTTTCTAAATGAAATACAAAACTTGCTTTCATTTGAAAAGAGGACTTTGGACCACAGGGCAATAGTTCAGTTCTTCTTCTCCTTAGCCCAGGTCCTTTGATGTTGTCTGTGGTTCAGGAGTGGTTTAACAAGAGGAATACGACAACTGTAGCCAAATTCCTTGACACGCCTGTGTGTGGTGGCTCTTGATGCCTTGACCCCAGCCTCAGTCCATTCCTTGTGAAGTTCACTCAAATTCTTGAATCGATTTTGCTTGACAATCCTAATAAGGCTGCGGTTTTCTCGGTTGGTTGTGCATCTTTTTCTTCTACACTTTTTCCTTCCACTCAATTTTCTATGAATATGCTTGGATACAGCACTTTGTGAACTGCCAGCTTCTTTGGCAATTAATTTTTGTGGCTTACCCTCCTTGTGAAGGTGTCAATGATTGTCTTCTGGACAACTGTCAGATCATCAGTCTTCCCCATGATTGTGTAGCCTAGTGAACCAAACGGAGAGACCATTCTGAATGCTCAGGAAACCTTTGCAGGTGTTTTGAGTTGATTAGCTGATTGGCATGTCACCATATTCTAATTTGTTGAGATAGTGAATTGGTGGGTTTTTGTTAAATGTGAGCCAAAATCATCACAATTAAAAGAACCAAAGACTTAAACTACTTCAGTCTGTGTGCAGTTTGAATTTATTTAATACACGAGTTTCTGAAATAAATGAACTTTTCCACAACTTTTTAATTTATTGAGATGCACCTGTAGTTAATATATTTTTTAATATAAATAAACAAAGAACTTAATAGGTACATAGTCAGTTACATAATTGGCTTTCATTTCACATGTTGGATGTTCAGCGTATATTTCCATACTCAGACCACCACTGGAGGTGGCTAGCATTCTGCCCGCTTTAAATCAGACACAGAGATGAAATAGTGAGGTAAGATCACATATATTTGAATGAATTATAGCATTTATTTAAATTAATTATCGATCGAGAGAGAGATAAGCTTGAATATCGTGATTGCGTCTTTGCGTCTCATTTTGTCTTTGTAAATACTCAGACTCCAGCTTTCTGTGCAGACACAAAAAAAGTTGTGTTGTGAACAAGTGTCTAAGATCACATTAGTGCTGAAGAGGACCAAAAAAATAACCATATTCTTTTTTGAGTTCACTATATTATGAACACCAACATGACTGAGGTCACTTTCATTGGTTCCCTTTCAGGTTTTAAAAAGGAACTAAATGTGAAAACACCCTAAGAGAGGTTCTCATATATTTATTGACACACATACTCAAAAATTATATATATATTGTTTCACTTTGAATACAAGCATTTGCTAAATGACAACTTACTTATGTATGCCATCATTTTAGTCAAGTCACAGGTAAATATGTATGTTTTTTTTTTTTTTCTGACGTTGTAAAGTTGCTCAGTAGCTCACCTGGTACAGAGTTGAACTTGCAATATGAAGCACCTGGATTCAAGCCCTGTGAAAAACAAG
Organism: Sinocyclocheilus anophthalmus; assembly: GCA_018155175.1. Lineage (NCBI taxonomy): Eukaryota > Metazoa > Chordata > Actinopteri > Cypriniformes > Cyprinidae > Sinocyclocheilus > Sinocyclocheilus anophthalmus. The sequence continues at coordinate 83,967 of JADLZN010012204.1, forward strand.
TTACAAAAAAAGATTTCAAAGGCGTTTAGCTCAAAGCCAGCTACAATGGCATGGTTCATTCCGTAAATCCATTTTTTATTTCACGTTTGCTGTTGTTAATACTATTGGTTAGGTTTGGGGTTTAGTGTAAGCAGTATGTTATTTTTAAACGCGATTAAACTTTTAGCGTAACTCACCAGGCATTTAATTTCTGAACATGTGCGAAACATGTTCATATGTCAAACTTTAAATAAAACTAAACTAAACTAAACATGCAACAATCAACATTATAAAACTGCCAGATTCACATGAATCTGTTTCGGATAAAACTGAACACACTTTTAGCTCCACTCACTGGATATTTCATTTTGAAAGTGTCCCAATGCAATATCTTTTTATTTATTTTTTTTTCAGAAATGTCAGGTACACTATTTACACTATAATCCTTAAAAAATAGCAAACAAATAAATACATTTAAGGGAAAAAAATGTGACTGTGGAATTATCGTGAAGATATTGTAAATTACTTTATATACAAATATTTGCTAAATGACAACTTATGTACTGTAATGTATACCATCACTTTAGATGAAGTCACCGGTAAAGTATTCAGACCCCTGGAGATTATATTTAATTAAACATTCGAACAGAAAATATATGCATAGGCCCATATATTGCTCAGAGATCCATATTTTAATCCAATCATCTGTTTTATGAAAATCAGTCACTGTGGTTTGCTCCAGCACTATGAACCTCATCAACTGCTTCTCAAAATATTCCTGACATAAATTTCCATGGTCATCTTTGCCTAGTGCGGTAAAATAGCTAGAGGCAATTAAATACTCACTCAAGGGGGTAATGCATCTCTCCTGTTTAGACAGAGCAATCCTTTACCTCGGTCTCATGTAATTAGCAACAAATAACAATCTCTTAGGGTTTTCCCATGCTCTGAATTCCACTTACTTTCTCATCAGCTCTTTCAGACAGTAGAGACGAGAGGTAATCAAGGCTCTCATCCACCACTGCTACCTGATTTTAACATCACGAAATGACTTTTCCAAGAGCTACCATTAACAGGCCTTGTGAGAATAGGCTGTTGGACTTAAGTACAGGTGGGCCAAATGGCACTGGATATGAAATATCACTCAATGGAATAGTTGAAAAATGTCATCAAATTGTCATCATTTACTCATCCTCACATAGTTTCAAACCTGAATGGCTTTTTTCTTTAAAAATAAAAGGAGATTTTTTAAAGAGACTCTCTTCCATAAAATAACAGTTCATATGAATGCAGCTCTCAATCCGAAAAAAGAGACTTACATGCTACTGCATACTCCAAAAGAGCAGATTTCTGCCTAACATGTTTTTTTATGTAAATAATGAGAATAATAAGGTTAAAATAACATGAAGGTGAGTAAAGGGTGAATTATTTTTTTAAGGAGACCTATTCCTTTAAGCTGTCTTAACCCTGCTGAGGTAAATCAACCCATTTTGCTTTCATAAGCTGACACATACCAAGAGTGAAAAAATCAAATGGGAAAGTAGAAGAAAAAAAATTTAGGCCCATACTCAGTTTATCCATCTGGAATTGATTGGATCATGAAAAGTGTTCTCTCTGACAGGTGGTTGGTGGGGAGGGGTTGAAAAGTAAAAACGATCTAAAATGTTTATTACATATTACTACATTTTTAGGAAAGATTATGCATGATTATTTTGGATTGTTACACATCTATCTGGAATACTTGGATTTTGACTGCACTGAAAAAAAAATACAGCCACTGATTTGTTACACAGCATTAGTTTTATAATTATATATTATCTATATATATATATAGTATATATAGTACTAGATCTAAATTACCAAAGACAAACACATGTATACAAAGCAAAATATGATTTATTATAAAGAACCATATATTTCTGTTAGCCATAATAAATAAATAAATTCATAATTGTAGCAAATATAATTCATATTTTAATTTTGGCATAAACAAAAACTAAATCATATTAAAGTAGAAATTTAATTTAAGATAAAACTGAAAACCTTTTGTTAGTCAACATTTCATTTAGTTCAACTTTGAACCTCAGAGGACATCAGTATTAAATGTATTTTCATTCATTCATCCATTCATTAGTTTATAGCAGAACCTTTCCGATATAATATGCAGGTCAAATTCTTTAATAAATTTAACTCAAAACAATATTTAATGTTTATGGATTTATTTATTTATTTGGTGAGTAGGCATGTGAAAAGACATGATGTGAAAAGATTAAGAGATAATGTACAGTCAGCTGGTCATTATTGCAAAATACCATGATACAAGGGTGTTTTTAAGTGATGACCCCGGCCTGACTGTAATGTATACATTATGTACAATTTATATAGACCATGGCACCAATAGTTAATTGACTGTCCATGACAAGTAAATAGAGCCCAGTTTTACCTTAATACATTGTACTAGTGACAAGTGTCCCCCCAGCAATATAGTGTTTTCTTTCTTTCGCTTTGACAAATCGTATGCTTCATATTATAGATCACGTTCCACGACTAGCATGTTGGATTATTCTGGTGGCGGTGCGAGAACAACCCTCCGTTGCCCTCGCTGTGATTAAAAACCGTGTCAGCCCCTTGCTCCTCACCTCTGAATGTCACAAAGCACTGAATGCTCTGTGGCAGTCCAGAGTGGCTGTGTGATGGATGTGGCGGATTTACTGACTCCTGCTTGCTTGACAGGGAACCCAAACGGAATAAAATTGTAAGTCCTTTTTTGTTTGAAGACAGAGGCCCTAGAGAGAGAGCGCAGATGTTGAATTTAATCTCCATTCCCACCGTCAGGGCAAGCTTTCTGAGGTACACTTGCTTCTAGCGGTTGACTGCAACAGCTGCTCTGCATGTATCCAGTCATCCGAGGCCTTTTTGAGGGCTATCTGCAACCACCTTACTTTCAATTCCACATTTCATCTGCGGTGTTATTCAATGGTCTGATGCACATTAATCAGGAGATTGCAAAGGAATATCTGTTAGAACACCCACAGTTTCGGATGTGTTGCATTACATTTTTGTTTATACAAATATATTTTTTATGTTAAAGATTCCAGTTTGATTTTTATTTTGTTAAGTTCATGGGTGTAAAAATTAATAAACAGCTTGATTATTCGATTTCTACATGTGGGTGGAAATTAAACTCCCTTTTCCGCTGATTGGTTAACCCATGGTTCTCAAACCTCTCCATGAAGTACCCCCAGCACTGCACATTTTCCCCCTTGTCAAAATACCCGCACTTGCGGTCTTGGCCACTTGAGAGCGCATGCGCGCGACAAAGTAAGTGCGCAAGACTGTCCCACACTCTTAAAAATAAGGTGCTTCACGATGCCATAGGAGAACCTTTTTGTCTAAATGGTTCCAATATGAACCTTTAACATCTGAAGAACCTTTTCTGTTTCCCAAAGGTTTCTTAGTGTGGTGAGAGAATGTTCTTTAGATTATAAAAAGGTAAGAAAGAGATGGTCCTTTAAAGAACCTTTGACTGAATGGTTCTTTGTGGAACCAAAAATTGTTATTTTATGGCATCGCTTGAAGAACCTTTTGACGCACCTTTATTTTTAAGATTGCAGGTCTTAAAAGCGCCATAGCGCAGTGCCCTTAACGCACACTAAACACACACTATCTCGAATACCGCTCCAGAGCACTATTCAAGGCTAAGTGTATCCCATCATACATCATGTTCTGGAAATAAATCCTGAGACTTTTTGCCAAGATCTCACAAGATTTTGTGATAACCTTTCCAGTGCAAGTTAAATATTAAATAATTAGATATTACATATAATTTGGGAGAAAACATGTTTTTAAACTTTATGGTGCAAAGATGGCACAGTAGGTGATACATTTATTTTGTACATAATATTCTGCAACTGGTGTTCATCACTTAATTAGGAGCACCGCAAACTTAAAATTGTCATGTGTACTAGGGACTACTGAGCAGACTTTAGAATTGTACTTTTTAAAACATGCAAGTATTCTCAATTAAAAGAATAAAGCATGTCACTCCCACTTTTTTTCATTTTTACCAACACTACAAGCGTGTCCCCATCAGTCATGAAAGTTCGACACACACTTTGTGCACCTTGTCCCCAATACCCCACACGTTGCCCCGGGGGGGGTTTTTTCCCTTGGCCCACTTGAGAGCGCATGCGCGCGACAGGAAGTAAGTGTGCAAAACTGTCCCAGGTCTTAAAAACACCAAAGCGCAGTGCCCTTAAAGCACACTAAATCCACACTATCTCGAAAACCGCTCCAGAGCTCTATTCTAGCGGGCTAGTGTGGTTTAGTGTATCCCATCATGCATCATGTTTTGGAATAAATCGTGAGATTTTTGCAGAGATCTCGCGAGAGGTCACATAAACCTTTCCAATGTAAGTTAAATATTATTATAATAATTAGATATTACATATAATCTGGTAGAAAAACAGTGTTTTACTTTTATTGGTGCAAAGATGAGTTGTGGTGATATTTATTTTGTACAATATTTGCAACTGCTTTTTATCATTTAATTATAAGCACCACAAATTAAAATTATGTCATGTTACAGGGACTACTGTACAGACATTTAGAAGTTGATTTTAAAAAGCAAAGTATTGAAAATAAAAATAAAGCTCTGTAAACACTTGATTTTTACACTACAAATGTGTCCCATCAGGTAATGAAAAGTTCGACATACACTTGTGGTTTTCACACCCACTTGAAGACTTCGGCCATATACAGGAAATACGTCATTTAAGTAATCAGGTGGTCAAGTGCAAAGATTGCAAGTGTGGGTATTTGGACAAAGCCGTGGTCTTCATGCTCACTTGAACACTTAGACCAAATACAGGAAATACATCATATAAGTAGTCAAGTGGTCAGTGCAAGACCCGCAAGTGTGGGTCTATCTGGACAGTTTTGATATGCAGTCTATCTCCCCTCTATCTGACCACCCACTTCAGGTCTTGCAGTCTCCACTAATGAGCTGATGAGTTGAATCAGGTGTAATAGATGAGGGAGACATACAAAATGTGCATGTCTCATGTCAAAGCTTTTGTTTTTAGAATTTTAAATGGACGAATTTCAGAAATGTCCTCAGTATTTGAAGTCACTTTGCTTTGAAGGATGCAAAGGCACAGCATCCTTGAGCTCCTTAATAAAAGATAAAGATGCAGTGGCAGAATTTAAATTATATACTCATTAATTGAGCCTTTTTAAAGTGATAGTTCACCCAGAAATGAAAATTTGCTGAACATTTACTCTTCCTCAGGACAGTGGCGGTTCTAGTTTGTATGGCGCCCTGGGTGAACCACCCCTTCTGCCACATCTAAATGAAATTATTATTTTTTCATATATTTTGCTATTATATATTTAAATTATTTCTAACCAATTAAAAAAAAACAGAAATCCCTCCAAAACTGCACAACTGTACAGTAAAACATTAATAAAGTCAATGATGTTATGTTTTCTAAAAACAAAACAAACAAAAAAACATTATGTTACAAAATCACTTTACATTTTACTGTCTGGTTATGTAATCTAGACATAAAAAGGATTGTTATTGCCCTATGTGTAAAAAAAAAAAAGTGAGTGAGTGAGTGAAGTGACATGTGGCCAAGTATGGTGTCCCATACTTGGAATTAGTGCTCTGCATTTAACCCATCCAAAGTGCACACACACAGCAGTGAACACACACACCCACCGTGAACACACACACCCGGAGCAGTGTGCAGCCATTTTTTTGCTGCGGCACCCGGGAGCATTTGGAGGATTCAGTGCCCTTTCTCAAGGGCGCCTCAGTTGTGGTTTTGAAGGTGGGAGAGAGCGCTGTACATTCACTCCCCCCACCTACCATCCCTGCCGGTACGAGACTACTCGAATCCTACAAACCTTTGGGTTACGAGTCCGACTCTCTAACCATTAGGCCACAACTTCCCCTGAAATATGAAAAGTCATATTAAGTGAATCCTCTAATAACACAGCAAGCAACATAGACTAACTTAAGTGATATAAGCCTATTTTAGCGAGATGAGTGATAGCTGCATAGATACCATTTATTATTTGCACTTTTTTTTTGTGGTGACAAAACATAATGACAATGACATTAGCTGTAATTAATTATTGTTTAAGCATTTAAATGTACAATTACGTGTCTGGGTACTCTCCTGGGATTACTATTCTCTGCATATACAATTATATGTTGTTAAATAACATGAATCTGTATGTTAATGCTGCTTTTATCATTTATGGTGCTGCAATGATTTTGTTTTCAGTTTCTGACAAGACCGAGGCAGGAGAGGTTTCTGTGAGGGTCTCAAGAGTCTCTACCTATATATTAAGGCAGTGTCTCCTCAAAATATGCTATACTTAACACTAGTTACTACGTACTCTCCAACTCTGCACTGCACCCCTGCAATAGTCTGGTGGTAGTGCAAGATGCCTCCCTGGGCAGTTGCCCTTGTTGCCTATGTCTAAATCTGCCACTGACTCAAGAGATGAGTGTGTTTCTTCATCTGAACAGATTTTGAAGAAATGTAGCATTACATCATTCGCTCACTAATGGATGCTCTGCAGTGAATGGATGCCAGAGTCCAAACAGCTGATAAAATCCATCACAATAATATACAAGTAATCCACATGACTCCAGTCTATCAGTTAACGTCTAGTGACGTGAAAAGCTGTGTGTTTGTAATAAACAAATCCATCATTAAGATGCTTTTAACTTCAAATGTCTAAATACAAGGTATCCTCCTAGTTTCAGGAGATACATATGCACAGATCAAGCACACCATTTACAATGAAACAGTCAAACAGTTGCTAAACAGTATTCTGTAGATTTTGGTGGGCGAGGACACCAGTGGAATGGACTTTTTCACTGTATGAGCATCTTATGGATTAAGAGCACGATTTATTTCTGACCAGAAGTGACAATTTGAAGTTAAAAACATCTTAATGGTGGATATTTTCTTACAAACTGCAGCTTTTCACTTCGCAATATGTTAATTGATGGACTGAAGTCATGTGGATTACTTATGGATTATTGTGATATTTTTATCAGCTGTTTGGACTCTCATTCTGACATTTATCATTCAAGTGATACATTTCTCAAAATCTGTTCTGATGAAGTTTTTTTATTTTTTATTTCCAGGTTTATTACATAATTAATCCCACATTGTATTTGTGGACTGCATATATAGAAGCCTTTTAGAACATTACTGGAGTTGAGCACATGATTTATACTCATGTAAATATTTTCTGTTCAACCCAGCAGGTGCTTCTTTGGACACTAGCTATTTTCAATTGTTTGCCACTAAGTTCAAGACATGGATGCATTAGCCCTGCATGCATTTTAAAGTACAGGATGCAATTAACGGATATACAAAAAGACCATAGTCCACCACAGCCAAAGTTCAGCGTCTGGAATAATTGCACTCTTAGCAGCAGCAAGCCCTGCTGATCACTAATTACGCTTGTTTCTATTATTCTCCAATGAATTCAGCTAGAGCCCTAATAATAAATACAAAAGATGAAATAAAAATAATAACTGTAGAAAGGCAATATAGGTGCTGTGGGTGCATTAGCATTAGACAATAACATTGCACAATGCAGACTGTAGACTGCTAGATACAGTATAATACATACAATATACTTAGGAAAGTATATACCGCATAAAAAAACAAAAAAGTTTATGCACAGTTATCATATGAGCAGTTATTGCAAATATAGTATACTGCACAGTGATTGACAGGTATTGATGCACAGGTGTATTAACTAAAATAAGAGATGCCTACGTGTATGCTGTAAATACATAATTAAGTTTTATAAATAATATCAAGAAGTGTGATTATGGTGCAGAATATTGATTAATAAAGACTTATTTTCGAACAGTTCCATGCACAATGCTATATTATGACCTCAAAACACTTTTAATCTAGTGCATGATATGTAAACTAATATCATTTGAAATTTGCATCACATGATTTACTCGTATATATATATGGCTTTTCCAATGTTGTAAAATTACTCGATAGCTCACCTAGTACAGCATTGCTCTTGATATGCGAAGCACTCGGGTACAATTCCCGTGAAACACAAGTCATGACAAAGAGCATAAGAAAAACTTTCAGCTCAAAGCAAGCTAAGGTTGCTTCAGCAAATGAATCATGTTTGCAACCTCATGTTTGCTTCTGTTAACACTATCGGTTAGGTTTAATGTAGAGTCTAGTTTAGGTGATATGTTATTTTCAAACATGTTAGAGCATTAATCTTTTAGCGTCACTCACCAGACATTCCATTTCTGAACAACACAAAATGTACAAGCAACATAATAAAACGTTTCACATTCATCTGTTTCAGATAAAAATGAACATGCTTTTAGCGCCACTCACTGGACATTTCAATTTACATGATGCTAGTCGTGAAAGAGTAATGTAATATTTTGTCAGATATCTATCGCAGACCACAGTTTTCCAATAAGCCTGTAGGAACCCTGAATATACGTAACCAATTTTTAAATATATGTTTTTGCTATAATCCTTTAAACATCGCAATAATAATTACATAAAATCCAAGACAAATTTAAACTCTAGGTGGAATTACACTGGTAAAGATAGCTGAATCTTTATGATTTCAAGCCTATAGAACATGTCATTGATTAATTCAGCTAATGAGCATACAGTGTACAGTAAGTCAGAGAGATGAGTTGAGGACTTCCAAAAGAAAAAGTCTGATGGCATGTTATCACTTCCCCACAGGGCCACAACAGAGACAGGGACATCACTCTCCCATCACCTGAACAATGTTTCACTTTGACTGTGAGCTGTATCCAATTGGGGAGTAGTGAGGATTGTGTATTTGTGTGTGTGTGTGTGTGTGTTTGAATGCGGCAGTATAGACTTTAACCTACTGGTGTAGCCCAGGAGGTTTTTTTTTTCTTTTTTCTTTTCTTCCTCTAGACCACAGATGGCATCAGCAGAAGGAATGGCTTGCTCTGCCAGAAGCAACTAGTAGTCTGGTTTGCCGCACTGCATTTATGTTGACCTATGGGCAAGTGAGGATGTGGTTGTTTGACCCATCTCATCCTCATGATGGATCTGTGTTTGTTAGCATGGAAAAATGTCTGGAAGACACTTTGAACACATGACTGAACCGCAGTGGCAATATTCAAACAGGACGTTAAAATGTACACAGGCCTTTGCAAATGTATGTGTGTACATACATTAATTTGTTTGCATATTTGTGCATGCCTGTCAGAGAACATCTACGTCTACATCTACGTTCCAGTGCAATCATGTATCATCGTGCCATTTGCATTGCTTTGTTCGGCAAGCATATATCTGGTTTCTTACCCAGCCTCTTTACGGCACACAGACTTCTGCAGACTCACGGTAAGGTTTTAGTACAGATGGCAAGGTGCATTATCATGCCAGGGAAACGCGAGCAATTGCTCTTTATTGCAGAGCAGATGCTGACTGCATGGAATTGGTATATTACTAACGGAATGGTAGATTGCCTCTTTTCATTGATGACAGAGAAAACATCTGTGGGACAGGGTATTTATGCAGGCGAGACGTGATATAAAATCACTCTGCCAGAGAAAAGAGATTAAGGGCCTATTTGAAGCATAAACAGACGACAACAAAGTCTAATTACAGTTTGGATTAATCTGAGATTTTTAAAAAGATGAGTGTAAATCTACTAATTTGAAGGGACTTTTAAAAGAAAACCAAAGGTGATGTGATCAGCAAGGGCTCTGCATCAAAGCAGGTGTGACCTCTGTCGTTCATCCATAACTCAGGCTGCGTTTATCTCTTAATAGCGGCTTTTGACCTATTGATCTGAGAGACACATGTACTCCCCTCAATCTATGAGTCTGGCTGTAATATTGAGTTTAAAAAGACAGTGCTTTTTAAAAGGATAGTTCACCCAAAAATTAAATTGGTGTCGTTATTTCTCGCCATTCTCACATGTCATCCCCCCCCCCCCCCCCCGCCCCCTACAGCCACAATGTGTAAACCTGAAGCTGCAATTTCTGTACATTTTAATATATTTAACTAAGTACCTTTGTTTATTTTATTACTATTTGTTACATTTTAAGATTTGAAGTACACGACAATTCAATTACACTCATACCTCAATCACAAGAGACATGGTGAAAGAGTTTGGGGCAGGGGCTCTGTGTTTGTCCAACCAATGGGAGACAGTGTGAATACTCATGAAACCTTCAGTCATTTATATATATAAAAAAGTAATTCCTACATTCGATGTGCCATGTGTTTGTGGTTGCATGCCACCAGTAAGGAAACACACCAAAAATATTATTTGTGTCTTCGATTATTTCATGGCAAAAAATTATTCCAGTAATGAATAAAAACTGGTTTGCAATCCCAAACCCTATTTAAATGTGTCAATATTTTTTTCTCTTGTTCCCCAATATTGAACACATACCATTTTAAAAGTAATTTTCCACTTAATTCCCACAGTTCATTTTCCCTTATAGGTGTTTAAGACGGGATACAAGCTAATAGAAGACTATTGCAATATGTGATCCCATCACCCTCTTGTCTTGCTCTCCATTGAGCAATCAGTGCTGTTAATAGACACCTCTGCTGCACTTTGAGTTTATCTAGAGGAAGATTAGTCCATTCACCCCCCACTACACATCCACTGATTGCAGAGTATTATGTGCAGTGAGATTGCATTTTATAATTTAGTTGGTCAGCCCTGGCACAAAACAGACTAATGCACTTCAGTATGCAAAAGCATGTTGAGCCGCGTTCTGATGTGCTTTGATTACTGATCATCTGTACAGTTGAAAATAAGGGGCACAAGGGCACAGATATACTAGAAGTTGTATATACCAAGAATTTGAGTAAATTAATTGTTTAATGAAAACTTCACAACAAGTGATTGTAGCCACTTTGTTGAGGTTTACTAAGTCAACTAACAACAATTGGTCTTAAACACTTCATGAAGGTTAATTAAATAAACTAAATTAACTAACTGCAAGTAGACTTAAATCGGATTCACAATTACAATGGTATAGTTTTCACAAATTTCCAGCTCCCAGCATGCTTTCCTGTGATTTGTTTGCTCAATGGAAACAGAGTCTATATTATTCATCTATTTTGTAATTGTGTCTACACAAGGTTTTGTTTTTTGCGTTTTTTACAAATTCTGTAGATTTGACTGTTGAGCCTGTTGCGTGCCGCTTGTTTCAGTGTAGTCTTCACTAATAATGGCCGCTCATGCGGTCCCAAAAAAAAAAACACACACACACACACACGAGTAACGCATTAAATTCAATGCAAGTTTTAAGCAGAGACTTTGCCTTTTGTTGTTCTCGTCTAAAGTAGGTTTGAAATTATCCCTTTGGATAGTTTTAAGCACAGGATGGCTTTACAAAATAAAGAGGAATAATACTTCGAATATAATTCACTCTGTAGGTAACACTTGCTATTCATGCTTTGAATGTTTCGTGCTGTATATTGAAGTGGCATACTGTCTATATGCACAAACTAAAGCTGACTATCTGTGTCCATGCAGTGAAGCCGGGTCAATGTCCCAAACCGAAGAACATTCCACAGTGTGCTGAAAGCTGTTTCCATGATGGCCACTGTCCTGCCACACAGAAATGTTGCCCAACCACCAGTGTCCGTGCATGCAGTGAACCACGTGATCAGGAAGAGTCCGGGCAAGTTGGCCAGGGCAGCTGCCAGGGAAGCGCCAGGTCCAGGAAATTGGCCATGGAATCGGCAGAGGTCAAGTAAAAGCTGGTCAGGGAAGCGCCAGGGTGGAAATTGCCATTGTCAGGGAACGGCCAGGATCATGTCAAGCGGCCAGGCCAAGAAAGCGCTAGAAAAGTGGCGAGGGAAGCGCCATAGTAGGGCAGCGTCAGGCGAAGCCGCCATGGTCGGTAAGCGTCCAGGGAACAAAGACCCCTGTGCGGTCGATGTGGTTTTTGTATGAAAAATATCCATATTCAAAACGTACTCACTGTAGCTTGCTCCAACATTTGTACACTGAAGCAACTCCGGGAGGATGACGTATGAGGTCAGCGGTCGCTATTGTCGTAACGAACACGCAAGTTTTAAACACTCCTCTTATGCGTTGTGCGAATGCTGCTTGCGCACGAATCACGGTCATGCACACACTCATAAGTGTTGTAAGATCTACTGCATAATAATAATAAAGCAATTAAGTAAATAAGAATTCTAAAATAAGTTCTAGGTTTGTAGTTGTACTGTATATGAAGAGTTCAGATGCAAAAGCTTTTCTAAGTGCCATCTAAAATTTTCTTCTAAAATGCTTATTTTCTCAGGCTCTTATGTTTCTATTCAGTTATTTAATTTAATGGGAACGAAAATAAAGCATTCATTGCCATTAAAGGGAAATTACTGAACCTGCACATCATTTTTAGAAGAATATTTCAAATGGCTCTTAGAGGCTTTTGCGTCTGAACTCTTCATATGAAGCAGAAATAAATTTACACTATTTGAACATTTTATTTTAAAATGTGCACATTCACTCTTATTCGTATGTCTAATAGTCGAAAATGCAAACATCTCTTGTAATGTTCATTTATGATTTACATGAATCATGATCGCATATTTTCAATTCAAAACGGCGAAATTTCATAAGTTGAGTTTGCATCACTAGATAGTCTATTACTGTCGGTCGCTGAACATTTATATCGTAAAACAGTTATCTAATACAGTACTACTTACATCTTTCCACAAACTCTCGTTGCGTTGTGACAGTAAGACCCGACTCTCTATGGATTTGATTGGCCATCTCGATCATTTTGACATTGACGAGCGCTGTTGGACCACTGAGGCAGACCAGCCTAAAAGTTTAACTTTTAAAACGTTGTCATCCTAACAACAAACAGCTTTACTCCTTCTTATTCACAGAGTCTTATACTGTCTATCAGCTATGACTATTTGAGTCTTTCAAAGGACAAAATGGGTGGAAAAACAGCAATACAAATTTGACATAAACGACATAAAATTCAGGGAGCGAGGCCCTCTAGAGGCGCGAGGCCCTGGGCGGTCGCACACTTGGCACAGTCCTTGCGACGGTACTGATGCTTTGGGTGTCACAGATGGACAGAGAGAATAAAATGTCAGAGGACAAATGCTGACTCTTCACAATCCCCAGTGGGTAGCATTCTTCAAAATTGCTACATGCAATAAAATCAAGGAGCCCCATGTTCAAATACCTGGGGATACATTTGATTGCATTTAACTACAGCAACTGGCCCATAAGTTGATCAGCCCACCGGGGAAAAGTCCTGGTGTTCCTTATGGCTAGTCCATCCCTGAATGGGAATGGAACCAGCTGATGCAAGACTAAACTGCCCTAAATTGGTTCAGTAAATCAGCCATCTTGGCCAGTTAAAAAAAAATGCTTGGTGAAAAGTGCTAATCTGAAACATATCTTGTTGAGTTTGTCCAACTCGAAAGATAAACACATTTACATGAATACGTTAAAAAGCATATTATTCACTACTAGATCACAATGGTGAGAACTAATAAAACATACATACCAGGCTGTAAGTCCATAGCACATTAAGGTTTACAGATATTTGCACAAAACTCCAGGAACATTTTTGACGTGAAACTGCACTTTTTCAATGTGCGGTTTGGGAAATCACAGCTGACGTGCTGGATAAAGCAATATCCTGCAGAGTGGGACAACTGGCACAGCAATATAAGTGAAAAATCTGCAAGTGCTGAGGGACTCGTGTGTCTGTTTCTGCCTCCACCCACTGATGGATGTCGTAACCGGATGACACCCACTGTGACCCCATCAGTTCTCTCGCACCCCATTCCACTCTCAGCCGCCACTCTATCATGAACAGATCCCTTCATTTGTCGCCTGACCATTTTGAGCCCAATTGCTGCTATCAGCCGCTGTCCATGGTGCTGATACTGCAGACTGAAATTGAGAATAACAATTGTAATCGCTAGTGCATAATCACATTCATCCAGCATGGAATGTCAACAGATGAATATCATTAGTATCATGTCACAACAAATCATCTTCTTTCAACACCAGGGAACAGGATACAAATAAGAAAGGTCATAAACTGTAATTGGAAATACCTGCTTTTGGGGATCAGATCCCTACTTCTCTAGACAGAGAAACCACACTGAAGTCATAAGGGCAAATTCAAGAAGTGGGAACTGCAATTAAACATCCTTCTGCAGAGTCTGACTGGTGAGCGGATTATGTATTCCCCAATACTTTCTCAAGTTATCAGAATCTTACTGACATAGAACTGCAAACCATTAAACTTTGTCTCAAATGAAAAGTAAGTGTAGTGAGTTGGATTTTCATGACTACAGATTTTTACAAGTCGACTATGATTGTTCACTCAGAAAAGTAGTCAACTAGGTGCAAAAATAGTGTCAAGCTCTCACTCGCTTGTCAGCTTATGGGCGACATTCGGTTCGTTTCAGGATTCTTGATTTTATTTGACATTTGCAAAACAAAATGAATATTCAACTTGTCAGTGCAACCCCTAGAACAGGGGTAGTCAGCTTGGTCCTGGGGAGTTTTGCTGCAACCCTAATCAAACACACCTGCACAAGCTAAGCAAAGTCTAAGGGTTGTGGCTCTTCAGGACTGAAGTTGGTCACCCCTGCCCTAGAAAAAAGACTTTACAGGTAAGACTGACAACATGTATTTATTAGCTGTTTTGACCTTTATAAAGACAAGAAGATGCAGACCAGACAGTTGTTTGTCTACAAGGAATCTTTTGGAAAGACATATTCTCATCGTCACAACCTAGTTTTCCTTCTTTCATTCTTCTAAAGGTAAATATTACATGGTCCCTAACTCACATCCACTATAATCATCATATATTGGTTCCTGGACAGACTAGGTGTTGGAATTCCCAGGTAATAAAGAAATACACCTAAGTTGTACTAATATTGATGCACTTATTATATTTTTATTATACTATACTAAGTGCATAATAAATGCTTTATTTTGGAAGTGCTCTTTAAGATATGCCTGCAAATGGCTAAACCAAACAAAGAAACAGAACATTTCAAATGTCACCATCGTTGTCTTCAAGTGGAGGATCAGTTTACTTTGAGTACGACTTGTTGCATTTTCTGCATCTGAGGGCTTGCAATTCAGACACTGTGGTCTTTGAGGCCCAACATCGCTACAACAGAAGTTGTCTGAATCCAATTTCGCATGAGCTCTCAAGAGCCCCTTCTTCATTATTAGGAATATGGCAGCCAAAGTAAACCTCGTGCGATTAATTGTTTTATGAAAGATTATACTACGTGTACCCACTCTCTTAATCTGATTTCAATTTGTCTTCTATTGCAACAGCAGCTGATTTGAAAACATCAAATTTTAACTTAATATTTCACAATGAAATACTCATATTTAACATTTACTTCATTACAATTGGCTTACAATTACAATAGTTGAGGAAAAACATAACTTCATTTTAATTTTAAAAAAGCATGTTAATGGTGTACTATAATGACAAATTATTATTTCTGCCAATACATTGGACAATGTTTTTATACTTATGACAGACAAAATGCCACTACCTATACTTTAAGCAACCATATACGCGAACAATATATTTATTTTAAGTATGCTTATTACTAAGGCTTATAATTATTTTGCTTATTACTAAGGCTTATAACTATATTTATAATATAAGTTGGTACAATGTAAGAATAATTGTGCTTGTTTTATAGCTAATGTATATGTGTGAGTGAATTAATATACTTTATGAAATATATTAAAATGTTTTTTTTCAGATATCTTCCTTTTAAAAACAAGCTGAAGCACATGATCATTACATATATATTTAAAACATATTGCAGTTACTTTAAACCCACTAAAAGCTGAATCATTTTACTATGTCCTTACACAAAGTAAACATAAACTATACTTTAAGTAAGAGTAAAATAAGTATGTTTTCCGTAAATACACTAAAATGTCACAAAAGTATGCTTGTGCTTTAGCATATTTCTTAAAAGTGTAACTAAGCATATATTTAATACAAAAGTACTTCTAGTATACTTTTTAGAAATACATTAAAATGCACTTCAATACATTTTAAACATCATTCAAGTAGCATGTTTAATGGGTACAATGTACTATAAATACTATATATACTTATACTAGTAACTAGTTTTATAGTATTTGATTGCCCGTATATACTGTGTATATTATCTGAATTTCAAGTAAATTTTTTAATAAATTTAAGAGTACTTCTTTTTCACCTGGGTTGATTTAAGAGTTGATTCTTTTTTTTTCTGCGTGATTTGACTTGTCTGAGCATTTGTCCACGCTTTAAGGATAACAAATCTACTTGAAGGCCCCATGCAGTCCTTGATGAATGACGTTAATCAATAGTTTCAGAGGAGTGAAGGTAAAGGCACTCTTCTGGAGCTATACAGTAGATTACTGCCTCCAATAACTTTAGCTGGCACTGGTGGTTGAACCAAGCCTCTTCTTCAACTTGTAATACTGACACGTCGATCCACCCCTTCCCTTGTGTTCCAACCCATTTGTCCTGGTATAATCCATTACAGTTCAGACAGTACTGACAATACCTCACTCCTTCTGCCTTTCCTGTTCTTTGGGGTCTTACAGTTCAACCAAAAGACTCAGAACAGGCACTCTGAAACACATTTACCTCCCTAATATGTCTCTAAATGTACCATGATTGATTTATACTGGATCATTCTTGTGTCAGGGCACATCTGAAATGCCCTTATAATGAGAGACGTACATCCCTCCACAGCTGAAACTCAATCACAAGTGATAAACGAGACACTTGCCAAGGGATGTGTGACAAGTATTGTGAAAAGGAACTGAGTGGGGATGGGAGTGCGAGAAAGAAACCTAATTTCTTTTCAAAGTGTGTTTTCCCTCCTGTCTTGCGGAGCTGGAATGAATGGGTCAGTCAGTCACTCCAGGTAGTGTTTGTGAGAGCTTAAGGCGACACAGAAATTGGTTTCTTACCTGGTTTTGGTGAGCTGTGAATTGAGAGAACAAGGAGTCTTCCCTGCGGAGAGCGCAACTGTGACCCGTACTGACCTGTTTTTTGAATTCCCTTTTCCTACAGATGAATTAAACAAACAAATGCATGTTTGGTTCACAGGAAGCAGATTCAAACTGTGCCCAAGTTAATGGCAAATTGCCCAGGGTTTTGTATTGGCTCCATCAGACTGACATATCGATTTCTGCAGATGACTTCATCCAGGGATCAACAGTAGCCGGTGTCTTAGAGTGTTCTTTCACTGTACTCAGCGCCATCGTAATGTTGTGCAATGCAACAATTAGACAGAACAATCCCCATTACCAGATGCTCTGAATCTCTGAAATGCAAACATAAACAAGTGCTCCTAAACGGCTTGGCTGTCTTTTCTGATTGCTTTGAGAATAAGTGGAAACTAGACTCATGAATTTTCAGCTTAATAATTTATGAAGTGTCAAGAGTTTGAGTCATTTGATGAAAAAATGGCAAAACTGCTAGAACACTCCCTCTCTGAACATGTAACTAAACCTAATGAATATTTAATGCAAACCAAAATGTATGGCAAAATAAAAATGTATTATTTTCCTAATTATTTATTTATTTTTTGTCAGCTAAACACCTCTGACCTGAATCAGAGGCTGCCAACTTTAATAAGTCTCATGCTCCCAAATGGGTGTTACTACTGATGGATATCCTATAATATTTTTGAGAAAAAATATTTTTGTAATGGAGCACTATGCCAATGTCAAACTTTTGGTCCCGTTTTGCCCCCGTAGTTCTTCCTGTGTTTCCTCATTTGGTATTTTTCCTGTTCTTGTTTAGTTTGATTACTTTATGATTCCATGCACCTGTGTTCCTCTGATTGCCCTATGTTCATAAACCCCAGTCTGTTCACTTTGGTTTTGTCGGGTCTACTCGTTGTGAACGTCATCCTTGTGTTCTGTGTCTCCATGTTGGATTATTAAAGACTCTCGTTTTGTGAAATCTCCACGTCTCCTCGTTTCCTCGTTCCCTTGCTCCAGCATATTGTGACAGAAGACCCGACCGAATACAGTTACCTCCGTGTGTTCCCTACATTTTTGTTTCCGTTTTTTCCTCAGTCTTTATTGTTTCCTTTGTTTCTATGGATCCCTTCTCCCATCCGGAATACCTCCTCCTCCTGCTGGAGCAGGGGGAGAGATGGATCGATGGCCATACCAGACTGTTCCTGGTCATCACTGCTCTAACCAGCTACCCGGACGACGCACTCTGTGCATTCTACGACGACAGTTTGAACACTTCGTGCAGAGCGCTGTCGTCCGAAGATGGTCCTTGAGCGAATTTCACCGACTTTGTGGAGTGGACACTGGCGAGAAATGGAT
This sequence comes from Sinocyclocheilus anophthalmus, assembly GCA_018155175.1. Lineage (NCBI taxonomy): Eukaryota > Metazoa > Chordata > Actinopteri > Cypriniformes > Cyprinidae > Sinocyclocheilus > Sinocyclocheilus anophthalmus. The sequence continues at coordinate 102,348 of JADLZN010012204.1, forward strand.
CTCCGTTCCCCGCCTGTTCCCAGGAGAATCTCTCCAGTTCCACTCCCGACCCAGTGCCCAGCCCACCATCTCCCCGATGCGCGGAGCGCATGCCCGAGCCCACCGCTGACAGAGAGCCGGAGCCCGCCGCGACCGATGAGCCATCGCCGCATGGAGCAATGAGCCTCCTCCCAAGTTCCCACCCATCCCTCCAATAATCCAGTGATTATTACGTTTTGAATATGGATATTTTTCTTACAAAAACGCATTGATTCGCTACAGGAGGCCTTTGTTCACCCCCACACACCCCATGTTCTACATACAATATCACAAATATCAGAGCTGCACAATAAAAAGAAAAACATATATAATCGCGGTATGTTTTTATTTATTTAATTTTTTGCAATACATACTACAAGAAAAATACTAGAATCCCCCTCGATTACTAATAGCTTTTTTTTTTTTTGTTCGGATTCGATATTTGGTGTTCTTTTTTAGAAATAATCAACACCCTAGAGATTCAGGTGATTTTGTTGTGGCCTACATTTGCATAAAAAAATATTGAATGATTTTTACCCTGCAGATTGTAATAATCATAAAGTAAAAACAATAACACAAATATCCACCTGTGTTATTATAGGCCACATTCCCACAGTTTTGACCCATTTAATTTAAATATAAAAAATAGTAATTTTGATTTGTATTGATTATTTGATTTATTTTTATTAGTAAGAATATAAAATTAGACATTATTATTACTACTACTACTAATAATAATAATATACTATGAATACTGTACATGTAAAATAAACAAATCTTACTAGTTAATATCTCCGTACAACAATATTATATTTTAAATCCTATTGATAATCGAATCATTAATAACATAATATCTATAAGTAAATGATATATATATATAATTACAATTACAATAAATTACAACAGTGTTTGTGTGTCTCAGAGCAACTCAGTTCACACTACCAAGCCACTTGCTGAAACTCCATAACATAGGCTGCAGTTTGAAACATGCAGAACATATATTTATTTAATTACATTTGTTGATCACCACAAAGCCATACTCGTGATATTAATATATTTCAATTTATTGTGATATCCCGTATAAACGCGCTACAATTATTAAACATATTACAAATATACATTATTAGGCAAGCACACCGACGTTATTACGAGTTTGATCCATTGTAGAAATGCACTGTTTTTTCAGAAAGCCCTGATTCGTTATTCCACAAGGAAAGAGCTGTATCGGGGATTAACTGAGATGAAGTGAATGGTATTCACCATGGTCATGTGATTTCAACATGGCCGACCCACTCCATGCAAAAACAAAACAACTTTTATTAGGCCACTGATATGATCTAATGTAAGTGTACATATATAGTATAATACTGTATAAAGATATATAATATATTTTTTGTTTTTTTTTTTTTCTTTTCTGTTATTTCAAGTTAAAAATGTTTTCTTTATGTGCAAAACTTTTTAATGAGGACAGGATTAAGTAATTCATTGTGACCTTATATAAACTTTGCCCTTTTTTTTCCCCAAAATGTGTAAAATCTTTCTTCATAAGGTTTCATCAGGTTGATCCTAATTGCTACAAATTAACTGAACAAGTGCAAAAATTGACACTACACCTGATACAGTCTTTATAAATGAACCCATTAATTCTGAATAGCTCACCATGCGTTGCTTCATGCTTGTGCAGCACCACGACAAAAAGGTATGACTTCGTTATAATGAACTTAAAATCAAACCAACAAATTATGGACAAATTTAAAATTAATAATGGCTTAACTTTTGTTCTGCTTATTGCATGGCTTCAGAAAACATTGAGTTATAGTGAAAAAGTCATACAGGCTACTTTTATGATACTTTTAGCATGCTTTGTATATCTTGGCATAACACCATCCTCTTTTGTTGCATGAAATAGCAGCTGGAACATTCTGCTCAATGTGTTTTTTGTTTTTTTTTCACAGAAGAAATAAATGCAAATATGTTTAAAATGACAGTGATGATGGTGTGCTCATTTTTGAATGAACTATCCCTTTAACTCTTTTTAAAGTCTCCAAACTAAATATCAATTTCCATTTGTACCTGAAGTCTTCATAATGGTACACACACTCATATAAACATGTATACATGCAAGTCCATCTGTTGGACTGATTCATTCCTGGAATCCTATCTAAGATCTGTTCCAGCTCAGGAGAGATTGATTAATACTGCTCATAAATCCATAAAGTGCTGACTGCAGATCCCCACAGCTGCTGTCAGAAACATGTGCCTTCCACGCTCATCATCAAGACACGTGTTCTTTAAAAGTTAATGAAAATGTCCTTAGGAAGCGCCAGTGATTGATGCGAGTCTAACAAACACATTGGGGGTGTGCTGCTTTTATAGTTTGCTCTGTTGAGTCTGTACTGATCCTCACCAGCTCAGAAACTTGGCAGATTCCTAAATGGCAATCAATATGCAAAGGAAATTTCCAAAATAGGAAATTTCCATCAGTTGTTTTTAAGTGAATGTGGCATATTAAAAAATGCATGACAGGAGTTAGTTTTAAAGAACTAAATGAAAGACGAGCATTTATTTTATTTTATTTTTTTAATGCTGTTTCGCCCAGACACTCACACACACAGAGGACTCAATAACAAGGACTGCCCAATTTTCCAGGACAATGTGAAAGTCGCTCGGGGACAGTTGACAGATTTTTATCAACGTTTATCATTTTCACATGTTTTTAAGCCTTGCCAATTTAAAAATTTAAGCGATTTTAAAGCATTTAAGTGCAAAAGACACATTGGAAAGTTAAAAGAACAGCATTTATTCAAAATAGACATCTTCTGTAACAATATACACTACCGTTCAAATGTTTGGGGTTAGTAATTCATGACCTCATCTCCATGATAATTGACCAAAAGTTATAATTAAGCCTTATACTGTTACAAAATATTCATATTTTTAATAAATGCTGTTCTTTATAACTTTTATCGTGAAAATAATCCTTATCACAAAAAAGTATCACAGGTTCTAAAAAAAATAGCACAACTGTATCCAACATTGATAATAAATCAGCATGGTAGAATGATACACATTATATCAACACAGGAATAAATTATATATTAAATTGTGAAATAGAAAACCATTATCTTAAACTGTAAATATTTTCGATTAAATAAATGCAGCCTCGATGAGCATAAAATACTTCTTCTTCAAAAAAAACCATTAAAACATAAAAACATACTTTTGACACTTTTCAAACTACTTCAAAACACACACACACACATTTTCTAATGGAAATGAGTTATGTAAGTACCACTGACTTATTGAAAATTAATTCTCACCCATGGTGCCATTCTGCTTCATGTTGTGGCCACACTCTCACCTTCAGGTGTGCATTAATTTTCAATAATTCAGCAGCCTGTCGTCCATTATTCCTTAAATAATGTTTTTTTATGTTTCACTGGGGAGAAAAAAAAATCAGTTTGGAGAGACATAAGTGTTGGGTATATTATGACAGAATTCCCAGTCCAAAACTGACTGAACTTTAGACATATATGAGATATATAGCATAACACACACACATCCAGTGAATTTATGTTGTAATTTGTGTTGTAAACAGACCTGAGAATATGGTTGTTTAATCCAGTGTTCGAACTATACCGTGGACTTTGGGGGAGCCCACTTTTTTTTTTAGGGCTTACAATGACTTGCAAAGATACATAACTTGCTTTATGCAAGCACTATATAGGATAAATCACTATACAGGATTCACCCTATTATACTTCTCGACACGAATTGATAGGTGAAACAACAAACAAGCCACCCAAATAGCCTATAAACAAAGCATCAGGTTGTCTTTAGCCCTATTCGCACGGGATTAGTATTATCGGGGGACCTTGTGTGAATTTTTGTGTGGAGCATTCGCATGGGATAAGCAAAGCCTGTGGTTTTACTCAAATTTACTGACTTGACTTATCTCCCGGATACAATGTCAAGGCTTTGAGAGTCACGTTCTATGGTCCGGTAAGATGGATTTAAAAAAAGGAGAAACCAATATAGTTTCGTGCCCTGTGACATTTACATTTCACCAGGTTAAAATAATATCTCAAGCTTTATGCTTGATTTATTTGAAAGACATTAACCTCAAAACCTTTTCAGTTTTCATTTTCTGCTAATTGTATGGTGTAGCGATATGATGACAGCACTCAAAATACTATCAAACATTCCAACGCAGCTACATTCTTCGCGAAAGATGGATAAAAAAGCGCACAGGAAACAAAAACCTTTAAAAATTATATACGACCCTCCAAATGCTGGCCAAATCACAGAGATGCTGATTCACACGGGACTAATATTATCACAGAACCTTGGTGTTTGGCGAAATATGGTAGGTCTTTTGCAAGGGAATTTTTACTTTACAAATTGCAGACATGGCCGATTCGCACGAGATTAAGATCACAGACAACCTCCACAATTATTACAAATGACTGGAGTTCACCAGTTAATACTAATCCGAGCGAATAAGGGCTTTGAGTTCACATGAACAACGGTTAAAGTTACTCGTCGTCAGGCTACAGAGGAATACCATAATTCTTCCGTTCAATTAGGCCTAAAACATCGAGAGTAATGCAGACCTATAACAACCCGAGACACAAACATAATTGCGAATACATGCTTACCGTACAACACCGAATCGACCACAGAGTCCAACGTTTATATTTTTTCTATGAATCTTTGAGTTACCATGTAAGTTATTAAACATGAGTGGAATTTGCACCGCAGCGCCCCCACACCTTGATGCTCATGACAAGAATAGCATGTATAGTTATCTTTATTGAAGTGAATTAGGTTTAAATCGCCGTCATGCATGAATGGATGATATTTTTGCAATTTTACACATAATAATCCACGATGATCACATTACACAAAACTGAAATTGCACGTCAAAATAACACATTGTCAATATTTTTTGAGACCCCCCAAAATTTCACAAATCAAATTTTCAGGGGAGCCCATGTCTTATTAAGGGGAGCCGAGCTCCCCCTAGCTCCCCGTAGTTCGCACCCTGGTTTAATCGCTCTCTCTCTTTGAAGACATTCATGTCTCCTAACGAAGGTGGAGTATTTGTGAACATCAGTGAGCCACAGCTGTTCAAGCAGCGACCAGATGAACTCATTCTCTGACTACTGATGGTCTCCATTAGGAATCTAGAAGCCGCAACTTTGTCATCAGTCTTTATTAGTTTTGGTTGCTGATTTTCCCCCATGAGTCTGAAGAGAAGTCTGTTGATGTTCTGACACGGTTGGAGTTATCAGTCAGGATGGAAGATTAATCAAACTGCAAACATTTGTAGTTCTTCTGAACACATCGGATTAGTTGTAGTAACTCAAACACTCTTTCGTTATATCATGTTTTCTGTTTAAATAAATATCTCCTGCATATTTGAATGATTAGTCAACTTGCCAAACATTGGGGGAAAAATATCCTTAAACAACAACAAATGCTCAGAAACAAATTTAAACCTTATTAAAACAAAAGTCTCTTATTTTTTGTGCACTCAAAGACAACAGCTGAGGTCGTTGTTATTCCCTATTTCCCCTATAAATCTTTCAGAACAATAAAGACATGCAAAGGTCGCATATAGAAGGTGTCTAAATGGAAATTCAAGCTTTGCCTTGTCTAGGTAACCACAAGTAAAATGGAAGTAATAAGCAGTTCTAAAGACGTGTTCTTTGATATTCTGAGACTACCTGTGTCTGAATGTTAAGGCTGTGTACCGATTGCTCTCTAAGCTGGCTTGACATCCACAAAGGCAACTGCTTGCTACGTCAGCATCCTAAATGAAATGAAACCTCGTAAGTGAATGATTCAAACACTCTGCAGGCAGCAACTATAGAGAATGTGAAGCTACATCACGCCGCGTTGCATGCTGGGGTGCAGCCGCCATTCTGGGAGGAATCGCACTCTGCTACAAATGCTGAAATACGGATTTATGTTTATCAAGTTATGTTAACTTAAATTTAAGTGATAATTTTTCACTTTATCATTTGGCACTAGTGTTTTAGCATTAATACAATGTTGATTGCGTACTGAAAAAAAAACCAATATGTTTGAGAAGTCATCAACTCGATCTAAGGTATAATGCTGGAGTGGCTAGCAGTAAATCTCTAGCTGAGGGAGCAAACACCCAGCTCTCAATCGAGAGGAGGCTCGACCTACAGCATGTAGCAGTTACTTAGCTGAGGAAGCAAACACCCAGTTCTCAAACGAGAAGGGGGCTCAACCTACAGCATGTTCCAATGCTGGAACAACTAGCAGTAATTTACCTCAGTTGATGGAGACAAAACCAGCTTCAACGAGAGGGGGTTCGACAATACGCACGACGTTGAAATCAGACGGGTAAGCCTACGCAAGCTAGCCAAAAAATTCAGGCTCAGAGAGGCAGAGAAGGGCAAGTTGCATGATGCTGCTGGTGCCAGGTTCTCTGGGGAAAACCAGCAGAACTAACTCCACGTGAGAGGCGAAACTCCAAAATCTGAAAGGAGTAGTCGGGGGGGGGTTGATCATAGGAAAACCCTTTCAAAAAAGGGAGCACTGCTAAAACAATCCCAAGGAGACCGCCACAAGAGTGAGGAATCCAAACTCCTCAGAAGGTAGATAATTCAAACGCTCGATAGAAAACGGCATGCTCATAGTAACCCTCAATGGTGAGTGGAGCGATACTTCCAAGTGTGTCAATTAGAGGCACAATGGTTGAGTGGAGCCCAAGGTACCGGATCTAAACCAACTCAGAGAAAGGGAACAAGGCTAATAATGCGTAACCCTTACCATACAGGATTTCAGAAAAGTGCGCAAAGCATAACGTACACACGAGAGACCGGAATTTAAGAGTTTGCCAAGATCGTTCACAGATACCGGAGTAAAGAGTACTGAGCCAACGGGAGAGGCAAGTCAACTTACAATCCCAGCATTACACAGGAAGGTTCTCGCAAATGCCACCTATATTTCCCACTCGATGACTCAGCAAGAAGGGATATCCTGGTGACTAGGAGGCCCCTCAGGGCAACCTAGATACAGTAACCCAGACAGGGCAGCCTAAAAGCATAAGCCCAGCCCAGACGTCCAGAAAATGTTTTCAGTGCCGTGCCGGGGGCCTGATGATCAAAAAAGCTGCCACAGAAGCCTGTGACCTGGCCGCATAATACAGGAAGTATGAAGCCGAAACCCGGCTATCATACGGCTGGACATCTATCGATCGAGGTGAAGTTAAAACTATGCAGTCGAGCACCGTGTTTATGAATCCAACAGAGGGCGGTGATCACCAAGGACTCTCTCTCTAGAAAAGGAAAGAAAACACACTGGTCCGGAAAAACAGCAAAGAAAAGCTAGCAGATGGTTATACACACAACCACCAAATGCATTAAACACACACACACACATTATACAGAGGGGTACGGAAAAGTATTCAGACCCTTAAATTTTTCACTCTTTGTTATTATTGCAGCCATTTGGTAAAATCATTTAAGTTAATTTTTTTTAATCATTAATGTACACACAGCACCCCAATATTGACAGAAAAACACAGAATTGTGACATTTTTGCAGATTTATTAAAAAAAAAAAACTGAAATTTCACATGGTCCTAAGTATTCAGACCTTTTGCTGTGACACTCATATATTTAACTCAGTTGCTGTCCATTTCTTCTGATCATCCTGAGATGGTTCTACACCTTCATTTGAATCCAGCTGTGTTTGATTATACTGATTGATTGGACTTGATTAGGAAAGCCACACACCTGTCTATATAAGACCTACAGCTCACAGTGCATGTCAGAGCAAATGAGAATCATGGTCAAAGGAACTGCCTGAAGAGCTCAAAAACAGAATTGTGGCAAGGCACAGATCTAACCAAAGTTACAAAAAAATTTCTGCTGCACTTAAAATTCCTAAGAGCACAGTGGCCTCCATAATCCTAAATGGAAGACGTTTGGGACGACCAGAACCCTTCCTAGAGCTGGACGTCCGGCCAAACTGAGCTATCCTGGGAGAAGAGCCTTGGTGAGAGAGGTAAAAAAAGAACCCAAAGATCACTGTGGCTGAGCTCCAGAGATGCAAGATCGGAAGAGGTGAGAAAGTGTAGAAAGTCAACATCACTGCAGCCTCACCAGTGCAGGCTTTATGGCAGAGGGGCATCGACACAGAAAGACCGCAGGAGTTATGCTAAAAAAAACACCCGAGGGACTGCAAGATGGTGAGAAATAAGATTCTCTGGTCTTATGAGACCAAGATAGAACTTTTTGGCTTTTTGTGTGGAGAAAACCAGGCACTGCTCACCTGTCCAATACAGTCCCAACAGTTAATCATGGTGGTGGCAGCATCATGCTGTGTTTTTTTTTTTCAGCTGCAGGGACAGGACGACTGGTGCAATCGAGGGAAAGATGAATGCGGCAAGTACAGGGATATCCTGGACGAAAAACCTTCTCCAGAGTGCTCAGGACCTCAGACTGGGCCGTAGGTTTACCTTCCAACAAGACAATGAACCTAAGCACACAGCTAAAATAACGAAGGAGTGGCTTCACAAAACTCTGTGACTGTTCTTGAATGGCCAAACCAGAGCCCTGACTTAAACCCAATTAAGCATCTCTGCAGAGACCTAAAAATGGCTGTCCACCAACGTTACCCCATCAACCTGACAGAACTGGAGAGGATCTGCAATGAGGAATGGCAGAGGATCACCAAATCCAGGTTTGAAAAACTTGTTGCATCTTTCCCAAACAGACTCATGGCTGTATTAGATCAAAAAAGTGCTTCTACTAAATACTGAGCAAAGAAAGGGTCTGAATACTTAAGACCATGTGATATTTCAGTTTTTCTTTTTAATAAATCTGCAAAATGTCAACAATTCTGTGTTTTTCTGTCAATTATGGGGTGCTGTGTGTACATTGAGGAAAAAAAAAAAACTTAAATGAATTTAGCAAATGGCTGCAAAATAACAAATAGTGAAAAATTTAAGGGTGTCTGAATACTTTCCATACATGTATATATACATATAGATGTAAGCCGTCGAACCACTCAAACACACAATAAGATTTGTTTAGTTAGTAGATTTAAAAAATACTCTGTAACCCCCAGAAGCCGAACAGGCCCCTGGTCCAATGGGAACCCTGACACGATACTTTACGAACTCCAATGGAGGTGAAGAAAATCGTTCCTTGCTCCATAGGGAAACTCCAAAAGTGGGAAGACTTTCTTGCTAATCAAGGAATAGGAAAACCTTTCTCTGATGAAACACCCATGATCTTCAGGCAATTGGGTCTCTTATTGTCATCGTGTATTGTCTGAAATTGTCATTACTGTATCAGGGCTTATCATCGAATCACACTCACTGTGCTACATAGAATAACTTACGTTTAGTACTATGAATTCATCTTTGGATGATCTAATTGAGAGTTTATATTGTATGTTTACACCTACGCAACGTATTAGTGTTCTAAGAGTCTTTAGTATTTTTTATCCAAGTTTCATATGCAAATTACCAGGCTTTCAAACAAAGGGCCATAAAACTGCCCCAGTATCTCAGAACTCCCACTTGAGATTACGGACTTCCCCATTGGGCAAGCCCATATTGAGAGGCGTGAATCTCTGCAGGCTATAAAAGGCCACACTCCATGTGACCAGCCCCAGTCGGTGGTTTTGTTCGAAGTTGAGAGGATGGAGAAACGCTCGGAAACCCTAAGCTCGGGTGCCAGGCGCGGCCTGTCTTTCAGTTGCAATCAGATTCTGCCTCCAACTGGTTCTTCATCGACCCAAAATTCACGCAAAAACACCTGAACCCTAAGATGCACAGGAATCTCTTCAGACAGCACGGACTCGCAAGTATCAAGAATTAGTCTTATTACTTGATACATTAAGTATCAGTTGCACCTTTTTACAAAAGTGTGTTTGAACTAAGAATCTGACGTTTTCCCTCAGGTGTAGATCTGCTGAATATGCAAAGGGTTCCATAAAATTCATTCCTATGTCTTTCTCTGTCTAGTAGCGAACCCTGTCCTCTACCAAACTTATGCGTGTGTGTAGTGTATTGTAGACCAGTTATGGTTTAGTAGTTTAGAACAGATGTGTTTATGTAGTATGTTAGTGACTAGTTTTAAGTGTTAGTAGTTAAGAAAACGTACTGTAGCACCTTGAGTGGTTCATTGTGGCTCTAATGGGTCACTATTAATGCAGAATTTTGCGACAAGTTTGTAGAATGTACAGTAAGAGTTATTTCCTTAACCAGGAATTAAAGTTATTAGAATGGACAAGACAGTTACGAGAGGTCAGCAAATAGTCTACAGCGGATCTAAATATTATAATAATCATAACTGGTTAGACTTAATATATATTCCCTGAGCGGATCGTTACAATATCATATATATAAATACTATATATGAAGGTATTCTATGACAAGCATAGAACCAACCAAAACATCATAGGTCCAGTATAGGAGACTGTAATGCAGGAAGTTCCCACCTAACCTCGGTCAGGTGGAGAGAAGGTGGTTACAGGGGAATTAGGAAGGGGAAAATAAGAGCAGATGTAAAACCCCCGAAGGAAATGAGTGGATACTCAAGTATCACTCTGATCCGGACGAGAGCGCTGACGCCTTGTCTGGATCACATCCCTTAGGTCTGCAGTTTTAAACCCCCACTTACCTTCTTTTGACCCGCGATTCTTCCTACCCCTACCTGCAGGCGGGGGAGGAGCGCGAGCCGCGACGCTAGCCTTCTGAGCCCGTCTCTGATCGTCAAACCGAGACGGGTCAGGACCCCAGGTATGTTCGGGCTCTGACCTGGAGCTTCGTGGAATGAAGGATTTGAAGGCCGCTAAGTGCGCCTTTGCCTCCCTGAACTTCTCGATCACCGTCTCAACGGAGGTGCCAAAAAGTTCGGTAGGCGAAACCGGAGCATCGAGAAGAAAGCCCCTGTCTTTCTTCCCGATATCTGCCAGGATCACCCACAGATGTCTCTCCATCACTACCATAACTGCCATGGACCTGCCCATAGCAGAGGCGGCCTGATTAGTAGCACGGAGAGCGAGATCCGTGGTGCGGTGCAACTCAGCTACCTCATCAGGAGAAAGGCACTCACCTTTATCCAGGTCTTTCAGCAGATAAGCCTGATAAGCCGGGAGCAGGGTCCGCCATCTGTGCAAAGGAGTGACAGCCTGACCGGCTGCTACGTATGCCCTGCCATTCAAGCGAGATGTAATCTGAAGGGGCTCAGATGGCAACGAGGGAGTTTAAGAGAAGATGTACACCGTAGAGCGAGTGCGGCCAGTCTCTTCTACAGGGTGCATCTTCCATAGCCGATTCGGCGCAGGCATTCAATGTTGACATAACTCGATGCGGAATTCGATTGGATTTGATTGAGGAAAACGGGCCTCTTTCCATTCCTTCTCGACTCTGTCGGAGATCAGGAAGAAAAGCCCCTCTTTAAACTCACGGGCCAGATCCCCCGCCGATCCCAACAAGCTCATTCTCCTCCGTGCTCAGCAGCGGCGGGTCTGAACCGTGGGAAGCAGATGGCTGCCCATCTTCCTCGAAAGAGAGACAAAACGAGAGCAGAGTCTTTTTCATGAAAAACACTTAAAGTTCATGCAGATGCCCCTCGAGGACATCGCGTACATGCTCTTCACCCAAACAAACAACGCATAAATTGTGTGTGTCATCGGGTGTCAAATAACGATGACACGGATGCACACATCCTCTAAATGCTTTGCTATTGCTCGTCATAATGAATGAATAGAGATCGTTCTTACCACGGAAATGCACGCTTCAAACAAAACAGTCAGTGAAGACGAAGAAGAGAATGATATGTTCTCCAGGCGCCTATTTATACTGTAGTTGCACCGGTAGTGACGTTATGGCTGTCGCCGGCCAATGAGTTGGTGTTTTTTCAATGTACGCTTCAGACACGGGTCACAACGAGGCGTTCCCCATAGCAACCCCTAGAGGACGCAGTTCGAAGTTCCCTTGAAAGGGAACAACTCTATCTTTGATTCGTCTGTGCAGAGCACATTACTTCAAAAGGTCTTATCTTTGCCTATACAGTATGCTCACTGGCAAACTGTTGCTTCAGTGTTCTTTTTGGGCAGCAAAGCTTTTTCCTGGCAGGCCTGCAGGTCAAAATTGTGCAATCTCTTTCTGATTGTAGATGCATGTACTTTGACACTAACAGTTCCAAGACTTACTAGAAGATCAAAGAAACACTTTAGGATGACCACAGCACTCTTTCAGACAGACTCTCATTCTGAAAGAGTGCCATGGTCATTCCAAAGTGTTTCTTTGATGGACTATTACAAACCCTGGACCACAGAGCACCTTGGCTTTACATTTTTTCCCAGATATGCACTCTCTACTATTGGACTTTGTTTGAAGAAAACTTAATAGCAGATCTTGTGATGAAATTTTGGGGTTCTAGTAGATTTGTTTTTCTACCAGATAGTCTGCACATGGGCTGAATTTGCCAGCCCTGGACAAATTGGCAGTCGTCTGAAATCAGCACCACTTGAACAGTAGATGTTAATGTAAGGATATAATTACTTTTTCATGTGACTGATCTGTTTTTTGTTCATTTACATTGTGAAAGTTTCTACAAAATGTCAATTTAATGTGCCGTTTGATAGTCTTAATAGCTAGTGTTTCAAAGAGGATCACATGTTTGCTTGTTCAAATATGTCAAAAAAGCCAACTATTTCCATGGGTTGTACTTATTTTTTCACACGACTATGAAAATCAAACATGTTTTGTTGTAAATGAAATTAACAAGGCACTATGTCATAGAATCATTCCCTTTGCCCATCATGTGTACTTATATTCTAAGAGCACATTTGCTTTCCTTTTTTGCTAGATCTTAAATCAGCTTTCACATTTCCACTGTGCGTCAAGGTATATTTTTCACAGCACTGCAGGACACACGCCTTGCCAGCTACCCATTACTTTTACAGTGGAAACATACAGATGTCATCATCGAATGAGCCAAGAACATAAAGTCTGCTGTAAGTAATAATTAAATTTGTTTTAAACATTTACAAACCTTTCATCCCACTGTAAAAGTAGAACACATGGTAAAATAATAACATATTGGCAAAGGAGAATATGATTTCTGGATCGACAACATTTTTGGTCCTGGAACAATGTTTTTTTTCCCCCTCTCCTACCAATCAGATGTTAGAGTTGGGGTTAGGGTTATGTATGTTTGATAGGATTGTTGCTCCAGGACTAGCAAAATATCTTATTTCAGGAACATATCTTACCTTGCAGAATTCAGGTCACAGCCCGGCTCAGGATTATTTGCTAATTTTATTAGAACAAGTTAAAAGATGAATGAAATAAATTGCTCTGTACAAAAACCTAGAGAGCTGCCTACAAATAGTTTTTTATTTTTTATTTTTTGCATTCTTTGTGGAGAAAACTATCCCAAAATGCACTGCAACAAAAAGATGGTATGTTACGGAGCCCCGCACATGGCATGCAGGAAAAAAACAGTAGGCTAAATCATGCGCACGATTTACTATTTTGTTCCCTCAATTTATAAATTGTATGCATGATTTACTAATTTGTTCCCTCGATTTGCTAAATCATGCACACAATTTATAAATTAAGAGAAGGAATTAGTAAATTGTGCACACGATTTAGTAAATCGAGAGAATGAATTAGCAAACCGAGGGAACGAAATAGTAATCGTGTGCACGTTTTAGTACATAGAGGGAACAAATTAGTAAATTGTGTGCACAATTATAATTTTTTTTCTTGCATGTCATGTGCGGGGCTCCGTAGTATACATGTAATTCATTCAATTCCAAAAGGTTTCAATACAATGTTTAAATATAACTCAAACATAATAATTACTATATGCTTGATGATATGAAATAAAACAAACAACATACTGGGCTACTCTTTTTCTGTTGAAAATGACTTCACATGCCTTAATGATGCATTAGCTTTGAATCATCTTTATGGGTCAAAAAATGACAGCAATGCTGATCCTAAAACAGCAAATGACTCACTGACTCACGATTCCATGCTTCCCTGTTTTCATTGGTTTAATAAGTGATTCAGTGAGTTATTCATATGTCTCCATAGGGATAACCCATCCCCCCCCCTCCCCCTCCAAAAAAAAAAAAATACTGTCTTCATTTACTCACGCTAATGTCATTCCAAACCCATAATACTTTGATTAATCTTCAAAATACATATTAAGATATTTTTAATGAAGCCTAAGTTAAACCTGTTCATTGTATAAAGCAATCATAACTCTTTACAAGATTTGGATTAAACCACTTGATTCATATGGATTAATTTTACAATGCCTTTTTGGAAGGGGAAAAACCTCTCAGGGTTATTAAAGGGGTCATATGATGCTGCTAAAAAAACAGTATTTTGTGTATTTGGTGTAATGGAATGTGTTTATGCGATTTAAGGTTAAAAAAATACATTATTTTCCACATACTGTACATTATTGTTTCTCCTCTATGCCCCGCCTTTCTGAAATGCGTCGATTTTTACAAAGCTCATCGGTCTGAAAAGCGAGGTGTGCTCTGATTGGCCAGCTATCCAGTGTGTTGTGATTGGCCGAATACCTCAAGCGTGTGACGGAAATGTTACGCCCCTTACCATATTGTGATGCCCTGACTGGCCGAAGCGTAACATAAAACCATGTCTGCATTTGTTATCGGAGAAATGACAAACACCAAGTGCTACTCTAACACTGGCCAAACAACTCGTGTTTGAATCGTCCTTGCACATTCTTTAAATTTAAAAGACGTACTTACAGTCTTTGAGTTATAACAGCCAGCATTGTAGTCTACTCTCCCAGAATCAGGAAACAGTCCTCCATAAAATGCGCTGGACACATCTGAATATTTGGGTTAAAGTGTTCTGGAACAGTGTTGTAAATACAACTTAACCACTGATTTCTAGTCATGCTCCTCTTTTGAAGGCCAAACAAAGTAGTTTCGCTTTCACAACGAAAATCGTCAAACCACCCGCGGCCTTGCGTGCAGAGGCAGGAGGTCTAGAGTGAGCCACGGCCTAGAGTATACGGAGGCCGGCTTGAGTGAGCAGAGGCAGCGGGCTTGAGAATGGCGTGGTTGGCGGATTCGACGAAGGAGCGGCCGGCTGGCTTGCGGCAACCACATTTGACGACCCCGGACTGGACTCCGCTTCTTTCACGGTGAAAGCCGATCCGGCGATCTGCAGAGCGAAGTTGATGTATTTCCTAAGCAACCAGCACGGATCAGCTCTAGGCATGACGAAGCGGATATCGTCCTCTTTTGGAAGGCCAACCAAAGTAGCTTCGCTTTCACAACGAAACACAGCGCCTTCACGACATGGTGGCAGCGGCAACAACAATACTACAGCGAGAATAAAAGTTATGCCCTCTTTCTTTGCGTGAACATTTAGGCGACGTTATGCAAATCTTTCCACATCATGACGTAGGTATGTGGTGGCGTGTTAGAACGAGCCGTTTTAGGTAGGCGTGGACTAGTCTTAACTTTTTATAAAGAATATCTCTTGGATTTGAGACCTTAGTCTTTGTAACTTACAGATCTTCTTGAAGCACCAAGAGCTTGTAACACTCCAAAGAGAAAGGAAAAATTTAAATCGCATCATATGACCCCTTTAAAATGTCTTAATTCGGGTTTAAAGATTAACCCAATTCTTAAGGTTTAGGAATGACATGAGGGTGACCAAATGATGACAGAATTTTGATTTTGAGTGAACTATTCCTTTAGTACAGCATGAATAACAATGTACCAAAATGTATATCCAGAAGTGTGGAATGATTATAAGACATATCCACACAATCTCTACTCTCATAACTACTGGCCAGAAAGATGCAATTCCACAGAATGCTGTTTCACAGAATAAAAACAACAGTGATCACAAATAGAATGATATTCAACTGTGCTTTAGATTTTCCTCATCTTTACACAAGTTCAAGGATGCAGTTCAAGAGCAAGTCGCTTGCATTCAAACAGACTGCATGAGAACACAATAAACGTGCATTGCATGATGGCTGCGCTAATAAAACAGAAAGGGTTTATGTTAATTTTACACTACTATGCAAATGTAATTTTTTTTATTGTAATATAAATCAGTGCATTGGAAATACTCAGAAATGTCACTCATTAAAAAGGCAATCATTTCCTACAGTTGTTATAGCAACCCCGCCACCACAAGGGAATAAATAGCATCAAAACAGATTTGGTATCATCAAGACTGAGCGGTAATCCATGTGGAATATGATATACCTTGCTGTCCCTTGACAGTAAGTGTTCTAAGTACTCCACACAGAACAGCAGTAACTGGTTATATCTCACTCAATTTCCTGTGAAGGAAGCATTTGTGATATAGACCAAATTACGGCCATCACTTGTTTGTCTTGTCCATACTTCAGTGTGGAAAATCTCACAGACCCTAATCATCGCATTGTGTGTGCACCAATGTGCAGCCATCTCGTTACAAGACAGTTTAATTACATGGTAGCGAGGAGGGGGCCGTCAGTCCGGTTCAGTCCAGCCAAGCCCTGACATGACTGAGGGTGACTTTGAGAAGATTGCCCAGCACAGCATGGCCTCATGCAAAATAAACAGTCAAAGCCCGATGTGAACTATGTATCTGAGAGATTTATCAGAACTTTAGCCTTCCTGCACGAAAGTGTGGCTGTAAAGTGATAATTACATACACCACTGCTAAACGTCTCACAACATGGGCCACGAAAATTAAACTTGAAGTCGATACAATCAGTCAATTTACTCTAACTGCATAAATATATTTTCTGGTGATTTCTTTACAATCTTTAAATAAAACATTTTAAACTGAGATCTTCAATTAGCTATATAAACCCAGCATCCGCAGCAGAACCTTACTGAAGACATTGTGGAATCTCTACTACTGTTTAAGTATACAATAGTACACTTTACATATAAATAAACCATTTGTGCAGAGGCCATGAATGATACTTCAAACTGCAGTTTGTTGGGGAAGGTGTGATATTACTTCCCTCAGCGATCATACATATGCTTTCCTATAAATAGGTGAAACAGTTCCATAAACTGTGCTTAAAAGCCGTTCACACATTCAGAAACAGAAGAGAATGTAGCTGTCTCAAGATCTTAACACAATGCTTACGGCACAAGACCCTGAAAAATAAAAACAGGGACACGCATCACAGTAGTCAAAAAGTCACATTACATAAAAAAACTATTTTAAAAAGCCCAGACGGACACAAGAACGCACTCTGTGTAACTGGATCTGTGCATTAAAAGAAGGACCCCTGCCATACTCTTGTAAAAAAAAATACTTCCCTTGGTGGGTACTAATGCGCTCTATACTGGCGATGAGTTTTGCACAAGAAAGCACCACTCACATTATCTTCAGAAAATGTTCTAATCTACCGTTTTCATTTAGTCTTTCATCTTTTCATTTTCTCTCGCTTACTCCCTCTGTATCAGACTATGCCATGGGTTTCTTTATGGGGCTCAAAGGGAATTATTCACAGTCTCCTCAGGGTTTTGACAAGGTCGTCCGTTGCACCCCCCGCACACGCACACACTCCTGGCTTCTGTTCTAAACCATAATTGATTAGGTTAAGCAGCAAGAGAGAGAAGGTCAGTCTACAGCGTCTGAGATGAAGAGGAACTCACGCACAGACAGAGACAAAGATGCGTTCATGCTCTCCGTTGGCCCCAGACAGCACCGAGAGCCAGGCTCGCAGGTATGTCTTGATCCAACATCTGCTCACATGCTGATAGGTAACAAAGGCAAGCCTTTTGTTTTTAAACCACAGTTGTATAAGTGAGACTTAAATGTTGAGTAGCTTACATTTCTGAAAAAAAAACAAAAAAAAACGCTGCTTATACTCTGGTCTGGAAGACAGCAAAGATATCGACTGGTTTAAAATATGTTTTGCTTGTGGTGTCTTCTCCTAATGCAATGACATTACATTCCAGAAAAATAACAGAATAACATAATTATTAATGTACGACAGAAAAAAATGGATGTAAGACTTGCAAATTGTTGATTTTGATACAAATAAATCATTTGTAATATTTATTTTGAACCTTAAGATGTTAAGTTTTAAGGTTGCATTTTTAATGTACTTTAAAGATATCTATATTATGTATGGTGTATGTAATGATGTATATAATATATATGATAGATATAGATATATATAGATAATATATAGAAGAATATACCAAAGGGACATGCAAGATCACAAATGAAACAGTGAACAAACAAACTTCATTCACTTAGTGACTAAAAAGATTGCAATCAGCAATGCACACACTGTAGCTTGATTCAAATATGTTTTAGCAACAAACGTACCATGACACGGAAAAAATATGTACTTTTTACATGCAGAGTATATATATAAATATATATATTTTTTTTGTTTTTTTTTTTTTTTTTTTTTTTTGATTTTTTTTTTTATTGATTAATTGAAACAGTCGTAAGAAAAAGTTTGTGGAAACCAAATGGATACTGCATCACTATTAGCGAGCAAAGTAATAGTTATATTATGAGAAATCAATTATTTTGGAATCGATTCCCATCTCTGCCATTTTCTCAAAAACAAGTTTTCATGACATCCACCAGTTAAATGATTGTATCTCCACAATGGTTTAGAATACAAACACAATTATAATATCATTAGAACTAATTAATTTCAAATTGCATTTCTGGGTCAAAACTACTTTAAAATAATTGAGCAGATCACATTCACACATATATTCTACTAGATATGGTTTGCATTGCATAATCAGTGTTGATTCAGTGCCTTGAAGAACATCCACACACATTTACAGTCTCAATAAGAAGCCCTTATTAAGTCTTCAATTTATTATTGCATGAAGTGTTTGCAAGTCTTCAGAATTCCAAACAGCTTGGCATGAGTTGTTTGAGCTGCACGGTTGCCTGGGAGCAAGCTTGACTTCATTAGCAGGCCAAAGCAAATTGAACATAAAGGACAAGAAACAGCGAGAGGGGGAAAGCTAAACTGCGTGCAAGGAATTCTGGGAGAGGAGTAGGGTGCCGCCACAGAGGAAATCACAGGAGCAGTGAAGTGAATCCATATTCTGCTGCTGTGCAGCTTGAAATATCAGATGGGTGACATGACTCACAGGATGGGATCTGTAAACTCACTCGACCCCGGTTCCACTTGCTGTATGAAACATGATTTGTTTTCTTGATAGCTCAAGAAAAATGGATGACACACTTCAAACAAAGTTTTCCCAAATGTTTCCTCTTGATCAGTTTTACACGGTTGTGATTGTTAATACAATAGAATGTAGAATACCAATATCCCATGATCTTCAGAAATTGTTGAACCTCTGACATTCTCTTATACATTTATGCTCTTTCTCTCTCTAAGCACCCTGAATCCATTGAACTGATGGGGTGTATATATTTATTTTTCATTTCATTTTAATTTTAAGAACCATTGTCTCATATACTATATCAACTATGTATTTTACATTGAAACAATGATGAAATTATTTGTTGTTAAACTTGTTTGACTAATTAAACTATTTTATTATGTGACTGTGTTGAATTTATTTTCAATACAATTCAGTACATTCTTCCTTTCATCCAATTTTTTTAACCAACCCATAATTAGGTAAATCATGAATACAGTTTAAATGAGTGATATAATGCACAACTCATGAAGGCAAGCAATTTACAATACTTTTTTTTTTCTCTGTGTGATGTAGCAATTTTTAGATTATGCATTTATTTTCATTTTATTTGATGCACTTGTATTGCCACAGGACACTATCAGATGTAATTTAGCTTTGAAAATAACTCTGATGGGATTGGTATTGCACCTGCCTTTTTAGAAAGGATATGATTCCTCGTGCCTGTGCGTATACAGAGAGGTAAATCATATCTGCTTGCAATGCTGGAATGAAATTCAGTTCAATTCTCATTTGGGCCGTGTTTGTCTGATAATCGATATTACCAAATGTTTTATACCAACTTGGCTTAAACAGAATTACCAGTCAAACTAAATAAGAGTAAAAACCCTGAGGTTACCGCACATGAAAATGACAAAATGCCATTTGTTTTCATATGGACTGATTTCCTCCAGCTTTAATCAATAAACACTCTGGATTGAACCACCTGATTTTTTCTAATATGGCTGCCCAGCAAAGCAAACAGGAAATGACAGGTAATATGTCACAACCACCAACAATCAAAACAATTGGATACTGATTGAAACACTTGCTTCTGCACATTTTTCTCCAGTTTGAATGGTTGTCCAATTGATATAGATTTCTGTCAAGGTCATCATGACATTGCAAAGGGTCATGAAACTCATTTGGTTGAGATGGCTTAAAGGATAAAATTATGTTATTATTTACTGACACATTCTAAAAGTTTATTGATTGATTGATTGATTGATTGATTGCAATCTGTAAAGGTAGGCTCATATGAAAATGCAAGTTTCCAGCTGAAATGAACACTAGAGGCAGGAAAATGACATTATCTTTCATTCCTATTCACACAAATTACAGGACAGATTATTAATTAATAAAGACACATTGCCATGCAATTTCTTACACAATCTTGTGTAAAAAGATTGTGCAATGTTATGATCTCAAAACTCTTTTACTATAGTGCATGACTTGTAAACTAATACATTTTGAAGTTTGCATCACATGACCTCCACATGTTTGGCTTTACAAATTTAGTAAACTTGGTAGCTCACCTGGTACACCAGTGCACTTGCAATGCTAAAATGGAATGGGTGCTTCAAAAAATTAGTTTTTATCTCATGTTTGCAGTACATCTCATGTTAAGTGGTACATTAATGCAATATTGTGTTCAAAAAATAATTTTTTAGTGCCACTGAATGCACATTTTATTTACAAACTAGCATGATATGTCCAACAACCAAGTTGAAATTTACATAATTTGTCAAAAAGTATTTATAGCGTTTAAGTTATATGGCGCTTGCAACAGCAATGACATGGTTTTGATTCTCAGGAAATACATGAAAGGCCTATACCTTGAATCCAATGTACCATAAGTCACTTTGGATAAAAGCACCTGCCAAATGTATAAATGTAATATTAGTGAAACTGTCATATGGAAAAGAGCTGCATGAATATTCTTTTTTTTCTGAAAAAAAGCCATATAGGTTTGCAATGACATGAGGGTGAATAAAATGATGGCATAATTTTCATTTTTAGGTGAACCAGTCCTTTAATGTCTCTGTTCCAAATCTATTGTTAGCTTCCAAAGGGTCTGATGGCATGTCAGTAAGGTGGAAAACGTACAGAGGAATATTTAATAAGAAAAAAATCTGTTCATGTGAGGAAAGAGACCTAGTTATTCCTCAACCCATGATGACACAGAGACAGTCGTGGATGGCAATAATGAGTTGCAGTCATGGAACTAAATTGAGGCTGATTCCATGCTTTGACGAGACCACAGAATGTGCGAGAATGTCCACCGGTGTTAGAGAAAATGGAGGCTGGTTGGAGTGCAGTTTCATTGCTGCAGGGTCATATTCAGGGAGAGTGTGGCAGGCTAGTAATGTGCCGTTGAAAATGCTGACGAGCTATGTGAGGTACTTCAGTGGACACACAGGAAGAAAGAGAAATGGAGGGATGGTTCACTCACAGGGGCCCCAGAGCAGAGATGTAATGAATCCACAATGCTGGAGGAGAGAATGACCATTGAGAGAATGACCCACGCCTCAGCCACAGAAGATGTGTGAGGCGGCATCTCATTTTGGTTCTGTCTCTCAGGATGCACCATTTACACGGTGTCCCACTCATTATTAATCAATAAGTACGTTTTTTTTATGTTCCCAAAGGGGCACACGGAGGCAAGGATAATAACAAATTTCAGTGTGTTTTGTGGCTGAAATAATTTCTTGTGATGTCCTTGACCTGGTAGTCAGTGTGGTAAATTTGAGGCAAGGCACCTGACAGTAGCACTGAAATCATCAGATTTATTTGTCTACTGTGCTGTTTTTCTCCACCAGTGGTCTCTGGGATGATAGCCTTTAAACCATTTCAATCAGGCCTGTTTTATCTCGTAATGTTGTGTAATAGGCCATGATGCCCCTTTTAGTTGAAATGAACCTTCACAGTGGATGGAAGAACCAAATCACAGATGGATGCTTCATACTAAGTTCATTTAAAGGTGAAGCATGTCACTTGACATTAAACTATCTATGTCTATCTATTCCATTTAATGTGCAGAGACAACTATAAGTAGGCTGGCTTCTCTTTGGCACTTTCAAATAATTTCTTCTGTCCCAATGGCGTGAGTTTGGGGCAGAACTACCTGTAATAAGCTGTCTAGCTGGGAACACAGTGCAACAGTAGTGTTTCGGCTCTGAAAGCCATTAACTTTCTCCATAGAGAAATGGATGTTATGTGATAATGTATAACGTTTTTTTAAGACAGACCTACCATGAGCTCCACAGTTGCTAAATGATTATATTGTATATGCTTCTGCAGAAGCGACAAGTCAAACAGTAGAGCATGATGCTAGACAGGCCAAGGTCATAGATTTGATTCCCAGAATACTGATAAAATGTAAATGTGTACCTTGAATTCAATGTAAAAGTCACTTTGGACAAAAGCATCTGCCAAATGTAATGCAAAATGTAATTTTGAGTGAAGTACTACACAATCTACCTGCAATCCTTAAAGAAGATTCACCAAGAGAAATTGCTGTTACAATAACGATAGAAATTGTAAGGAAAGTAGGCCACTCAACGGCAAAATAAGTGTTCCGAATCATCAGGAAAAAGACAAAGGTTCATAAAGGAAATAATCTTCTCATTCAGTGCTAAAGACATACGTCATTCTGCCTGTACTTTAATACAATTTATATTTAATATTTGCAATGAACTTGTGGTATTTTATAAGTGTAGACAACGACATGCACTGTATAAAGTGATTTTTGGACTACTTTTTACAAGATAATAACATTTAAGTTTTTCAACTTCAAAAGTTCACATTTAATTCAGTATGTTACTTGTGGCTTCTTTGTAATTATTTATGACTAGCAAATCTGGAGTGAAAATTGGTCCAAAGTAAATCCTACACCTCTTTTTCTCTCAGTGCAGTCAATAGTTTCATACTGTACCATTGTTTTTACTTCATTCACAATGCTTTATGGGATGTAGTTCCTGTATAATTACCTTTCCTTTCTTAATTACCTGCTATTTTTCTTATTTTCTTTCCTTAACATTCCCATTTCCATGGTAACAGCAGTTTCTTTGATTGTTGAGTCTTGCTTAATGATACTTTTGTTACAATAACATGTTGTAATGTTATGATTCATCTCACAGTTGGTTGTTTTTAAGGGGTCAATGTTTTGGTCGTTTGTATGACCCATTTAGCTCTCCTGCTGTCTTTCATTTAGTCATTTAGCAGACGCTTTTATCCAAAGCGACTTACAATTGGGGGATACATAAAGCGATTCTTCTTAAAAGAGGCAAACAGACACAGAAAGTGGTTGTAATACCAAGTTCTTAGACATTGTTCAAATAAGTATAAGCTAGAAAGAGAAGGAATAAATAGAGAATTTTTTTTTATTTTTTTTTTTTATGATGAAGTCAAGTAGCTTCGAAAGAGATGAGTTTTCAGCTGTCGCTTGAAAATTGTCAGGGATTCAGCATTCCTGATAGGGGTGGGAAGATCATTCCACCAGCAAGGAACAGTGGATGAGAATGTTCTGGAAAGTGATTTTGTGCCTTTTTGTGATGGTACCACGAGGCGTTGCTCATTAGCGGATCTCAGACTTCTGAAGGGGAAGTAAATTCGTAGTAGTGAGTGGAAGTAGGCGGGTGCTGAGCCTGTGGCTTTTCTATATGCAAGCATCAATGTCTTGAATTTGATTCGGGCCGCAACCGGTAGCCATTGCAAGGAGATAAAGAGAGGTGTAACTTTTGGGCTCTTTTGGGCTCGTTGAAGACTAGTCGTGCCGCTGCATTCTGAATCATGTGTAGAGGTTTGATTGTGCTTGATGGAAGTCCAGCCAGAAGAGCATTTCAGTAGTCCAGCCTAGAGATGACAAGGTCCTGGACAAGAAGTTGTGCAGCATGCTCCGTTAGAAAGGGCCTGATCTTTCTGATGTTGTGCAATGCAAACCTGCAAGATCGAGCGGTCTTTGCAATGTGGTCTTTGAAGGTCAGCTGGTTATCAAAGGTTACAACAAGATTTCTGACCGAAGTTGATGGGGTAATTGTCGAAGAACCTAGCTGGATGGAAAAATCATACTGTAGAGTTGTAGTGGCAGGGAAGACAAGAAGCTCAGTCTTTGCCATGTTGATCTGTAGGTGATGTTCTTTCATCCATGTCGAGATGTCTGCCAGGCAGCCTGAGACCCGTGCAGCTACCGTTGGATCATCTGGTTGAAATGAAAGATAGAGCTGTGCTTCATCAGCATAGCAATGGTAGGAGAAGCCTTGTGCCTTTATGATGGGACCCAGTGATGTTGTGTAGATGGAGAAGAGGAGGGGTCCAAGAACAGATCCCTGAGGAACCCCAGTGACAAGATGATGTGCTTTGGATACCTCCCCACCCAAGGCCACCCTGAAAGACCTACCAGTGAAATAGGATTCAAACCAACGAAGTGGAATCCCTGTGATGCCCATTGAAGAAAGGGCAGACAGGAGGATCTGATGATTAACAGTGTCAAAAGCAGCAGAAAGATCAAGCAGAATAAGGACTGATGATTTGGAATCAGCTTTTGCAATCCACAAGGCTTCTGTGACTGACAGTAGCGCAGTCTCAGTTGAATGGCCACTCCTGAAACCTGACTGGTTAGCATCCAGTTTTTTGTTCTGTGAAAGAAACAATGATATCTGGTTGGAAAACAACTCTTTCGAGGGTTTTCGCTATGAATGGAAGGATAGAGACAGGTCTGTAGCTATCTGTAAGTGAATTGTTTAATGTAGGTTTTTTGAGCAGTAGGGTTATCCGAGCCTGCTTGAATGCTGTGGGGAAGGTGCCTGTGAGGAGAGAGATGTTGATGATGTGTGTGAGTGCTGTTAAGAGTGTAGGAGAGATTGCTTGGAGGTGGTGTGAGGGGATTGGGTCTAGAGGGTATGTTGTAGGATGGCTGGAGAAGAGAAGTTTCGATTCTTCTGCCTCAGTGAGGGGACAGAAGATGAAGATGGGAGTTTTTGCAGTGGGTGTTGTTGGTTTGAAGTCCTGTGTGTGTGGGGTTGAGAATTGGCTACTGATTGTTCTGGTTTTGTCTGTGAAGAATGTGGCAAAATCATCAGCTGTTATAGAAGTGGTGGGAGGTGGTGGAGGGGAACTGAGGAGAGAATTAAATGTTTTGAAGAAATTCTGTGTGTTTGGAGCACTGTTGATCTTGTTGTGGAAAAATTAAGATTTGGCAGTATGGGCTTCAGCAGAGAAAGATGAAAGCAAATACTGATACATACTTAGGTCTGACGGATATTTTGATTTGCACCATTTTCTCTCAGTTGCCCTGAGTTTGGTCCGATGTTCACGCAGAACATCGGATAACCAGGAGTTCGAGGGGGCAGCCCTTGCTGGCCTGGAGGAGAGAGGACAAATATAATTTAGACAAGAGGTTAAAGTAGAGCATAAATTGTCAGTTGCTGCATTCACATCCAGAGTTGAGAAATGGGTAGGTGAGGGAAGAGGGGAGGATACAACGGAGGAAAGATGGGTGGGGGAAAGGGAGCGTAGGTTTCGTCTGAAAGTAAACGGTATGGGGGTTGGTTGCACACAGGTAGCAAAATGTAGTTGAAGTGTAATGAAGAAATGATCAGAGATATGTAGTGGTTTGACCAGAATGTTGTCTGCAATACAATTGCGTGTGTATATTAAGTCAAGTTGGTTGCCTGATTTGTGCGTGATTGTAGTGGTAAGGCGTTTGAGATCAAATTAAGAAAGGAGTGAATGGAAGTCTGTAGCATATGGCTTGTCCAGATGAATGTTGAAGTCTCCAAAGACTAAAAGTGGACTGCCATCTTCCGGGAATGAGGAAAGCAGCCCATCCAGCTCCTCTAGGAAAGTGCGTAGAATTTGCCCAGGAGGGTGGTAAATTACCACAACCTGGAGTTTTTTTAGGAGCTGTTACAGTAATCGCATGATATTCAAATGAGTTATAATTGCATTGGGGAGAGTGGGTTGAGTATTTCCAATTGTTAGAAATGAGCAGACCAGTGCCCCCACCCCGGCCAACCTGACGGGGGGTATGAGAGAAAGAGAAATTGTTCGAAAGAGCAGCTGGGGTTGCTGAGTCTTCTGGACGAATCCAGGTCTCAGTCAAGCCCAAGATGCTAAGTGTGGAGTTTAAAGAAAAAGAAGAAATGAAGTCTGCTTTGTTGACAGCTGACTGACAATTCCAGAGACCCATAGAGAAGAAAGAGGTGTAGTAGAGGATGTAGAGATAGGATGCAGGTTAGCAACATTGCGTTGCGTCTGCGTGTGACCTTAGAGCGTTGTCGAGAGATAACCGGTATGTGTTGGAAACACATGATAGAGGTGGAAAAGAGAGGACAGAAAAGGAGAGTGTGTACAGGGAAGAGCAAAAATATACTTAAGTGCCTTGGCGATTTCGTTGCTCTGTGAAGTCGCGCAGGTAAAGTCGCAGGTCTTTACACTCGTTGGTCTTCACATGAAGAGGCCTGAACGCTTCCGCTGATGCTTCCGCGTCAGCGCACAGACATCAGATAAATACACAGTCTAAGACACTACAGTGAAAACAGCTGTGGCCGCCTTCTAATTAGCACAGCCAATAGTCTATAGCAGGGCAATTCCTCAAATCGAAACTACGGTTCGCACTTCAACGCAGGAAGGGAGCAATTAAATTACACGCGCTCCTTCTTAGCCGAGGGCAGTTATTATAATTACCAGAAAGTGCAATCAAAAATACAAACGCAAACAAAAATATAACGTAGAAATAGGCAGAAAACGAAATATTCTTTCTTAGCAGCAAGTAATAATTCCAACAGCAGATCTATAACCAAGTATTACGCAGGACACTCACGTGCAGCCGTCTGTCTCTTCTGTTGACTAATCGCTTGACCCAAGTTATGACAGTGACCAAGCAGTTTAAATACTCTACGGTCGCTGTGGCCGCCTTCTAATTAGCACAGCCAATAGTCTATAGCAGGGCAATTCCTCCAATCGAAACTACAGTTCGCACTTCAACGCAGGAAGGGAGCAATTAAATTACACGCGCTCCTTCTTAGCCGAGGGCAGTTATTATAATTACCAGAAAGTGCAATCAAAAATACAAACGCAAACAAAAATATAATGTAGAAATAGGCAGAAAACGAAATATTCCTTCTTAGCAGCAAGTAATAATTCCAACAGCAGATCTATAACCAAGTATTACGCAGGACACTCACGTGCAGCCGTCTGTCTCTTCTGTTGACTAATCGCTTGACCCAAGTTATGACAGTGACCAAGCAGTTTAAATACTCTACGGTCGCTGTGGCCGCCTTCTAATTAGCACAGCCAATAGTCTATAGCAGGGCAATTCCTCCAATCGAAACTACAGTTCGCACTTCAACGCAGGAAGGGAGCAATTAAATTACATGCGCTCCTTCAGGTAGATATACTTACAGGTAGATGCTGTAAGTATACTGTAAGTGAATTGGGGGCATCTTCAATCTTCAGTCTCTGTAGATTCATGCCAAAAGCAGCTGTGCAATCAAACTAAAGACATTTTGAGAGAAACATATGATACACAAACATTTCATTTGATTACAGTAAAATTATATTGTGGATTTATATTTGTCCGTTGACATCACAGTTCAGTAGAGTAGCAAGGACTTTGGGCTCTGCAAGTTTCTTTGAGAAAAATATTTTAGATGTAAACTCTTCTTTAAAGTTCTACAGGTTATAGCCTCATGTTGCATCACAAGTAAAGGGGTCCTATTATTCTTTTTAACTTTTTCAACTTTAGTTAGTCTGTGATGCTGCTGTTTGAGCATAAAAAAGATCTGCAAAGTTACAAAGCTCAAAGTCCACTTCAAAAGGAGATTTTTTATTTAACAGAAATCACTTTTCAAAAACTACAACGAACGACTCGTTTGGACTACAACGCATATTTTCCGGGATTTGTGATATCACAAATATTGACGAATGGGATGAGACCTGGTTGAGCTGCACTAGAGAAGGCAACGAGTGTTATCACTATGTCGGACACACGCTAGTTTTCCCAAGGCAGATAAACTTAGAGTGATTACAATCATCCGGGTTTAAATCGCACTCAAATTGTTTTGATTTTGACGCAATATTTACACTGAAGCACGCAGGCGGCTATGGTAAGGGGCATGACATTTCCTCCAGGACCCTGAGTGGGCCGATCACAGCACGCACTGGCCCAGCTCGCCGATCACAGCACATTTTGTATTTCAGAAAGCGGGCCTTCATTTGATACAGGAACTATTCGAGCCGTTCATGCCAGACTAGGGAGAGAGGTGTTGTAATAATGTAAAATATGTGAAAATTAAATGTTTTTCGAACAACCTAGTATGAGAGCCTGTTCTAGTACACCCCCAAAACAAAATCAAGACTATGTATAAGAGCATATTAGGACCCCTTTAAGACTGCCATCTGTTTAGACACTACCTTTAAGGAAGTCAAAAGATGAAGGCACAAGGGCCAGCACCTGCTTGCTCGAACATCACCTTTTATTTAAAAAAAGAACCTGTCAATTCCTGTTTCTTGCTTACCTGCTGTGCCATTTCACCCCCGCTCCACCTCCTTCGTTTCTCACTCCTGTATGTGCATTCATCAGCATCTGCACCAGCCGGCCCTGGAAATCAGCATTATGGTACTTCAACAAGAGACAGACTGTTTCCTATACACCTTGCTGCAGTAAAACTGTAATAAAGTTGTACAGCCCTTCGAAGAAGGTCATTCAAATTTGACAGAATGACAAATCCCTTCACAAGAATGCAGTCATAAACTGAATGTAGGTAAAATACAACCATTAAATTATTAAACCCCTTGCTATAGGGATTCTAGGTGCTAATCATCACGACAGTCATTAACCATGACATGATCAAACATCTTATCACCTTAAGCAAGTGCTTTGTTCCCTTTCAGTTGGTCACTTTCGACGTCACGTTGGTGACCGACGAATTGGGAATCTTGCCAGAGAGACCAATCTACTTTGAGTGTAAACTAAACGAGCCAATGCACATTGGCATGTGATGATTGCATCTAGCTGCCTCTGATCGCAGCGCGAGTATAAATAGGCAGCAGATGCAATGCATACTCAGTTTTTCGCTTTGGAGCCCAGCAATAACGTCGTTCTGCTCCTGCCAAGCTTCGTTTGTCTTCAGATAATGAGTTAAGCTCTTCCTTGTTGGTGGAACGGTGCTACAGCGGTGGTGGTTTTCCGTGTCGAGTGGGTTGCACACATCAGGCTGCACTACCCCTGTGTGTGTTTCAGACGGCCATCTCCCCTGTGCTCTTTAGCACACTAAAAGAGCAAATTCCATCTAAAAGAGCTTCACGGATGGAACGTCTTTTTAAAGATTAGTTGTCGTCGGCCAACCGCGCTGCGTCTTTGTAAAGACGACATTTGCTCTTAGTATAGATGCCGTTTCACCCATGCGTTTCTGAATGCATTTGTTACCTGGCGCCGGGTGATGGTCACGATCGCTGCCTCACGTGCCTGCGCGTTAATCGCGCTAATGTGGCATTTGTGGATGAGTCATGTTCTCATTGCAAGAAGATGACCATCTCGGAGTTGTGGGTCAGGCACCATTACCTCAAAACGGTTGGAGTTCCGGTGCCTCTGCCTCGATCTAGTTCTCTTCCTGGCAGAAGTAAGGGGAGGACTACTTCTGGCAGTAGCTCAGGCGGTTTGGGGATCACAGTGGCGGCAACCCCTCTGAGGAACCAATCTCCCAGGGACCGTCACTCCTCTTGCACTTCTCAACCAGTCGAGCTCCCTCAGGAACGTGCTGGGCCCTCTACAAGGAGTGTACCAGTCACATCCTTTGGAGCTCCTCCCGACAATCGGATGTCAATCGCTGCATCGTTAGGGCGGCCGGAACTTTTTTAGAAGAGGAAAATTTCGGCTGCACTGCTGGGCCCTCCGGATGGTAGCAATGCCTGCATGGATTCCAGAGATGATGGCATGCTTTTTCGCCGGCCGAACAAGGGGGTAGGCTCGTAGTGTAGACCTACACCGCGTCCTGGTCCTCAGGCATTCTTGCCCGAATAGGCATGAGGAGCTCACCAGGTCGTAGATGGCACCTTTTACTGCCAGGAACCGGCCTGGTAGTTCCTCCTCCCTCACCACCCTCAATGTCAGAGTAACCAGGGGGTATACGGAGATCCCCCCGGTAGAGCGGTCGGTAGCGATGCAGTTGTGTCCTAGTACCGCCTCCACCTGGTGGAGCAAACCGTCCCTTCCCTCCCGGACCTCCGCCCTACACACCATGCGTACGTGCAGTCCCCAGGCTCACCACTGAAGTACCTGCACGTGTGTGGTCACGAACTGACCTCACGTTCCGAGCGACGAAGGTCACTGCGAGTTCTCTGGGTCGTGCGATGTCCACGCTTGTGATCTAGGAGCACCATCTCTGGATGTGTCTGGTCGACATGAGGGACGCTGACAAAATTCGGTTACTCAATGTCCCTGTGTCCCAAACCGGCCTCTTCGGCGACACGGTCGAAAGTTTTGCCCAGCAGTTCTCGGCTGCACAGAAGCAGACTGAGGCGATCCGACATATCCTGTCCCGGCGGGCAGCTGCTGCTTCCACCCGTTTGCCGGCCGCAGCACCTCAGTCTGCTCGTCGCCGAGGGCGTCCTCCTGTGTCCTCCTGCGTCTGCCCCCGCGTCGCAGCAGCCTCCAGCTAAGTGGCGCCATGGAGCCGGTTGCCGGGCAGCCGCCCTGGAAGAGGGCCGGGCGGAAAATCCCAAAATCTCGACAAAAGAGCAATTTCCTCTAAGTTCAGGGACATCCAATTCACATCTGAGAAGGCAGCCGATGCTCATGTCTTGTGTGCGGAGATAGCAGTCCTGCTGGCAAAAGACGCGATAGAGCCGGTCCCTCCAGCTGATTTGAAGACAGGGTTTTACAGCCCCTACTTCATTGTACCCAAGAAAAGCGGTGGGTTACGACCGATCTTGGACCTGCGTGTCTTGAACCGGGCCCTTCACAGGCTACATATTAAGATGCTAATGCAGAAACGCATCTTTGGTTGCATCCATCCCCAAGATTGGTTTGCAGTGATTGACCTGAAGGATGCCTACTTTCATGTCTCAATCCTTCCGCGCCACAGACTTTTTCTGCAGTTCGTGTTCGAAGGACGGGCATATCAGTACAAGGTCCTGCCCTTCAGGCTGTCCCTGTCCTCCCGTGTCTTCAAGAAAGTTGCGGAGGGGGCCCCCCCCCCCCCCCTTTTCTTTTTTCCCCCCCTCTTGTTCCCCTGAGAGAAAAATAGGCATCTCGACGATTGGCTCATACTAGCACAGTCAGTGATCAGGCACCTCACTGGGTCCAAGTCACACCGGCCTGCCGCCAAACCTTCACCCTGTGGTCAGACCTCACATTTCTTCAGGCAGGAGTGCCCCCTAAACAGGTCGGGGAGCATGCTGCGTACACACACAGCCTCCACCACTGGCTGTGGTGCCACCCTACAAGGGCAAGCAATCTAGGGCTGATTTGGAGACTTTCAGCGTCCTCAGTAGACCTGTTTGCCTCTCAAAACCCTCTCACTGCCCAACTGAGCTCCTCCGTCCCCTAGGCAGCCAGATGTGGCAGAACGTCCGGCTCCAGGCCCTCACTCTATGAATACTTGAGAACCGGTAGAGGGATGGGTTCCTTATGTAGAGACCTAAGCAGATCCCATATATGTAAAGTCCACGGTATAGCCTCAGAGCCCGTGTTTCCCCGGCAGACTTCTGTCATTTCCAAGAGGGTTATAATCACCTATAATCTTCCATATGCACCTAAACGGTTTCCATATGTGTAAGTGCTTCCGAAACCTCCTTCGGGAAGGATGGGGCTTCCGTAATGTTCCTATTCCAAGGGGAACGGGTACATTTTCCCAGTGTTATCCAATCTCACTGAGTGGGTAGTGCTACGACAACAGTAACTGGTCTTCAAGTTGCGATCCCCGGCCTACTACCAAAAGGGGGCACAGGAGGCTCACACAGGACACTGGAAGGGCCAGCATCCATAGGCGCTTTGGTATGGATTCCCAATTCGTCGGTCACCGACGTGACGTAAAGAGTGACCCGACTGAAAGGGAACGTCTCGGTTAAGTATTGTAACCCTCGTTCCCTGAAGGAGGGAACGGAGACGTCACATCCCGTCGCCACAGCTGCTGTACCACCGCTGAGTGGCCGGGTCACCGGCTCGGCTCCTCAGCGAAAACCTGAGTATGCGCAGCATCTGCTGCCTATTTATACTCGCGCTGCAATCAGCGTCAGCTGGATGCAATCACCGCATGCCAATGTGCAAAAGCTTGTTTAGTTTATACTCGAAGTAGATTGGTCTCTCTGGTAAGATTTCCAATTCGTCGGTCACCGACGTTACATCTCCGTTCCCTCCTTCAGGAAACAAGGGTTATAATGCATAGCCGAGACGTATCTGCTGCACAAAACAAGTGGTACTTAATTTCAAGGGCTTATAGATGGAGACGTAAATCAAAGAATGGAACAATAAAAGGAGAAATGTGAAGTGCAAATGTGAACGGTGACCCCAACAGTCTGGTCTTCATCAGTTCTGCTAACAAGACTTAATACCTCGGTCGTTAACGTGATTATAAATGATACAACAATGCTAATGGAAATAAATTAACAAGCAAATAAAATTAGTGACTGATAATGACAAGAAAGCTCTTGAGTGAATGTAGTCTATGAGCCGTAGCCTGGGTAATGACTCTGGGCACATCTTTCATGTAGCTGTAGGCCCAAGAATGACTTTTTTATTGTTTGATAGGAACAGCTCTTCTTCTGAAGGGAGAGATTGTTTGCATGTTGAACATAGCCCCAACAGTTATTTGTGACATTTCAAACACCACACTCATGCACGCACGCACTGGATTAGGTAGGTTCTCGGCGACACACAAATTGAATGACCTAATATATTCACTAGAGTTGAATATTCCTTATACAAATATATATATACTATACTCTACTAGTCAGTAGCAGATATCTGACACAATGTTCTGATGAATCTGCTGTGATAATAAATATTTGTGTTGTTCTTATTTAAATAAAATATTTGATAAATAAATTCCACTGGATTTAATATTTGTGCATCTATTTCAATGACATAATATACATCATAATGGCGGTCAAGGTTGCCCCATTTCACATTCCTCCTTCAATGCAGCCTCAAAAATGCGTCCTTTGTTTCCCGGCCACGAAGTATTGATCAAGTGGATCCTTCTCAGCCCAGACTATCCCAAATTCATTGTACCCGTGCGAACAACAGATTTTTACTTTTGAGAGAGAATTACCTTTTAAAAAGAACTACACTTTCATTGTACGTATTGCCTTTCACGTACTTGAATATCTTATTGATGCAACTGTTTAAAAAGAACACTTTAAAAGCAGTTCTAATATGACGATATCTACAGAAAATTATTTTATACAGAATTTATGCTTTTATTATATCCAGAAATGGAATTATGGTGACATATCTGCTTTCGTGTGCTATGCTTCATGCTTACGAATCATGGTTACAGCTTGCTGCATTAAAGTCTTTGTTGCCAGAAAATAATAAAATTAGCATCCCGTTGGTTGACAACCATATAGAAACATTCACAGCACTAGATAGTCAGTTTGCAGGCGATTCTGTAATTTTGTCAAATACATGCTTATTTCACTGTTTATAAAACACAATATGCTTCAAATGATTGTTTATATATACCTTGGGTTCTCACTATGCTCGCCTCCAGTGGAATTTATTACAGTTACATAATATCACATTGCATTTGATGCAAAACTAATGCAACTTAGGCAAATGAAAAAAACAAATCTTCTGTATTCTTCTATATATCTGTGTATTTTCATGTTTTGTCAAGCTAAGCAAATATATTTTATTTATTTTATGCATTTTGGCTGTTTTACTTATTTTATTTTATTTTTGTATGCATATTTACACAACGACAACATTTTGAGGGCCTCAAAAGGCGACCTTTTGAAACTGGGCTTGAAAGTGCAAGTTTTTGAAAACAATACTACAAGTACTGTCATGAAACTCTAGATGGAACAGGCCCGCAGGCTCTAATGCAATCATATATAATCACATCAGTATTCACATAGCACAGCTAATTTGGTTGAACTTGCTGCTCAACATTCAAATACTTGGCTAGTGCTTGCTGTAGCAGTTACAGCATGTTTCAGAACCCCCCCCCCCACTTCCCCAGCTCCACCTGTATAGATCTGATACAGGGTGATTTCATGTATGTTATGTATGGGGATTATTTAATATATGTTATACAGAGTTTGCGCAGCAGCACTATTTCGTACATGATCACAGCAGCATGTCTGTGGATGTACTGGCATTAGCAAGTCTCAGTACTTGCTCTGCCGCAGCAGCGTAGCAGATCTATTCCACCAAGAACAAACACATTAACACTGCCATGTATGTTACCATGCTAAACACTTGTCACGACATAAATACTTTTATCGTCTTCATGTAAACTACAAAAACAAATTTGTAAAAAAGGTGACCTCATGTGCATGTGTATTACATCTTTAGTCTATAGTTATGTCCGCAGGCATGTAGTGTTTCTTTACAAAGGGATATCGGTAACTACTGGCCAGGCATACATAACACAGTTTAAGTTTTTTTTAATGTAAACTGGGATAAAAATGCAGAAAAAATTTGGAGGAAAAACTTTTTCCCATTTTAAACACACTGTTGTCATGTAAACATACCATATTTGTTTTTTGTCATGCTTGACAAATCTTGTTATTGTGGAGTTGTACATGTTATGGTTATATGTGGACTTCCAGCCATTGTGAGATGGCTCAGTGCACATGGACACAGTGATGAATGCATTGTGGGAGGCTATAAATCAATATCTCCTCCTCTCCCTTTCTCTTTCTCTGTCTTGTTCAAGGAGAGCAGTCAGATACAAATCTCATGGCTAAACGGACACTGAAGGACCAACCCTCAGCCAAGGCAACCTGCACTTCCTGTTTCCACTTTCTATGAGTATAACATACTCCAGTACCAGTGGTGTAATGTAACAAAGTAATAATACTTTGTTACAGTACTTAAGTATTTTTTGG
Source organism: Sinocyclocheilus anophthalmus (assembly GCA_018155175.1). Classification (NCBI taxonomy): domain Eukaryota; kingdom Metazoa; phylum Chordata; class Actinopteri; order Cypriniformes; family Cyprinidae; genus Sinocyclocheilus; species Sinocyclocheilus anophthalmus. Next base: position 137,621 of record JADLZN010012204.1, read on the forward strand.
GAGTATCTGCACTTTACTTGAGTTTTTATATTTCAGCCAACTTTTACTTTTACTCCAATACATTTTCTAATTAAAATGTATACTTTTACTCCGATACATTTCCCCGAAGCATATTCGTTACTTACTACAAAATAGTCAGAAGTCAGAAGAACACGGACTGCAGGAAAGCAGGTTTGACGAATCAGTGGTCTGGCGTTTGCAAGTTAGACTCCTAAAAACACCTTTGCTCATGTGCAAACAAGTATGCACACAACCGCGGATGATTAATTTTCCACTCAAGTCTAGTCTGGGGTCTGCGATATACAGTACACCTTCTGCGATAATATGGTAAGTGTTGTTGTAATGATGTGCGATCTGACATTATCAAGTAGGCTATATCACCAAATCACACACAGAGTGCACGCACGTTGATTTATTATTCTATTAAAACTCAAAATTCCAGGCAATCTAAATTGTAGACGGCAAAAATGCTTCTGTATGCTTTTTAAATGTACATAATTTAATATAGTTAACTTAATCTGTTTCACACAAAGAGTACCGTTTTTTTGCAGATATCAGCATGAACACATTTAATAATCATTTTATACAAGTTCAGTAAAGCAATAAGTTACTTACATTTTAGACACAATATTGCTTGTTTTTGCTCAATTTTGCCAATGAAAATAGTTCCAAACAAAGATCACAGCACTGTTTTGCGTCTCTGAGCAATGGTGTTTACTTATTGAATGAATCAGCTTTTTAAACTAATTGGTGAATAAGTTAGTCAGTGATTCACTCATAACACAGTCAGAATGCTTTGTTTCGAATTTAATCGTTGTTTGAATGAATCAGTTGATTCAATGCACTACTCATTAACAGTCACTTGCTGTAACCTACTGGCGGTTTTAATTTCACATTTCGACTATTTTTTTAAATAATTTCAGATATCAGTATTCAACGTTTTATGTTAATAACAAAGCATTAGGCCTATTTATGCATCTGTAACTGCAGTTTAAATGCATCCATGTCCCTTCTGAGTTACATAAACTGTGTAAATACATCTAAATGCTTTTTCAGATGCAGATTCCAGAAATGTTTTTTTATGTTGGAATGAAAGACACTAAGTACGGGATGAAGTGCTTCTTATTCTTACTCAACAATACAAAATGGAAGAAAGAGTTAAAACTGAACCCAATCTGTCCTCGAGCTGTGTTTAACTTATATATATATATACTATATATATATATATATATATATATATACTTCTGTTCCATTTTGCAATTTACTTGTACTTTTACTTTTAATACTTAATTATGTTTAATATTTTAAAAAATACTTTTCATTCTTGAGTACAATAAATATCTGTAATGTGGTGTTTGGGTTTTGTCATGTTCATGTTTTCATGTCTTTTATTTTGATATTTCCTGCGTTGTGGGTCCTGATTCACTTTCCTATGTATCTCGGTACATTGCGTTCATCTGTGCTATTGTGTAATGGTTCTGATTGGTTGTCTAGGTCATGTGTCTTGTTTCCCATTGGATTGTTCATGTCATGTGACCCTCTTGTCTGATATAAGTAGCCATCATGTTCCCATAGTCTTGGTCATGTATTGATGTTGTAGCCTGCTGTTGGTGAGTCTAGTCTGTTCATGCCACGTAGAGTCTGTTCATGTCAAGTCTGTTTCATGCCTCGTCAAGTCAAGTCAAGTCAAGTCAAGTCAAGTCATGTCAAGTCAAGTCTGTGTTTCTTGTTTGGATTATTGTTTGGATGACACTGTAAAATAAACTGCACTTGGGTTCTCACTACGCTCGCCTTCAGTGGATTGATTCGTTACAGAATACACAACCACAATAAAATGAACCCAGCAGTTTCATGTCTCCTCTGCCTGTGTCAGGGCGGCCGGGCTGGCCGATTTCTGTGAGGTATGTAACTTTGTGGATTTTAATGACGTGACCCTCAAAGACCTTTTTCGTTTTGGTGTCGATGAACCCATTCATTCAAGTTTGCCAGGGGGAACTATTTGTTGGTCACTGGAATGTTATATTGACTTTGTTCTGTTGTTGGCTGGGTCACCTCTTACTGTGGGAATTGCAGATGAGGAGCCCCGCAACTGTGCTGTACCCTCTGCACCAGAGCATACTCACATCCCGACTGTCTTGTCTGGTGTTGTTCACGTCATGCCAGTTACTCCAGAACCAGCTCACGTCATGCCAGTTACTCCAGAACCAGCTCACGTCATGCCTGCAAAGTCAAAGCCTGCTAACGTCATGTCTACTATGCCAAAGCCTGCTCACATCATGTCTGCCAAGCCACAGCCTTCTCACGTCATGTCTGCTACGCCTGAGTCATCAGCCAAGATTATAACGTGCACGCCTGTGTCTCAGGACCTGCTAACACCATGCCAGTTAAGTCACAGTTTAATCATGTCCAACATGTTAAAACCTGTTCACTTCATGTCTGCCAAGCCAGAGTCTGTTAACGTCATGTCTGCTACCCTAGGGCCTGCTCGCGTCACGCCTGTCAAGCCTGAGCTTGCTCACGTCATGCTGACACATCAAGAGGTTCTTCACAACATGGCCGCCATTCAAGAGTCTCGTCACAAAACGGCTGCCCTTCTAGAGTCTCGTCACATTGCAGCTGATCAGCCTGAGTCCCCGGCCAAGATGGCCGCCACGCCTGAATAGGACGCGGAGCTTGGGCCAAGACTGAAAGGTTTGATTGCTAGCGTGATGGACCCACCACTGATGTCAGTGAGAGCGGCTGACATTCCAGTGGTCCCTACGCGCTCAAGCCCACCAGGCATCCCACTGTCTACTGCACTGCCAGTGATGGTGGTCGCCATTTTGAGCGTGTGGGCGGCACACTGCGCTCCAGAGGCCTCTTCTGTCCACGAGTCTGCTCCAGAGGCCTCTTCTGTCCACGAGTCTGCTCCAGAGGCCTCTTCTGTCCACGAATCTGCCCCAGAGGCCTCTCCTGCCTATGAGTCTGCTCCAAAGGCCTCTCCTGTCCATGAATCCAATACAGTGCCTCCAGAAGTGGTAGCTTCCGCTGCAGAACCTCCAGAGGTGGCGGTATCCGCTGCAGAACCTCCTGAGGTGGTGGCGTCCGCTTCCGAATTCACTGCCTGCCCTGTCACGGCCACAGAGGCCGTTCATGAACTCACAGACTGTCTTGTCACGGCCACGGAGGCCGTTCACAAACTCACTGTCTGCCCTGTCACAGCCACAGAGGCTGTTCACGAACTCACAGACTGTCTTGTCACGGCCACGGAGGCCGCTTCCAAACTCACTGCCTGCCATGTCATGGCCAAAGAGGCTGTTCACGAACTCACAGACTGTCTTGTCACGGCCACGAGGCGCCTTCCAAAACTCACTGCGGCCAGTCAGCCAAAGAGGCTGTTCCGAACTCAAAGACGTCTGTCATGACTAAGAAGGCCGTCCCTGATTCTGCTGTTGTCACGGCCAAGGAGCCCATTAAGGAACTCTCTGCTTACTCCTTCACAGTCAAGTGGTCTGTCCATGTCTCTGCACCGCCATTGGCTTCCTGCTCTGCCGTCATCACCCGAGCGCCCTGCTCCTGCATGGTTCCACCAGTATGCTGGCCTCTCATGGGCCTGGCCCTCTATCCCTCCCCCAGTTCCGCCTCCACTCCACCACCCTCCTGGACGTTTTGAGTTTTGTTTGGGCGTCTGGAGCCACCCTTAGAGGGGAGGGAAATGTAATGTGCGGTTTGGGTTTTGTTCCACCCCCCCTGGTCCATGTTTTCGTGTCTTTTATTTTGTAATTATTTCCTGCTGTTTGTGTCATGCTTCCCTTGCCCTCATGTATATCTGCCTTGTGTATGTGTCATGTTCTGATTGGTTTTCTAGGTCATGTGTCTTGTTTCCCATTGGTTTGTTCATGTCATGTGACCCTCTTGTCTGATATAAGTAGCCATCATGTTCCCATAGTCTTGGTCATGTATTGATGTTGTAGCCTGCTGTCGGTGAGTCTAGTCTATTTCATGCCTCGTCAAGTCTGTGTTTCTTGTTTGGATGACACTGTAAAATAAACTGCACTTGGGTTCTCACTACGCTTGTCTTCAGTGGATTGATTCGTTACAATATCACATACTTTAAGACTTTTACTCAAGTAATATTCTAAACGGTGACTTCAACGTCTACCAAAGTCATTTTCTGGTAAGACATCTGTACTTTTCCAGTGTTATGTGGTGAGGCCCTTCTCTGCTTTAGGCTTTTCTAATAATGTAAGTTCAGGTTCAATTAGATGTTTCAACACACTATAGATATATATTGTAAAAAGTGCCTCACTCACAGATCATTTTGTTTAAGTATTTAAATTCAGACATGAAATGAAGTGGTGACATCTGAGTTGGTGAGATGTTTACTCTGCAAAAAGTCTGCACACATTCCCACTGGTTTGTCCATAAAGGCCAGTTTTCAAAGACGTTGTGAATCTGATAGGTGGGCATTTTTATACTATTGACTGGATAATCAGCCAAACAGTGACACTGGTTTCTCTCATATGAATTTTTGCCTGATTTAAGCTTTGAATGCATTGAAATTCTTCAACTACTAGACAGCATGTGACAACCGGATTTAATGCAATCAAAACTATACATATGCAGATTTGATGGCTATGTGCACATGGGTTGATGAGTTTGTGAGAAGCAGCATTTACTGTGAACCTAGACACTCTGATGCTGAAAACACACAAGCTATATTCATATTTTAGTTTTATTTTCATTAAATGTGCAACCACAATTATTTCAATTTTGCATCGTATTAGCTTTCCAACTCAAAAACCTCCTGCAGTTCTCTTATTTGGAAAACCTTTTTTTTTTTTTAGAACATACCGAATCATATCTTTAAATAACTATTACATATCACATAATTATTATTACAAACATACATTATAAACATGTTAAGCATATTTTGCCAAACCAACATTTTGAAGGGTCTGTAGCTGTGTTTTGTGTAAATATGGTATGGATGGTTGCCTAGCAACTAGCTGTTCAATTTGATATTTTAAATTTTTGATATTTTTTACATTGGCATCAGCCTCGCTATGTGGTGACTCACAACACCAAAAAACATTTTACAAACACATACACACACACACACACACACATTATATATATATAATATATATCTAGTATATATATATTTTTGGGGGGGGGGGCATAGATATGTATAATAAATGCATTTCAATGGATGCCGTTCTCGCAGGAATGACACAACTGAAAACTGTTTGTCTACACAATTGACGTACATTACGTTGTACAGGGGGTGAATACGACAGTGCATTGGGAGGAAACAGACAGTGAAAAAGCGGCTTTAGACTTGATCTGCATATTTTCCGCTCTTCAAGAAAACAAACCACTCAAATGAACCTGGTCGGTGGGGAGGGTACTTGCACGAAGAACTCCACTTCTAAATACATCAGTCAGACAGCATGAATTAATTTATTATATTCATAATGGTTTGAACCACATTTCTTCCCACTGTGTTGTCTCTTGACCTGCTAGCTGAAAGTTGAGCTCCCCACTTTGTCTAGGTCTCTATTTCCAGAGAGAATTTTGGCATTTTAAATGGACTAATCACACAGGAGTTGTGTGTATGGCAACTGTGAGCTGTAGAGATTCTTGCAAATTATTGTCAGGACATTCAGAATCCTGCAATTTGACACATATCAAATCTCGAGTTTTGATCTGGGAGTTTTGACCTTTTGCCTCCCACAGCTGTTCAGTTTGTCTGCTGTGCCTCTGAAAAATACACATTTGCTCACAAAGTGATACTATATAAAAATACAGATTTGAAAAAAAAAATTATTTCAAATTAACTGAGACTAGGATAGCTTTTTTTCTATTCTGATATGCTCATAATTTAATTGAAAAATATGCATACATGTGAATGCTCTACACATGATTCCAAAAATATTTCAGATCTATCCAGCAGGTAAATAATACACTTTTTAAAATTTCAAGTGACTGTAAACTATGACTCAAACATACAGCTGTCACAGAGTCACCATCGAGGTGGAACGTTAAAGAACGCGACACAAGTCTCCCAGTGCGGCTTTCCCTTTGTATTGCACTGAAGACAGTGAGATGCATGAAAAGATGTCATCCTCACAGTGTTATGAATTTTTATATTGTTTTTAAGAAGTTGGGCAGAAATGCCTCTGGCTTTCCCATTTCTTATAATATGTTGTGCAGAGAGGTTTCCCTCCATATTGTGCTTAGTGCTGTGAGATATGTGAAGAGGATGGGCTATTCTGCGGCTCATGTCCCACCTCGATAACTGGGATCCTCATGGTGTTATGACACTGAGTTAAGAAGATGGGCAGTATTGCTGCTTGCATTCCAACTTCTTATATCTATGTCGTAATAGGACAGAATGGCATTCTGTGTTCGGCTAAGAGTATGAGAGGTGTGTGTGTGTGTGTGAAGGCACTCATCCTTTCAGAATGGTGGAGTGGGTATTCATTCCTAAAAGTGTCCTCTAGGGGACACCCAGTGAGTTCCCATTTGGAAGGGAATGTCTCCGGTTGCACATGTAACCATGGTTCCCTAAGAAGGGGAACGAGACACTGTGTCCCTTGCCATGCTTCAGCTGTGCGTGTCTCCTTCAGACAAGGAAGCTGATGACGTGTTCTACAGGTGCCCTTTTATACTCGCGGTCACATCAGTAGTACATCATAAGCTGTCACCAGCCAATGTCAAGATCATTGTTGCATCAGTAGTATGTAACGGGCTGCACTAGCCAATGTCAAGTTCATTGTCGCTTCAGACACCGGTCACTCTGAAGGCATTCCCCAAAGTGTCCTCTAGGGGATGCAGTGTCTCGTTCCCCTTCTCAGGGAACCAGGGAGACTTTTATTTTTATTTTGTTATTAATCTTTTAATAACTTTTAAAAATAAAAAAACTGAATATATCAATACAATAAGTATACAATTATATGTATGCATATTTAATATACAAATCTGGGGTTGTGCGGTATGGCACAGTAATGAACTCGTAAGATTAAAAACATGACAAAAAGATTACAGACTCTTTACTCAAATATGAATCGTTTTGGAAATGGATTATACATGTTCATTTTACATTTTTCATATAAAAACCTCTGAAAATATCCCTACCTTTGAGTTATTTTAATATTCACTAGTGTTCTATCAAACCTTACAACAAGGAATGACTTATTTATGAATGATCCCCTACGGACAGGGCTTAATTTGTGCCGGAAAAAAACAAGATCCGGCATCTCCGAATTTGTCAGAAAACTGATCCGGCACCTCATTTGACAGATCCCCTCACACGCCAATGAAAGACGTTGGTGCCTGATTGCGTGCATATATTTCATGAACAAAAACGTCTCCGGTTACGTATGTAACCCTAGTTCCTCGAGGGAACGAGACGCTGCGTCGAAAAACGCTAGGGGAATGCCGTTCAGCGTGACGGGCTCTGAATCGGTCGGGTAATCAGACCAATAGATGGTGGAGGTCACGGGGGTGAGTAATGACCAGAGGCGATAAAAGCACCGTTGCGGTGAGACCGAGTCAGCTACAGGAGGAAGGCAAGCGCTGGCAGGGACGCGGAAGGATTGGCACGAGACGCAGCGTCTCGTTCCCTCGAGGAAACATGGTTACATACGTAACCTGAGACGTTCCTCTTCAGGAAATCGAGCTGCGTCGAAAACGCTAGGGGAACGAGAATGCCCAAGCCGCCAGACTTCTAAGTCGCTGCCGAGTGTGGAAGACTGCACAGCTACGGCAAGAGGACAGAAGAGCCAGGAGTGGCTCGCAAGTCTAGACCATAAAACCTAACAAAGGTAAGGGGCGTGGACAAACCCGCCCGCACCGGACACATGCAGTTTAGCCTCTGCTGGTCTGGCTCCCCGAAGGGAGGAGGACTAAAGGCCTGTAGTACGACAGGCCGCGGTGCAGAGGAAGGGACCTTAGGGACATAACCCGCTTGCGGGAACAGAAACGCCTTGGCCAAGCCAGGCGCAAAGTCTAGGTAGGAAGGGGCCACTGAAAGGGCCTGCAGATCCCAAACTCTCTTGAGGCAGAAATCTCCTCAATAAGCTCGAAGGGAGGCCTACAGAGAGCCTCTAGCACCACCGCCAGATCCCACATGGGGACACGAGATCATACCGGCGGCCTCAGCCTCAGCGCACCACGGAGGAAACGTGTCACTAGTGGTTGCCTACCCACTGACTGGCCACCAAGAGGGGCGTGGTAGGCTGCAATAGCCGCCACGTAGACCTTCACCGCCCCCCCCCCTACGGGTGGAGCGGGGCAACCCGGCGAGGAACGGGCAGCAAGAACGCACACTGTACAACGGGCAGTTAGCTGGGTCGAACTGGCGGTCTCCGCACCCAGAAGTGAAAAGTTTCCACTTCAAGGAGTACAATTTCCTCGTGGAGAGAGCTCTGGATTGGAGTATGATCTCAACAACCTCGGTTGAGACCGGAAGCTACGAGTTGTGCCCCCCAGGGGCCACACCCACAGCTTCCACAGATCCGGGCGGGGGTGGATGATCATACCCTCCGCCTGTGAGAGGAGATCTCTCCTGATGGGAATCTCCCATGGAGAGGTGTCGAGAAGGGAAATCAGGTCCGAGATCCATACTTGGCCCGGCCAGAACGGGGTTACTAGCAGAAGACGGACCCCGTCCCGGCGCTCTCTCTCCATAACTCCCGGGAGCAGAGCGATCGGGGAAAGGCATACAGACAAAGCCTCAGCCACGTCTGTACCATGGCATCCAGCCCCAGTGGAGCTGGATGATTTAGAGAGAACCATAGGGGACAGTGCGATGTCATGCGAGTCGCAAACAAATCCACCTGAGCCTGGCCAAAAACTCTCAATATCTGCTTCACCACCCTGGGGTGAAGCACCCATTCCCCGGGCCTCAGCCCCTGCCTAGACAGGATGTCTGCTCCCACATTGAGATGCAAAGGAATGTGCACCGCTCTCAGCAAGAGGAGTCTCTCCTGGGACCACACAAGTAACTGGTGCGCCAGCTTGTACAAGGGGCATGAACGCAGACCTCCCTGGTGGTTGATATAACGGAACAATGCTGTGTGTCGGTGCGCACAACAACAGGGTGGCCTCTCAGGTCCGGAGGAATATCTCCAGGGCATGCAGCACGGCCAGCATCTCCAGAAAATTGATATGCCACGTCAGATGGCGACTACTCCACAGACAGCGGGCAGGGTGGCCACTTATGACCACACCCCAACCGGTGAGGGATGCATCTGTCGCTAGCGTACGCGGCGACAAGGAGCTCCCAGCACCGGGCCCTGAGCCAAGAACCAAGGTTTCCTCCACATGTCCAAGGCACGTAGGCATCGCAGCGTGACCTTGAACATGCAAAGCGGGTTTCCCCACGGGGAAAACCCCCTGGTCTTGAGCCACCACTGTAGGGGCCTCATGTACAGCAGGCCAATAGGTATCACGTTGGACGCAGCTGCCATCAGACCCAGCAGTCTCTGAAACTGCTTGACAGTGAGTGACCGGCCTTCTCTGACTCTCGCGACTGCGGTAAGGATCGACTCGATCCGAGAAGGGGACATACGTGCCTGCATCGTGGTCGAATCCCACACCACGCCCAGATAAGTGGTCCTCTGTAATGGAGAAAGCACACTTTTCTTGGCGTTTAGTCTTAACCCCAGCTCTCTCATGTGGGCGAGAACGACATCTCGATGTCTAACCACCATCTGCTCTGATTGAGCTAAAATCAACCAATCGTCGATATAAGTCAGTATGCGGATGCCCTAGAGTCGCAACGGAGCCAGGGCAGCATCCACACACTTTGTGAAAGTGCGGGGTGAGAGTGACAAGCCAAAGGACAAAAAAGCCCAAACACGATATTGGTACGCTTTGCCCCGAAAGCAAACCTCAGGAACTCCTGTGATGAGGAAGGATGGAGACATGAAAGTATGCGTCTTTTAGATCGATCGTGACAAACCAGTCCTCGGACCTGATCTGAGACACGACCTGTTTTATAGTAAGCATCTTGAACTTCAGTCTCATGACTGAGCGGTTCAAGTGACGTAGATCTAAAAATGGACGCAACCACCCATCCTTCTTTGGAACTACGAAGTACCGGCTGTAGAACCCGGACTGCCTCACATGAGGAGGGACCAGCTCGATGGCCTCCTTCCTCAAAAGAGTCACTACTTCTTGTTCCATGACCAGAGCCTGCTCGGGGCCCACCAGCGTGGGAGAAGTCCCGTTGAAGGAGGCGGAGGAGAACCAAACTGGATTCTGTAGCCTCTTCTACACTCTGCTGGACCCATTGAGACCCATTTTGGCAGAAGATTCCATGCTGCCATATGGTCTACTGAGGGAACCAGCCTCTCTAGACTGGCCTCTGGTGGAGTACGAGCCAGCAGGATCGGTGACCTGTAAGGCGGAACCGCAGGGAAACAACCGCACCTGCCGCTCTAGAGACTCCACGGAGTTGGTGTGCGAGGGGGCTATTAGCACCGCTACGTGATGGGCGGAGAATGGAGTGGCGCTGCGGGGAGACCGCTGCGCCTGGTAACTCACGGCAGGGTTAGCAGTTCCGATCTCCTGAGGGCACTGAGGCGAGACGGACACCGTGTAATGCGGTGCAAACCGCTGCACCCCAGAGGGGACTGCCCTCATTAGTCCTGGGCCAGTAGTGTCAGGACTTTTTGGCCGAGGACCTCTTAGACTGAAGTACGGTCCGAAGATCCGGCTTAGCCTTAGAGGCCCCCGACCTCGAGCGTCGCCTCGCCCTCGTGCGTCGACACGGGGGAGCACGCGAGGCCACGCTCTGTTTTTGCGCGCCCCTGTGTTCGGAGCTGGTAACCGGAGGGGGCTGCTCTCGCCCAGCAGCCCCTGGAGCTAGAGAGCGGCGAGGGAGAAACCGCTGGAACGCCGCCGCCTGCTTACGGGCCTCCTGGTACCTGTCGACGACCGAATTGACGGCGTCGCCAAACAGGCCAGAAGGCGCAAGCGGGGCGTCCATTAGGCAGACCCTGTCTCTCTCTTTCATCTCTGACAGGGTCAGCCATAGATGCCTCTCTGCTGCCACCATAGCTGCCATAGACCTGCCAATGGCACGGGCGGTCTCCTTGGTGGCGTGGAGAGACAAATGGCATCTCCTCCGATTTGACCTGGGCACGCTCATCTAGCTCCTTAAGCAGGTCGGCTTGGTACGCCTGTAACACCGCCATGGTGTGCAGACAAGCACCAGTCTGACCTGCTGCCGTGTACCCTTTGCCCACCAGCACTGAAGTTGTGCGCAGCGGCTTGGAGGGCAATGCCGGAGCCTTTAAAGACGATGCCACGCCGGGAGACAGATAGCTCGCAAGCGTCTGCTCTACCCGGGGCATCGTCTTATAACCGCGCTCTTTCATCCCCGCCGCATCGCCATAATGATCGGAGGCGGGAATAAAGAGGCGGGCCGAGAATGGCCTTCCCCACGACTTCGACACACCGGTGTGGAGGTCGGGGAAAAAAGGCAGGCTCCGGCGCGGAGGTGGCTTAATACGCAAAAACCGCTCATCTAATTTACTTCATTGCGGTTCAGCCATTTTCTCGGCGGACCATTCGATATTCAGTTTGGCCACGGCAAGAGTTACCACCTCCAAAAGCTCCTCATACTGAGGCGATTGAGGGGGCGAATCCTCGTCAACGCCCACCACATCAACCTCCTCGGAGGAAGACAGGCGAAGCGCGAGCTCGCTCCCCGGGGGGAAGTAACCGCAGCGCGGGCTTCCTATCCCGGCGAGCGAGCACTGTATCTGGCGGGTGAGGAAGAAGATAGGGATTCGCCTGTCTCCATTCCCTCTGCCAGTTCCAGCTGTGAACCCCACGAGCGCAATCGCCGCTGCGCCTCGGCGGAAGCGGGACCCGCGCCGCGGGGAACGCTTGCGAAAGCACCCTCCGCAAAGAGTGCCTTTCGGGAGCGGAGAGCATGCATGGGAAGACACTCGCAATGCAGGTAGTCAGCGCTCTCAAGAGCTGACTCAGCAAGCTCCGCTCCCAGGCAGACAACGCACAAACCGTGTGTATCCACCCCCGAAATGAAACGCGGACAGGGAGGAACACACAGTTTGAAACGCTGGCTGCCTCCGCCCCTACTCAAATGATGTGACTTGTCATGTGCTTTAGACATACTTGTATCTTTATTTCTAGCCCTACGGGACAGACAACACCAAATATGACTCACAAACAGATATCAGACTGATACACACACAGAGCGCTTGCTGAACGACAAAAAGCTGACGCTGGTCTCACCGCATGTGCTTTTATAGCCTCCTGGTCATTACGTCAACCGCCGTGGAACGTCTCGCCCAAGCTATTGTCTGATTAACACGAGATTCAGAGCACGCCCCCCCCCCCCCCCCCCACGCGGAACGGCGTTCCTTAAGCGTTTTTTCGATGCAGCTCGAGTTCCTGAAGAGGAACTTATATTATGAGCAGGTTTGCCTAGCATCTACATTTGAAACAAAAAACTTGAGCGCGCAAAGAGATGCGACATGGCAGCTCTCACAAACCCGAATGCACGGATCCAATACTGATACACACGCGTTTGCTTTCTCAGATGTTTTCTTAAGAGGATAATCGCCCGGATGACCATTTTGACTACATTTTTTTTGTGTGTAATTGGCTGTGTAAGCGCAACAAGCTGCGAAAAATAAACTAAACTTGGTAAGCGCGAGGCGGTGCGATATGCGCGACTATGGATGTGGACTGTGAGCCGAATAGGAAACCCCCTTGGAAGCAGGCGATAGTATCGAATGGCCTTTAAACTTAAAAAGATGTGCAAATGATCCAGTTTTTTGACGATGCAACAATGACTCGATTAGTCAATTGACAATTCTGTCGACTGTCCCGAAACCCGAGCAAAAGTCTTGTATCGCAGCGTGCAGTAGTGCAGACGAGATGTGCTGTTGTGAAGCTGCTTTGAGAGTCAAATGACTGATTTAATCTGATAGTATGTGTGGATTTATTTACTCATCTAACTTACATGCTCTATTGAATATGTTTGCAGGAATTTCCCTCATTATAAACTCGAAAGCAGATTAAACATAATTCTATTATACAGAGAATTGTGAAATAGATTTCCATGACTTTTCCAAAACGTTTCCAGGCCTGGAAATGGCTGTTTAAAAATGTCATGACTTTTCAATTTTTTTCATGACTGTAAGAAGATGCACGCTGTTAATCACATAAGCTGGTCCTCCATTGCGCGAATGCTCCGTTACCTCTCCCTCTTCTAATCATGCCGGATCCGTCACCCCACTTTGTTCCGGGACCTCGCAATTTACAAATTAAGCACTGCCTACGGAGCAGAAATCTATGCCTCTCAGTGACTTTGTTTTGGTCTGATCTGATCTCTGCCCACTGATTTGCAGGTTAAATCCCCCGCGGTCTGGTTGCAGTCAGCTTGAAAAGTATCCTAAGTGCTGCCACATGCTTTTCTGGTCAGTGGCCTTAATTTATCCTGACAGCATGTACAAGCTCAGACTGAACCTTAGATAAAGTCCACACAACCCAAGGAGCAACTTTAGTTGAAGGAGATGACATGGTCACTTTCCAGTGCCTTGTCAAATGGTAGCTTAAATCGGGGCCATTTATCAAAAACTGTTCACATGGATAAACTCTCACCTGGACGGGGAGCGCCGCAGAGTTGCGATTATGTCTTCTGATATGTCTCGGAGAGAAATTAGATTTGGCTTCTTGTGGAGTTTCTGGCACACTGACTTTTTGGATAAGGAAGGTTCCCATTTATATAGGAAGTTTTACAGCAACAGCAGATCTTATAGTGCCTTTTATAAATGGAAGCAAAAACAGGTGCATTTTAGTAACCGAAAGGCCTAATTATCCGTTTTCATTACCATGTGCAAACCGAAGCTAGCATGAAGATTGCAGAAAAAGGCTGTCTCTTTTATAGGCATAGTCACCTGTTTGTCTGATTGTAGCTATTATGAGTGCAGTCTGCTGTTCAAATTTTGATTTCACATCACCTGTGGTGCAGGGGCGGCTTGTCAGCTATGCATTAGTCCCATCAGAAGCGGCCTTATCATAGAGACTTGGGCATTCTGGGGAAAAAGGTGATATGACAGCCCGTGGGACCCATACAATGCGGTGTGGAAAATCATCTGTGTGACATCCCTAGTGGGGCCTGTGTTTACCATGCCTGCTGGGCAGAAACAAATTGCTAACTTTTTTTCTTAAGGTTCCCAACAGACTTTACTGCCGTGCCAGCGATGCCGGAGAAAATGAAATGGGTACAGAAGAACGCTGAGTATCTTCAATGCTGCAGGTGCTAACAAAACCACACTGGTGTGTGGACACCTGGATTACAGCATTTGCTCTCCTCCACACTGAAGGAGGAAGAGGCGTATGAGTAGATGTAATCACAGGGCAAGCTGCAGTTTTGGTGCATATTAACCTACCTCCAATAGCGTTCCCATACAAAGGATGATGAACTATCTTCTGACCTCAAAACGGAGGAAGTTGTTCACTTTGATGTCTACTGATCTAGTTTCTCTTTGTTCTTTGCCTCGGGGTTCTGTGTTGTGCTGATTATTGCACCCTAAAATAAGGCAACTGTTTCAACTGAAGATGTCTGATTTATAAAACTTAAAAATAAAACTTTGAGTATTACAAGGGTCAATGCCCAAACATAAGGTCTTGCCCGATAAAGGATAAATCTGTAAAAAAAAAATCTTCTTTAAACACATGTGCCAAATTTGTAGAAATGTACTCTGTGTTCTTGATGGTTTCATATGCTTTTGAAAACTTTACACTATTTACCAACATTATATTAACATATTTCCATTTTTTCTGCATGTTGGTCATGCTACATGACTTTGATTTGACGCACAATGTTTTTCAAATATCAAGCAGTGAAGCAGTTAAAGATATGATTATGCTGTACTGTTTTGTCCATCATTATGAAATTAATTGTATAACCCTGACATTTTTTTTAATTTGCTTCCTCAAAGAACATATAACAGCTTTAATCAAAATCACGCTCATCATAGAAGACACATTCAATTATGTTTGAATTGCATTTTACTGTATTGTTAATTATAACTTCTCACAATCATTAACCAACGTTGACTTTTGTGAACTTATGTAATATCTGCTTAATTTGGGGTATTTTTTTTATTATTATTTTTCCTCCTCCTGGCACAGAAAGAAAGCAAGAAAGCATTTTAATGTACTGTTAATTCTAATTTCTGACAGTATCCTTTTAAGCCACCTGCCATTTCCATGATTTGGGTCCCACCTTCGGATAAATTGATCAAACAAAATAATACAATAAAATAAGAAGCTATAATTTTTGTATATTTATTATTGATTTATTTTTTTTTTTATTATTTAGCTTTATTAGTAACACTTTGCAATAAGGTTCATTAGTCAACATTAATTAAACTAATTTAGGTAACAAACTACGAATGAACAATTGTTCTCAGCTTTATTAATTCTTAGTTCTGTTTAAGGTAACATTTATACTGCCTTAGTAAAAATGAAACAGTTGTGCTTGGAAAGTTAAGTGCACGTGAATTCAACATGAACTACAGTGAACAAACTGTTATTCTCATTACTAACATAGAAAGATTAATAAATCGGTAGTACTCAGTATTGTTCATGTTCAGTCATGTTAGGTAATACATTGAACTATACAGTAACTAAGGACCCTTATTGTAAAGTGTCATTTCATCATCATCATTATTATTATTATTATTTGTATTGTACGTTTATATTATTTATAGCCGAAAAAGCGGGAATCTTTATAGACGAATCATAAATGGTTAGGATTCATAATTAAAGATTTCGATCTCTATCTCGAAATTAACGTAGCCAGACCAATATTACAATTCTGTGATCGTACGTCCTCCTAGCAGACCTTAATCATTTATTCAATTCAAGGAATATGTTATTCTCTGGCAACGGAACAATAAACGGTCCTTTTTGTGCAGTCGCTCGCAGTAATCTTAGTCCACTATGTAGCAAAAGGTTCAACATACAGCGAGACACTTCGCAACTTGTGCCCGTCCCAAGAGACAATCCGTTGTGAACTATCGGGATTAATAAAAGAAACTATATCAAAATATAATACTAAAAACAATATATACACGGGAATGAAACAAAAGTAAGGAAAAGAGGAGAATAGAAAAGAATGCAGTATTTCAATCACTCACCACAACTCTGAAAATCATCAAAGTATCCAAAAATCCACTAAAAGGGGACTGAGATTTTGTTAACACGCATCTAAATAATTGTAAACGTTTACTTGCATTGGTTTCGATTGCTGAGGAAGAGTCCGGTTGCGGTAGATAACGGAGGTCTTTTGATTAGTTTGTGAGGAGTCAGCTGGAAGTTTTTTACTTCTGGTTCTTCTGAAGAAGAAAGTCCACAGCGACTAAAGTTACTTAAAGATAAAAACTGCCGGAAAATAAAAACTCAAGAGGAAAGTCTTGAGAGTCCTGAAAGGTGTTGTCTCAAACGAAGAAGAAGTTTTCTGAGCCAAGTTATTTCGGGCTAATCACTTTTGAGAGTTCCTATTCTGTGTGTACTAGCCAATGAGAGACATGGATTTTGAGCGGGAGAATCGTCTTTGTCTCTTGTTTATGGCTCATTTTCATGCTTTATGGCCGGTCTGGAACATCCGTCGTTTTAACCCAAAATATCGTGCGAGTAATATGATGCGTTTCACAATCACATACTGGACGTCATTGTCCGAGGAATGAAAAACATGTAACATTGATACCAAGAAACAAACATATGGAATAGATTAAACCAAAGATACACACATACACCTGAATATAAGTTTTTATGGCTTTAACTAATAACAAATAACGAGTGGAACTCACTAATCACCAAAGAATGTACAACACAAACACAGCATTACCAGATACCAATTATAAACTGATTAATTATAGTCTAAAATAAAGAAATGTCTTTATGTGATGTGTGTGTGTGTTAGTGTGGGTGGTGTGGGTTGTTCGTTTAGGCCATTCACAGCTCTCTGTGGTTGTTTTGATCGAGATTCCAGGATTCTCGTGGGGGTGCTTCTACCTTTTTGACTGCGAAGAAACCATTTGGCAATTTAACAACCCTATACAAGTAAAAATCTCTGACAAGAACTGTATTTAGATGCAGAAGGCTCAAAAGGTAACAAGGGTCTTTTAAGCCATAAACAGTCCAACACTCCAGCATGATGCTACGCAGACGCTACAGCCCCCCTTTTGGCTGACGAAGTTCACCTGTACACTTCGTCAGACAACAGTTTTCATGATGGTCGGACAGCAGGTGGATCATGATAGCTAGATGGCAGGTGGATCAGGATTGACAGATGGCAGGTGGATCAGGATTGTCAGATGGCAGGTGGATCAGGATTGTCAGATGGCAAGTGGATCAGGATTGTCAGATGGCAGGTAGATCCTAATTTTCCTCAGCCTTCGGATCCTCAGCATGGGTGTTAACCTTGGTCAGGTTCAGCATTGTCTCCGCCTGGGTTCCTCTCTTCCGGTGGCTCTGTTTGAAGGTTCGAGGAAGGGCAGCTGTGCACCTGTTCATGGACCTTTGCACCCTGTTGACTCTGTTAAACAGGACAAAGGAAAGGCCAAGAGTTAGGGTGTACCCGATTGGTGTGGCGAGGCAAAGTGCCGTGTCGGCAGAGGTCCAGGATCGAGCGACGGGAAAGGTGTTCTGGACAGGCATCCGGGACAGTGCTTGGAGGGTTGTGTCGATTGGGGTGATGTCAATCATCTGGGACACCCCCTTTCTCAATGCTCAGTTCCAACTCAGGTTCCAGGGTGAGATTGTGGTCCCCGAAGAAGGCTGGCATTTCTACCTCGGATTGGTACTCTTCACTTGGAAGGTGGTACAGCACCAGGTCACCGAGGTGGAGGATGGCACCTTTGGGCACTTGAATCCACATACTCCAGTTGGGCAGGCTGACACGGGTGGCAGTATCGTGCTGGTCATAGGTCAGTGTGGCAGTACGGATGGGCGTGTTGACAAGCCACTGATTTATCACAATCTCTGCTTGCATTTCTGTGACTTGTGTGCGAGGCTTGGCATCAGCAGGGCGAGTGTCTCTCTGTGCATGGTTTGTAACCCGCAGATTCCTTCAGTGTTATCTCGAAGGAAGGGCTTGCTGGGGCAGAGATACTGAATGTCTTTGGTCAGGGTACACATGCGCAGGTTTGGGGCCAAGTATAACTATGGGTTATCGTCGTGGTAGGCTACCATATCTGGTGTGTGTATTCTGATGTGAGTGTTTCCCTGCCAAAATCCAACATTGACAATGTCTTTGAGTCTGTAAATGTTGTCGGATTCAATGATGGGTAGATTCAGAAGAAACACCATCTCGCTCTGCTCGGGGTCAACATGTAGCAGGATGGACCATCCCAGGGAGTAGGCAAGGTGGGCTTGAAGAGGGTCAGCTGGACGGGTAGTTACAGAGGATAACGCTGTTTGTACTAGGCTCAGGGGCACCAGATATGGATGAATTCTACCCATGGCTAGGCTGTCAATGGAGGAGCTCACCTCACGGAGCATGTCAGACATCAGTGCGGTGACCAGCTGAGTTTGGGCAACATCATTCTGTATAACTGAGAATAACTGTTTCACGGATTTCACAGTTTGGTTCAGCAGGACACTGTGGGTGTTCAGAACCACCAGGGCGCCCTTCAATGATTTGCCTATAGTCTGTAAGGTTTGGCACTGTAGTGTGAGTTGTTCTCTCAGCTAGGGCATCTCAGTCTGGATCTCCCTTACATGATGCTTCAGGGTAGATAGGCTCACGGAGTTGACACTGGTCACTCCCAGGTTAAACAAGGTTCCAACAGCAGCAGCAGCTCCGAATCGTTTGTCACGCCCGTTATGTCCGCTTAGCTCTGCTTGAGTCATTTTCTGCAACTGAGAGAGCATGTGTTTGATATCGGCTTCTGCGTGAGCGAGGGTATTCTCAGTCCATTGGGCACCTGCCAAACTGTAGTGTGCAGCTGCCCGGGGATAATGTGTCCGGTAGACATTTCAGGGGTCGAGTCGGACATACACCTGGGTGTGAGTCCTACAGTTGGTCATAAGAAGTCCAGGTTGGTCCATCAGTGCAATGCCTGATGCTGGACCTGGTGATGTGATATCAGGTTGCGGCTGTCCACTGTTTAGCTGGAGGCAGAGGATGGAAAGCCACAGCAGCATCCTGGTTCAGAGAAAAAGGAGAAAGGCAGTGGATCAAGTTCTTGTCTGTTCAAGACAGTCTTTGATTGAGGACGATAGCAAGGCCTAGTTAGCACTAGCCTCCCCCTGCCCTTCCCTGCCAGCAGCCACATGTATCTTGATCTGGTTAGGATGGACCCATTTGAAAACTGGTTCTTCCTGTCCCCGACTCAGCTTGATCCGATAAGCGACAGGGGAGAGTTTGTCCACAATATCATGCGGTCCTGTCCAGTGTGGCAGAAACTAATTTGATAGCCGATGAGAGGTTATCTGAGGAAGCTGTGCGTAGCTGTAGTACCAGACCCTATCGCCCACATCCAGTTCTTTGTGTGACACCTTCCAGTCGTAGTATGCTTTCTGGCCTTCTGCACTCTTCTGGAGTCGTTGTTGGGCAAAAGCAAACGTGGTTCTCAAATGCCGGTGTAGTTCATCAAAGTATTGATGAGTGGTGTAGGCGGTGACGAGGTTGGAGTCTCCTGGCTGGTACCGCAGGTGCAAGGGCAATGTCATTTGCCAGCCTGTCATTAGTTCAAAAGGAGGCACACCTGCTGATTCTTGTGGAGTTGCTCTGATAGCCAGGAGCACCAGGGGCAGTTTCACATCCCAGTCCTTTTGGTTAGCTGACACATATTTTCGTAGCATGCTGACCACCGTACTATTCGTCCGTTCCACTTGGCCCGAAGAAAGTGGATGGTGACTGATGTGCAGTTGTGCTTGTACTACCAGGAGTTTCCAAATCTGCTGCATGATATCAGCTGTGAAATGGGTGCCTCTGTCTGAGTTGACTATCAGCGGCAGCATACGGAACTGGAGAAAAATGTGATCAAGGCGATAGGCTGTAGTTTGAGCAGTGCATTGGGGCTGGGAGGCATTTACCCACTTTGGGGAATGTGGCACAGGCCACTGTGAGATACTGTGCCTCTTGTGACCGGGGTAAGGGTCCGACCCAAGTCAAATTTGAAGCGCTGACCAACGGAAACGTGAATCATCTGCGATGCATTGGGCTCGGTGATTTGGGTTGACGGTTGGAATTGGCAGCAAGACAAGCATTCCTTTCAGTAACTATTGCACGTCTTGCTGCATGCCGGGCCAGTATGCCACTTGTTTGGGTGTCTCATAAGTGGCTCTTGTGCCGTGTTGTCCCGCACATGGTGCGTCGTGAGCATATATCAGCATCACCCCCCTTTGGCAGTGTGGCACCATAAGCCTTGGTGCAGTGAGGTCATCAGGTGCATAAAACAAGATGTTGTTTATCACACGCAGAATGTGTGTTAGGTGGTATAGGCGTTTGAGGGTTGGGGAAGCAGCAAGTTCATCTGGTGTGGTAGGGTGGCTGGAGGGGTCAGAGAGGGGGTGAAGGATGGTTTTGATGGCGGGGTCAGAAGCTTGCATGTCGGTAATGTTATTAGTGGAGATTTGAGGAGCCAGCGTGAGCGGCTGTGAGGTGGGCATTGTGGTTGGTTGAGTGTGTTTGCTGCGGGTTATGGGTGCCACGTTAAGGGTGGGTTGGTGGAGACTATAACTCGCCATGTAGTGCACCTGCTTTTGCTAGGGCATCCGTTTGGTCGTTGAGTTCCTTGTCTGGACCAGGTTGCTTTGATTGTCCTTTCACTTTCTTCCAATAGACGATAATATCATGTTCACATGTGATGTCGTCGGATGCCTGGAACAGGTGTTGGTGTTTATCTGGTTTGTTGTTTGCTGTCTTGAAAGTATTTTTGCTTCCAGCCTGGAAGATGGCATGTGTAGCCAAGTCTGGCATAGTTGGAGTCTTTGCAGATGAGCAGTTCTCTGATGTTATGAGTTGATGCTATCTGTAGGGTTATGAGAATAGCTGCTATCTCAGTATATTGTGACGATTGTGGACCCAGCTTGAGGTGTTGTGGTGGGCAGGGTCGATCATTTAGCCCGAGAACACCAGCACCTGCCTTTAGGATGCCCTCGTGGTTGTAGGCANTCCGCCACTTGCCGTTTGATTTGATGACAGGCCAGATGGGGGCAGTGTAGGTGCTGTTACACGGACGAATGACACCTTTCTCAAGCATAGAGTTGATGATCTCATGTACGGGTTCGTACGATTCAAGGGGGATGTTGTATTGCTTGACAAAAGTGGGTGGAGCGTTTGGGTGCGTTGGGACACGCACAACATGGAGGTTAGTGAGGCCACAATCTAAAGAGTCCTTGGCAAATGATTCCTTGTATTTGTAAAGGACTTGACGGAGTTTGTGGCGGTCTGCATCCTCCTGTATGGCATCAGCATCTTTCAGAATTTGCTGGACTTGTGTCTCAAAACCTGGTTATGGCTCTGCTGTCGTTAATTCCTCTGGGCTGTGGGCGGTCATAGGTGCAGACGAGCTGTCCTTTATGCAGGTGGAGTTGTTAGAGACCGTGTACACGGCAAAGTGTTGGTCTTCTTTTAGTTCTGTTCTACACACCTGCTCCTTGACTTCTGGCATGACTGAGGTTATGGTGATGATATTGAAGGGTGCTGTTAACACTGTGTGTCCTGAGCTTTCTTCTGGAATCATTGGTTCTGAGATGGGTCCAATAATTGGTAGAATTAGTTAAAAGTCATGAAAGTCATAGCTCACTAGACAACCCAGACGGTACGCCTTAGGCACTCTAACATCCGTTGCCATGCAGTTATTGAAAAAGATGTAGATTGCCCGAGATGTCACTTCAACGAGGAGTGTGGCTTCCAAAGTGAGGCCCAGTCCCCCACATTCGGGTGAAGGTTGGAAGAAGACTAGGGTGTGACTGAGAGTTTGGCCGCTTCACAGGTTGAGTCGAACAGCGACCCCTTCGGTGTAAGCTGGTACTACAGTCTCTTTCTCATTGATTAGCGTGCAGGCCTCAGGGATGGTTTGGCCTGACAGGAGGTTCTCATGGTTGACAGGAACTGTGGGTGACTGTGAGGTCATTGGAGCCCATATCACTTCATTGATCATGTCCACGTGAGACCTGAGGCGAATCAGAATGTCCGCTCTGATGTAGACATCATGTGGTGCGTCTGTAAGGACCAGGAAGTAGTGGGTTAGACACCTGTCATTCCACCTTAAGTTCAGGGCACAGGTGCCCTTGGCATTCACCATAGCTGATGGGCAGGGATTCAAAGGAAATCGTGTGCGCTTTTTAGCAAAAGGAATGTTCGTTGTGTGATGTTTGAGAGCATTGAACTGTGAGAGGCTGATAGCTGAGTTGTCTGCCCACAGTGCTAGTATGGGGGCTGTTGTTGTGACATCATTCAGTTGTAAGCCCCCCTTAACGTGGGTCCGTATGTGTCAGAGTCTTTGGCTAACTGGAAAGTACAGAGCAGCGGCCTTGAACTTTGCTCTTGGGACGAGACGTTACCGCGGCTGGCGGCGAGATTTCCCGCTACCTTTGTGACCTGATAGTCTGTCTGGGGTGGTCTTGGTGACTGTGGAGGCAGAGGTTCTCGCACTTGAGCTCAGATTTTCAGTTGTTTAAAATCTAGCAATGGTTCAAAGCGATCTAGCAGGTCTTTGCCAATGAGGAGAGGATATGTGTCAAATGGAGAGATGTACACAGGGTGCACAAAGTTCATAGTGCCGATGGTCAGGTGAATTGGAGCTACTGTACCTGTTCAAGTTGGACCTCATTTTGGCAGTAGGATTGCACATTTAGCACACACCTCTGATATTTAAGAGTTTGATTCTGTCTCTTGGCTTCACTGTGATGTCTGTCAAAAAGTTGGCTTGACATTAACGTTAGGTCAGCTCCAGTGTCCAATAGGGCCTCTAGCCTCAACTCATTTTCTAATGTGATGGCCAGGTAGAGTTTTTTGGCCACCCCCCTTTCGATTAGGTCCCCTAGGAGTCTCGGCACTGGGGCTTGTGTGATGACTGGCAAGCAGTCAGAGCTGGTCTTGTGTGGCTCGTCAGGGAGGCAAACCACCAAAACATCGCTTTCTGGTACTTTGCGGTCCTGGCTGGAGGTGTGTTGCGGGATGTTGGCTGGTTCTGGCGGTTCCACCGTCAGCTGAGGTGGTTGAGTGATGTCACCACTTGGTGATGAGATATCTGGTTCTGTGGTTAACAGTGGATTAGCAGTGATCTGGTTGGGCAGTTCATTTTGAGGGGACTCTGAGTGGGTGTTGGAGTCAGAGCTAATGCTTAGTCATAGCTGGTCTGACTCATCCCTTTTCTTTTCCTTATGGTGCGTTTCTTGGAGGAGTTCCTTCCAAAAGTCTCATGATCTCTGCCTGATTCCGATGTCGCTTTCTGTTCTGTTCTGTGGATGGGTTATTGGGCTTATCAGGGGCCTGTTGAGAGGGGTTCTGCTGCTGGCAGTCCGAGCTCGGTGCTTGTGTCTGTGAGTATCGGTTCCCCTTGGGCCGTCTTTTGGCTTCCCATGTGGCTCCACCCCTTCGGTTGAGGGGTGGTTGTGACCTGTCCCAGGATCTCTCGGGGCACCCAGTTTGGTGCTTAGGACGGGCACCACCATGGCCATGCTGCGCTCTGCTGGTTGGGAAGGATTTTGACATTGTGTTGACAGGTTTGTCATTTTGGCTTGGCTCGGCGCCCTCTAGAGCCAGTTCAGAGCTCTCATTAGTGACAGGATAGATTGGGATGTTTTGTCCTTCTTTCAGAAACAGTCTTTTGTTTAACATAGGCCTTGTGGGCCAAATCTCGCAGCTGTTGGGTGGACATAGTCCGTGGGCAAGCCAGAACCCCCAAGTGTTGGCTCACTGTTGGGTGCAGGTTCCGGAGGAACAGAGTTTTGAAGTTGAAATCCTGTTCCATTCCTGGCTCGTTTCGTGCTCCGAAGTAGGCCTGTCTGAGCCTGTTGTAGTAAGCCTGTGTGGTTTCCTGTCTGCCCTGTTTAAGGTCCATGGCAGTAATCAGTCCTTGCTCTGACTCTGGGTCAGAGAACTCCTTAATCAGAGCCTGCTGCGTTTGCTGGTAATCCCCTTCGACCGTTTCTGGTTGCCGGTCTAGAAAGCTCCTCACCTCATGGCTGGCGGTGATTCGGAGCAGATAGAGTCTGTCTCTTGTGGTAACATTGGCAACAGTTTGCAAGTGAAAGTCAATGTCTTTTAAGTAGGCGTGCACATCGTGGCCCCCTGCAGGGTTTGGAGTGAAAGTGGGAATGTTTCTAGCCAGCTTATCCAATTCTTTAGGTGACACGCCGTGACTGGAAGACAGCCTTTGAAAGGGCTCCCACCCCCTTGCTGCTGCTGGGGGTTCAGGGATGCTGGCAGGTGATGTCTTAAGCAGTGGGCTCTCACTCCCCTTTCGAACTGGAAACCCTTGACTTGCTGGTATCAATCTGCTGGTTAGGGGAAATTCTGTGGTGTGCATTTCCCTTTCAGAGTCACTTTGCAGTCTATATGCATATTTAAGCTCTCGGTGAACCGTATCAAGTTCGTCTTTTAAATAGTCTCTTTGTTGGACCAAGGCACTGACTTCAGCCCGTGAACTTTGCAGGTGGCCTTCGCCGGCCTTGCCCCTAGCATCTCTCTCTTTGAGTTCAGTCTCTGATCGCATCAAGAGAGCCTCGCTCTCTGAAGTTTTTTCACTTAGTTTCTCCTGGTGTCTTTCTCCCACTGCTCTCGGCTTGTTGTGTCTACACGGAGATCAGTTAAGGCTTTCTGGTGTCTCTCTACTTCCTCCTGCAGCTCTGGGTCCTTTTCATCCGCCGTCCTGTGCTGGTGCTGAGTCTCCGACGTTAGCTGGTCCAGTTGACTTTGAGCAAGCACCAGGTTTCTCTGAGCCTCCTCAGCCTGGAGCTTCAGCGCTGCTGCTTCCTGTTCCATGCGGGAGGTGCTTGTTTTCTCCCAGCTTTGCCTGAGCGAGAGGTTGTGGCGGGGGCCCGATATCTTGGTGAGATCTGTGTGGCTGTAGTCCTGTGTCGGATCGAGTGACATCAGGGCGCTCAGGTTGTCGTCAAGCTGTTCCCGGCTCAAGTGCTGCAGGCCGCCTGCTGCTTCAGACAGGAGGGTACCAGTTATGGCACTCAGCCAGGACTCTAGTCGATCCCAGTGGGCATCAGGGCTGGATGATCGAGACATGCTGGCTCACTGGTGAAGAGAGAGAGGGAGAGAGAGAGAGAGAGAGGGAGAGAGGGACAGCACGAAAAGGCCAATGCAAGTATTTACGGCGTTAACAGGCTGCGATTATAGTAATTATATGTTCTATGCACGGTCTGCTTGAGGAAAACAAACAGTTTTAGACCAGTGTGAGCGTAGACCAGACACCTGTTATCTCGGTCGCAAATGGCGAGGTGTGTCTAATTGTTGTGGGGTGCGGCACCGGAA
Source organism: Sinocyclocheilus anophthalmus (assembly GCA_018155175.1). NCBI lineage: Eukaryota > Metazoa > Chordata > Actinopteri > Cypriniformes > Cyprinidae > Sinocyclocheilus > Sinocyclocheilus anophthalmus. Next base: position 163,098 of record JADLZN010012204.1, read on the forward strand.
CGGATCTAACTCAGATTGTTCACAGCGTGATTGTCTAAAGACTTTGGCAGCTTGGGTCGTCAATCTATTACTCAGCCTTCCCTGATAATTCTCAAAGGTTTGGTCTCTAGGCAAACAAAACAGAACAAAATTAAAAACAAACAAACCAACAAATCAAAACACAGGGAGAGATAGAGGAGAGAGCAGATTTAAGACTTTTACTGCTGTTAGGGGTTATGACAACTGGATGGGTTAGTATTCTATGGCTAGGCTAAGTGATGGATTGAGGTGATTCAGTTTGGGTCCCGTGGCTCACTGTGACCCGCCGTGGAGGCAAATGTCACTTCACCAACTAAGCACTAGAGGAAGTGTTACCTGTAGGTGAACAAAGATGGCTAGAATACAGAAATTTACTTTAAATTTGAATTCAAACACTGTTTAAACTCAATTTAAATAAGTGAGTGGTAAAGTGAGAGAGAGTGAGAGAGAACCCTGATTAAAAAAAAAAAAATAATAATACATAAATAAAATAATAAAAAACAAATAAAAAAAAAAATTAACAAAAGGAACCAAAATAACACAAACTAAACAAAATTATAAAAGTCATAAAAGATAATAAAATAAAACAAAATTAGTACTGGATATGAAAACTAATACAAACAAGAAATAAAAATAAATGAGTAAATCAAATTAAAAATGAAAGGCAGGTACAATAGAATGACCAATGGGAAATTAAAAATCAAACAAATTAGAGTAACCAAATCGACCTAGCAGAGAAATGCCCACAAGGGGGAGTCGGTGCGCTGAAAAACAGGAAGGCAGAAAGAGTTCACGAGATGTTAAGATACTTAAACAGCCTGCCCTCTAGCGTTAGTTTAAGGTACCGTGCTTGAACTGAAAATTTTTAGAGACTATTCTCCTTTTCAAACGGAGTTTTACTGCAGTTATCACAAGAACACAGCGTCCAATTCCAACAGAATCTATCATCTGTGCACTTAACTGCACAATGTGTGTGTAGCAGGATTTCTTCGCTGCCAGGTACACAAAATAAATATCATGGACAACAGGGTTTCTTCGCTGTTGTTATGCAAATTTCACTTGATCAAGGTTTCAAAAACTCCCATTTACATTTCAATCATTCTACTGATCTTCGCGTGTGTTTTATGATCAAATCTGCATTATTAGGTGACCATCTAATACTCCTAACGTTTAACTCAGATTAGATCTTTCGAGTAAGGACATTGAACTTCGCAATGACTTTAATCTGCGATACTATCCAAACGTCCTTAAAGATGATCCATGAGCCTCCGCTCAAGATTCATCTTTAGCACAACGCAGAAGATTTCTTCTTTCCACCCAAGCGATTTTTGATATATTACAAATGTACTGTCAAAGAGATTTCTTTCTTTTCTTTCTTCGTCTTTAGATAACAATTTTAATATTATAAACTGCAGTTTACTGTAATATTTCACAGTGACTAAATGTTAGACAGATAGAGGCTGTTAAAAATACATACTGGAGGTGGCTTAACCATCCAATCCAAAAGAGTGAGTTCGCGCTGCGTCTCGTCTCACTCTGCGCGCATAATATACAAACACAAATAAATTGATACTGTTTTGCTCACAAACCAAGTTTGAATATGCCCGCATTCTCCACCAAAACATGTAACGTTTATTATTATTTATTAGCTCTAAAAGGGGAATATTTATGACGAATCATAAATGGTTATGATTCATAATAAATATTTAGATTATATCTTCGAATTAACTGTACCAGAATCAATATTACAATTATTTGATATGTCCGTCCACCGAGCAGACAATATAAACATTTATCAATTCAAGGAAAGATTATTTTCCAAGCCAAGGAAGAATAACTGTCCTTCTTTGTGCAGTGCTAGCAGTAATTCTTAGCCAAATGTAGCAAAGGTTCAAACATTCATTGACTTCGAACTGTGAACAGTAAACAGAGACAATCCGTTGTGAATATAAGGGATTTAATAAAATGACACTATATCTAACCTAGAACTAACCTACAACATATATATTACACGGAAAGAAACAAGTAGGAAAAGAATAGAGAGCGAAAAGAATGGCAGTATTTCACATCACTCAACCACAACCTCTGAAAAATCATCAAAGAATCCAAAAATCACCTTAAAAGGGGTCTGAACCTTAAACACGCATCTGAATATTTTTAAGCGGTTACTTGCATTGGTTTTTTCGATTGCTGAAGAGGAGTCCTGAGACGGTAGATAACGGAGGTCTTTTGATGAGTTCGTAAAGAGTCAGCTGGAAGTTTGTACTTCTGGTTCTTCTGAAGAAGAAGTCCACAGCGACTAACGTTACTTGAAAGTAAAAACTGCCGAAAAATAAACTCAAGAGGAAGGTCTTGAGAGTCCTGAAATGTGTTGTCTCAAACGAAGAAGAAGTTTTCTGAGCCGAGTTTATTTTGGGCTAATCGTTTTTGAGATTTCCTATTCTGTGTGTTCTGACCAATGTGAGACATGGATTTTGAGCGGGAGAATCGTCTTTGTCTCTTGTTTATGGCTCATTTGCATGTTTTATGGCAGGTCTGGAATTTCCGTAGTTTTAACCCAAAATATTGTGCGAGTCATATGATGCGTTTCACAATAACATACTGTACGTCATTGTCCGAGAAGTGAAGAACGGGTGACATTGATACCAATAAACAATAATCTGGAATAGATTAAACGAAAGATACACACATACACCTGAATATAAGTGTTTTATGGCTTTAACTAATACAAATAACGAGTGGTAACTCATCTAATCCAACAAAGGAATGTACACACAACACATGCATATACCAGATACAATTATAACTGATTAATTATAGTCTAAATAAAGAAATGGTCTTTTTTTTTTTTTTTTTGTGTGTGTGTGTGTGTGTTCGTTTGGCTATTCACAGCTCTAAGTGGAATGTTTTTGAACTAAGATTCCAGGATTCTCGTGGGGGCTGGTTTTAATCTTCTTTGACGGCGAAGAACCATCTGGCAATTTAAAACCCCCATACAACGTAACATCTCTGACCAGAACTGTAATTTATATGCAAATGTCAAAAGGCTAAAAGGGTCTTTTAAGCCATAAACAGTCCAACACTCCAGCATGATCCTACGCAGACGCTACAGTATCATCATTTTGAAAACAGGCTAAAGGAATTTTCCTCACAGATAGTAATGTCTGTAAGGTCTTGTATCAGCACTTCAGTCATCAAAAATCCATATTCTCCTTGATGTTACTCAGACATAAGTGTCAATTCATATGAACCCTCATCAATTAATCTGTAGTGACTGCAGTTTGTCATCCGAGAGGATGTATGCTAGAATCCACTCCCAAGGGTGCTTGAGTAACCTTTCTCAACCTTTTCAAAGGACTAAATAAGTCATTGGCAGACCCAGCATGAAAACGAAAGAAAATTAGGTACACTGCAGATTTCATTAGGATCCCAGGGGTAACCTGATACACCGGTTCCTGCAGCTCAATGGGAGATGTCTGCAACATGACCACAAGATTAATCAAGATTGACAAAAAGTGTCTTGGCCAAGGTGATGAATTTTCGGGCAGCAAAGCCCTGACATGACTAATTTACATTGAGCCAATGAAATTTATGACAGAATCCTGGGATAAGGCAGCATCGAACCAAACAAAAGGTACGATCATTAAGTCTCACACTAAAGCACTGGCAAATGTACAATCATGTGATCAGACCAGTGTGAGGGGAATGTTTTATTAACAGCAGTGGACAAAATCATGACACATGATTCATGAGGTTTTCACTGGCTGTAAATATGTGATTGGGCTATCAACTTCGCAAAACAACTCCTATGCAGTTATATTAATGTTTGATCCTTCAGAAATCATTGTTTTATGGTGATTTAGTGCTTAAAAATAATGTATTATTGTTATCAATATTGAAAACATTTGGTAGAAACTGTGATGCACTACCATTTGGGGTAACTAAAAAAAATAAAAATACTTTATTCAACAAGGATACATTAAATTGATCAAAACTACAGGGAAAAAAAAGAAACACTCTATCATGGTTTCCACAAAAATATTAAGCAGAAAAACTGTTTTCAATATTAATATTGATGATAATAATAATGACCATTCTAATACACGAGCAGCACCAGTTTTAACTGATAACAATTGAGCAGCAAATCATCATATTAGAATGATTTCTGAAGGATCATGTGACACTAAAAAACAAAGAATGGCTACTCAAAATTCAACGTCGCTATCACATGAATAAATTAGGCTACACAAAAAGAAAAAAAAATTTAAACTTTTTTTTTTAAAGGAAATAGCTACCCTTACAAAATTAAAAATAAAATTCCTCTTATATACTCATGTAATTCTACATTTTCGAAGAAGCTTTCAACACACACCCGTCTCCAACTCCATTGGTGTAGGTGCCTAAACAATATTTGCTCAAAAAAAAAAACAAAAAAACATAAATGATTAAAAAAATGTAATCATTAAATAAAAAAAAAAAAAAAAATCACACTTAAAAAGGTTGGTACTTGTAGTTAGTTCTGCAGGCTAAGAAAATAAATAAATAAACAAAACTATGCACACATCAAATGCAGCTAAATTCAGAATAGCTCAAGCCAAACCTCTATCGTAATGAATCCCAGGTGGGTCTATACTATGAATAACAGGTATTAACATTTCAGAGTACTGCCAGATATACAGAGATGGGCTGTGAAACCTTCAGAGCATTTTTCTGAGACTTGCCACTTCTAAACATTCCTCCGTGCACAATTTGAGCTCAAAGCACCTTTGTGAGAGAGAGTGACAGGTTGACTTTAACTCTTCACTGCAGGACCATGCCTGAGGAGCTGACAGCATTTCAGCGCTAAACAAACTACAAAGTATGCACTCACAAGAATAAACAAAAATAATAGGTAACTGCTAAACTAACCCTGCCCATACAAACTCATAAAATCAGAAGCATTCTGATTAAATAATTACAGTGATGTTCAGGATGAAATACAATCTTAATACATACTGTCCAAAATAGACAATATACTGCAAACTATTTTTGTAAAAACAGTATCACGCTTTATACATCTATAAATATTTCAAGCACTGTTGTTACATGACCCTTTAATGAGGGACGTTGAAGTTATCCACTGTGTGTGTGTGTTGAATATCACAGCTGATTTTACATATAATAAGGAAACTATATAATAAGGAAATAGCTCATTGCATTATGGGATGTAATTCACACACACTTCATGGTCATCTGGGTTTTCAAAGCATACAAACAATTACATGCAAGCACACACTGCAGTATAGAAATATTGTATGCTGTACACATTAAAAACTACAAAACACAAAACTAAAGTAACTTAAAAGTCCTTACACAAGACAGGTAACATACAAATGAGCTGCGTCCCAATTCATAGGCTACGTCCTTCGAAGTGTGCATTTGAAGGCCGATTGCGTCATTGGGGGCGCTACGAAGACCATCCCAATTCACGATGCATCCTCCGAAGGCTGCATTTGAAGGCCAACTGTGTCACCGCGGTGCGACGAAGGCTGCCACAATTCGAACGCGACTTCAAATGCGCCCTCCGTTTCTTTCTCCACAATGAAGGATACATCAGATGGATCCTTAGCAGCCGATCCTATCCCAGAATTCATAGCGCGCTGGTGGTGACAGGACTTTTATTCAAACAAAATAGCGGGTGATGGTTCGTGCTGCTGACATACACTTATAAATGTATATTGTGTTTTAATTTGCTCAATAGCTAGCGAAAATCAATGTTAAAAGTCAGGGGTCTTAAAAAAATGTGAAGATTAATTTGTTAGGTGGTCTGAGGCAAAAGTTCTTGTATTTATTAACGGGGTCATATGATGCGATTTAAAGTTTTCCTTTCTCTTTGGAGTGTTACAAGCACTTGGTGCATAAAGAAGATCTGTAAAGTTGCAAAGACTAAAGTCCAAACCCAAAGAGATATTCTTTATAAACGTTAAAAGTCAACCACGCTTACCTAAAACGGCTCGTTCTAACACACTCCCCCACATGTCTACGTCACTGTGTGGGAATATTTGCATAACACCGCCTAAATGTTCACGCAAAGAAAGGCGTAACTTTTTTTTATTCTTGCTGTAGTATTGTTGTTGCTGCCACCATGTCGTGAAGACGCGTGTCTGTTTGTGTTCTGTGTGTTTCGTTGTACATGCGAAACTATTTTGTTTGGCCTTTCAAAAGAGGACGATATCCGCTTCGTCATGCCTAGAGCTGATCCGTGCTGGTCACTGAGGAAATACATTAACTTCACATTGTGAATCGCCGGATTGGCTTTCACCATGGACAAGCGAGTCCATCCTGGTCTCACTGTGGATTCCGCAAGCCGCATGATGGCCTCCTCTTTGAATCTGCCGCCGCGCCATTCCTCACCCACCCGCCACTGCTCACATCAATAAGCCGGCCGCCGCCTCACTCAGGGCCGCGGCTCACCTCAAGCCACGTGTGTGACCTGTTTGCGACAAAGCGAACCTACTTTAGTTTGTCCTTCCAAAAGAGGACACGACTAGAAATTAGTGGTAAAGTTGTATTTACAACACTGTTCCAGAACACTTCAACCCAAATATTCAGATGTGTCCAACGCATTTTATGGAGGGCTGTTTCCTGATCCTGGTAGAGTAGACTACAATGCAGGCTGTTCTGACTCCCAGACGGTAAGTAAGTTTTTTTATATTTAAAGGATTTGCCAATGATGATTAAAATGCGAGTTTTGAGCAGTGTAGAGTAGCGCTTGTTGTTTGTCATTTCTCTTATCACAAATGCAGACATGGTTTTATTGTTACGCGGCACGATGCAACACAACGCGTAAAAAGACAATATTAGTCATTCTAATCCGTAATTATGTCCCCACTGGATGCAACTAATGCCTCGTTAATAATGTGTTTTAATGTTTTTGTCTCGTCGCTACGGCCGGACAGGGCATCACAATATGGTAGGGGGGTAACATTTCCGACACATGCTTGAGGTATTCGGCCAATCACAACGCATGGATAGCTGGCCATCAAGCACACCTTGCTTTTCAGACCGATGAGCTTTTGTAAAAATCAACACATTTCAGAAAGACAGGGCAGAGAGGAGCAACAATAATGTACACTATGTGGAAAATAATGTTTTTTTTTTAACCTTAAACCGCATAAACACCAAATACACACCTTAAGATTCATTACACCAAATACACAAAATAATGTTCTTTTTAGCAATTAGCCCTCACCCATATATAAAGCCCACAACAATAAGACAAGTAGGCCTATAAGGCTACTTAATAAGTAGACAAGTCTTTGACTTGTATTTTTATTTTATTTCATTTTTTATTATTTATTTATTTTGTAGCAAAATATGTCCACAAATGTTTTAGGCAAACGTGATTATCCAGAAATTTGATTTCTGAAGTATTTTGTATGCATGTCCTGCTTTCATATTTTCTAACCTTAAGATTGCAGCCCTGTCTTAATCATTTTCTTTCCTTTTTCTCATCTTTTAGGACAGTTCTGGAAAACTTAAAAATGAAATTAATTAAGTTGTTTATTACTTTTGTAATTTAAGTTATTTGTAAATGAAGCAAAGTAATTTATGTGTATTGTTTTAGTTTAAACTTGTAAATAAAAGACAACAAATAGTTCTGTAAATTGTTAATTTTTGCAAAGCAAGTTATAATATGTAAATGTCAGAAATTATTCTATACTTTTTTTTGCCTCTGAATAACATTTGCAATTGAAACTAAATTGTTCTATACTAAAAGTACTTTTTACAACTAATTACAAAATAAATAATATCAGAAAAACAACATCAACATTTAATTAACAATACATAAAACAGATTGGAAAAAGAAAAAAAATTATTTTTATGTGTGTTTTCATTCAGCTGACTAGTGAGACCTGGGTGGGGGGGGGGGGGGAAAAAGCCCCCCTTGCTGGACCTGACGGGCTGCCATAGAGCCAGAGCGGTCTCTGCCAGTGGGATATCATCTGGGATGGTCTCCAGTGTTTGAGTGCATATTTCCACTGTCCAGTACTGGGATGTTTAGTTTTATCCTACAGTACAGGGGTCTGGTCTGATTTAAGGAAATGAGGAAAGGACTAATTGTGTAGAGCTATGAAAAAAGTAATTGGTGGAAGAAATAGAGTTTCTTTAGTAAGTCCTTTCAGTGAAGTGACGTGACATGTGGCCAATTATGGTGACCCATACTCAATTAGTCTCGGCAATTTATCCCACTCCAATGCACACTGTGAACACACCTGGAGCAGTGGGCAGCCTTTTTTTTTTGCTGTGGCGCCCGGGGAGCAGTTGTGGGTTCAGTGCTTGCTCAAGGGCACCTCAGTCGTGGTATTGAAGGTGGGAGAGAGTGCTGGACATTCACTCCCCCCATTTACAATCCCTGCCGGTACGAGACTCGAGCCCACAGCCTTTGGGTTATGAGTCCGCCTCTCTAACCATTAGGCCACAACTTCCCGCCAGTAACTACTATTAGCACATTAAGGGAAAAATGCATGCATGTAAAACCTTAAATAAAAGTATTATCCATCATACTGTAATGTACTTAAGGTATGAAGAGTAAAAGTAAAAGTAGCCTATGTATTCTGCAGGAAAAAAAATATATGATGGTCTTGCTTCTCTATTAGTATTACTGCTGCACTACAGTGTACTGTATGTTGCATTTTACTTCTGAATATGTTCAAGGTTGTTACATTTAAAATACTTTATATAGGCATACTGTTGGGCAGTTTAATGTACAACAACGCATGATATTGTAAAGGACCATGTTTTTTGTATTGTAGCTGACCTGTGAGAAAAAAAACTCAGTACTTCTCATTTGTATGTGAATACTTATGGAATGTATTTCGTTATGCTCCACCACTTTGTTATTTTGGAGATGAAACAAACAAAGTTTATTGCTAGAATATTAACAGACAGTTGCTACAACTGCGAACCATATCAAGGCTGCTTCCGAAACACTCGGACCGGTCTAGCCTACGGAGGACTCTTCTTGTTGCCTAGCAACCCAATACTTACATTTAAAGTGTAATTCGGTAATTAAAAGTAAAAAACTAACTATTCAGGCTGCAGTTATTTACATTTTCATTAACAAATAACATCTCTATGGCAGCTCTCTTCTCGCACCGTTGCTACACGACAGGAGCGGCGATCGGAAACACCTGCTGGTGCAATCAGGAAATCCAGTGAAGGCTAGACTCGGAGCATCCTTCGAAGACCACGTTGGCCGCATCCTTCGAAGGGCCCGTCCTTGAATTGGGACGCAGCTATTGTTGTCACATTATTAAATTAATTAATTAATCTGTGGCAAAAATTTTACTTTAAATGACCAAAATGCTCCACACATTTAAAATATGTGAGCATAAAATGCTCCTGTATTGAATTACTTTTTTTTTTAATCCATTATCTAACATTTGATATATTGCATAATATTCTATTGATTGGTTTAGCCAAAAAAAAGCAGTAGAATAATCTTTACAAGCAGAAAAAAATATGCCTTCATAAAGTTAAAACAAATGTCCTTGAAAATCAATCACAGAGTGCAATTGCTGCCCTTAAATAGAAAAAAAGGTAATTTCTGACTCAATATTCACACTGCAGACATATGAAAAACGGTATGCTATTCTAAACATAACTGTAGAAAATACCAACATACTCATGGCTGATGTAAGGCTCATGTCATTCATTTTGTATTGTATTATGTATTTTATCTTGGTGGATTCTAGACCAGAATAATTAATTACCAAAATATGCCTGCTAAGAGTGTATAATTATACTGACACGTATAAATGAACCACGAACAAAAGAATATAAACCCAGGACCTGAAAAAAATCATAAACACTTTAAGCGTGACAGTCTTAAAAAATGACAGCTAAAAATGATGTACGCCATTGTAAACGGCTCTCTCATGTCTGTAAGTCTCAAACGCCGCCCCCTCACAGGGATCAATATGAGGAAGGAACCACAGGGAACAAATGAAATAGCGAGCAGCGGGAGAGAAGCTTCAGTTGCCGCGGTGATCAATACATGTATCAGTGGCTCTGAATTGCGAGCAGACATCAAAAGGAAGGCTCTGTGGGGTGCTCCTTGTCCCGGGAAAGCAAGAGGCTGAAGTTCAATCCCCTGCAAGCCGGGAGAACGTATGAGAAACAGCATTCCTGCCTCTTGTCTTCAAAATGATGCTGTGTATGTGAGCTTTGCTTCATTTGATAGTGTTGTAGTGTTCGTGCATTTCTTGTATCTGTACGTGCCCATGCAAGTGGAGCAGTGGGATATCGCAGAGATAAGGGGAAGTTTTGTGAGTTGCCTCGTACTTTATTTGTCTCAGATCTGTGGAAATCTAAAATCTTATTACTCTGCTTGGCATTGAAATCAATACTGCAAAATAGTGCAAACTACACTCTAAAAAAAAGCTGGGTTGTTTCAACCCAAATGTGGGTCAAATATGGACTAACCCAACCTTTGGGTTAAACATTTAATATAAAAACTTGACAAAAGTTAGGTTTAGAGTGCAGGTAGCCAATAAAACATTTTAGAGAGAGAGAGAGAGAAAGAAAGAGAGAGAGAGAGAGAGAGAGAGAGAGAGAGAATATGACTATAGGATTTAAACAAATACACAAAGTATTAATTCAAATAATAGGCTAATCCTATTTTACTCATCCTCATGTTATTTCAAAGTACGCTGTTATTTCTTTAAAGCAAAAAATGCCAGTTAAGTCGAAAATATTAAATATGACAAAAAAAGCAAAAAAAAAAGTGAATGTCAGCTTCCGGTGTCACCCGCTTCCAGTTATTTTTAGCTGTACAAAACAGCTTGTTTTGCTGCTTCATATTGCAAACTAGAATTTCTTATCATGTAATTTTAATGTGTTGTCGTAATTATAAACACACTGTTTTGTAGTGCAAAGCATTTTAACGTTTACTTTGTTATTAGTCTAGTCAAGAATTGGAAGTCTCGCGCACACACAGAAAGTAGCTTACTTCCGCGTTGCAAAATAAGGTGGATTGGCCTTCATAGTCAGGCAAGATCTGTGTAGTTATTCTTCAAAAACAATTATCCTTGTGTGTTCCACGTCACAAGCAAACCGGTTGGGAAGTATTGGTGAAGTATATGACAGAATTTTTCATTTTTAGGTTAATTATTCCTATATAGTATCTCTCATTTTGATAATTAAAAAAAAAAAAACAGTAAAAGATCACAGTAAATTGCTAACCATAGGGAAAAATCAGCGGTCTGTCTCAGCATGAAGTATTTTATTAAACAATAAATTTGAAGCCATAATAAACCTTTACTTCACAGCTCTGATTGCCTCTGTCCAACCGAGGTATCTTTTTGTACTGTTTATGTTGGCAATTATCTCGGTCTGGAAGCCACACTTTGTAAGTTGCCAGGGCTTGCCCTCCTGATAGCACTTACTCAAAACACATTAAAATGCATTTGCTTTAATCAGGTTGCATTGCATATGCAAATTTGGTTGGTGATTATGTTTTTTTTATGGTAGCAACTACATTTTTAAGGTATACTTTCCCACCAAAATAAAATTGTGTCACTACTCCCCTTTACCCTGCTCCAACTTTGCTTACGTAGTGCTTCCAGAAATGCCAGATAAGTTGGATCGAACAGGAAGTACATATTGTTTGATATCTTCAAAATATCCAAAACAAGGCAATTAGTCACTGGCAATCACTCAGAATGCAAACTGCACGCACTGACTCACTTTTTTTCAAATAAAATTATACAAACAATACAATCAATAAAATTACAATAAAAATGCCATGTTTCAAATTTAATTCATCCTTACAACACAAATGTTCCCAATACATAATGTATCCGTATATATATATAATATATATAATATATATATAGTATATATATATATATATCTATATATATATATATAGACTTTAAGTACAATCTCACATAAAGCTATTCACTGATATGATCAACAGAAGCAATAGCGATGGGGGATGCCCATATAAGAATTGAGAACTAATTAACTAACACTATTGGACAATACCAAGTACATGATCTTAATTACTCAGGCAATTTAAGCCGTTTTTTGCAGCCCCCCCCCAGCCTTGAAGTGGAAGGGGACTCCTCATGAATGGCCGTTCTAAACAAAAGGGAACAGCTTAATCTCCCACAAGGCTGTTATTGAATAGTCTATTTGGACAACTGGCCAGACTGAACCTTAATGGTATATATTTTCATATGTATCCAAATACAGCACTGACTTTAGCAGCACCTGGCCTTTTGAATGAAAGTGTTTTGGTACTACATGTACAGTCAATAGGACAGTGTGATATATTATACAAATTAGCAACACCCATGACAAATATTTTAATATGTTCAAATAAGTTCCCTAGGTAAGAAATGTGTTTAATTAGGGTTCAGTGAAAAGACGCAAATTTTTACAGCCACTGAATCAACATCATAAATTGCCCTCTGTAGAACAGGGGTGTGGATGCTGTGCCTTGTGTGTTTATTAAACTTGGGCAATAATACACACACCGTGTTTTTTTTATGTTTCTTTTTATAATATATAAGATATATAAATAGTATCATCATACATTTTGAACCATGACAAACTATTACTTTGCAGCATTGCATATACTGTCAATTTTTATTTATCATGATAGGACAACATTTCAAAGAACGTTTAACTGTATTTGTGTTTAATTGGATTGCATTCCATATGCACATTCAGTTACAGTTTGACATTACTAACAGTGTTGGGGTTTTTTTTAGATGGCAGCACACAGTAAATTACATTGATGAGTGCTTCCTGTCCATCTCCTGTTGAGCCGATCATGCAACATCCCATTTGGAACTGTCATAAAACTCAGTTTTGTAGTGAAGCGTCTCTGAATAATTCATTTGTCAACAATATATGCATGGAAATGCACGTGCACCCTCATAACTTATTTAAATGGTAGCATCCTTCAGCCACTTCCTAACAAGAAAAAAGGTCTAATACAATGTCAAAAAAGGTCAAATCTGATAATGTTAAGAGATGAAAAATAAGAATTTACTGCTGTTTTGACTGAAATCTAAATCTCATTATCAAATCTAAATATCTTATTATCACTTCAGTTTCTATAAAGTTTTATCGTTGGTTGTTTTCACAGTTGATTTGATATACAGGTGTTGTTTCAATGATGAAAATTATACGCCATCAATAGCAGTTCACATCTGCTTTGCTTTCATGACAATTTTGAACCATACTGAAATGCACACACACTGTACCCAAGACCATTCAAATTAAACAAAGGAACTAAACTTACAGTAGCAAGCACCCTTAAACCAGCTGTCAATGATTTCGGGACCACTATCGTCAAAATGTTAGATACTTAGCATAAAGTTTGGTTTGGCGGTATGGTTCTGTTCTGGGCAAAACCTCCCTGCCCATCCATGCAGCCTGTCATGAATGAGCAGGGAGAGCAGCAATAATAACCCCCTTAGGGTTAACAGAACAGAACAAGGCAGATATCATTAATGTACTTAATGATATTTAAGTGTAACACTTTATTCAAGATAAAGGAGTCTGATTAGCAAGGAATATCAGAAAGCCAAGTCCTGACGGTGGCGAAAGGAGGAGCTGGGGATGGAGGAGGATCATTTGCTCCCTTAATTTCTCCCTCAAGGCACAATTTTCTTTCCTTCATTCCTCACCCTCCATGATTACGGTCCTCTCACACATCCCTGATTTACAAAAGCACTCCCTCTTGTCAGTCTGCTGCTGCAGCTACAGTGCCTGCAAAAAAAAAAACACTGGAAGACCAAAATGCTTTTAGGAGCACAAAAATAGCAGGTCCAGACAAAGATTGCCTTTGCAAAAACATTCAATTTCTGCTAACAACATTGTAAAATAGGGTTTATGGAGAAGTTGTTAGCTGTTGCTACTAATAAAGTGGTCTAATGCTGCCTTCAAGACAAGTGCATGTGGGAAATTCATGCCTTTGAGTTTGGTGTTCATTATTACGATTTTCACGAAATCACGATTTTAAGTTGGAAACATAACACAGATCCTAATTAAAACAAAATAATTATATTGTGAATGATAAACCTAAATAACTGCATCTAAATTCAAAAATATAAAACATTTTCATTTCTGTCACATATACATGGTATCACAACTAAATGATTTTGTTACATAAAGCAAACTGCGAAAGTTGATTGATTAACTTTACACTATTCACTATAAATTCCTTTGCTCACTGATCTCTCTCTTTAATGTCCCTTCTAATGTCTCAACTTGTGTATCATCCAGATTTCTGAGTTTCCCACTTGTACATACAACTTGACTTGGTCATTCATGTGCTAAGAACTCATAATTATGATATTTCTGACTCCACTTCAAAAGCACAAAGCTCACTTTCTCCTTCTATGGAGATATTTAAGTATTGCTCAGTGTAAAGGGACATTTGCAGAGATGCAGAGATACATCAACTGGTCAAGTCATTCATTTTCAAATCGTTTTGAGGTGTCAGGGGCTGTTGGCGATGTGTTTCTTTATGTACTGTATTAAGACACCTGCTAGGAAATCTAGTCTCAGACAGACTTTCAAGGCAACAACTCATACTTTCAAGCAACCTTTAGACCAAATACCATATGCAGAATACAGAGTTACAAATACAGTTATGCATAAACAGAATTAAAAACCACTGATCTATGCAACCCAGGCTCAATGGGGGGACAAAAGCCTGTGGCAATTTTACATTGCTTCTTGCGTGTTGTGTGACACTTTCTATCAAGTCCAGTGAGTGGCACTAAAAGTGTGTGCAGTTTTATCTGAAAAAGATGAATGTGAATTTGGCAATGATTTATTATGCTGGTTGTATCATGGCAGTTTGGAAATGTCTGTTGAGAGGTGCTAAAATGTTATTGCTTTATCGCTTTTAAAAATGATATACCAGCCGACACTAAACTGTACCCTAAACCCAATTGATAGTGTCAACAAAAGTAAATGTGAGATAAAAAAAAGCATTTTCAATTTATGTAAATATGCAGTAACATGTTGCGATGACTACAAATGTGAATGTAGACAGCTAAGCTCCACGTACAGCTAGATACAATAGTCGACTAGAAGCACCTAGCAACCAACATTACAATGACCTCCAGAGATTTAATCAATGCCAGCATGAATAGTTTGAACAACTTGACATGCTAGAAACAGCTAGACATGGCACATCTGAACCTCAACAATATCATTTTTAACCTGTAACTGTTTGATGGCAGAGCCACAAATATAGTTGTTAAATATGGATATTGTAATATGTTCTGGTAGACCCAGGAAATCTAAAAGCTCAACCAAGAGAGTCCAAAAAAGAAGTAATGCTCAAAACATTTTCTTAGCCACTTTCCATTCAAAAGCAATTAATTCTAAGTAATTAATTAAAAATAGCATTGCAATACAAAAAATGATTTGTACACTAGGCCTACGTCAATTTTGAATTCATTTTAAAGATGTTCTTTATGCTAACATTGTTCGCTAGCATGGCTGACTGTCCCTGCTAAATAGGTACTGGGTTACTTCCTGGCACATGGGCATGCGATTTGCATTTTATAATTACTTTTGTTTTGTCCTGTCATTCAATTTCAAAATATTATATGCACAATCTTTCAGTTTGTGAATTGAAATGCCAGCAAGTATTTTACAATTAGCAAGGCTGTGCAACAGACAAACAAAAACATGATAGCAAATATGAGTAAACCCAAATTAACATTTTGTATTTTTCAACTTGGATACACACTATAACGTATACACAAGGCAATAGCTCATGCTAATGTAACGGAAACATAAATAATTTCAGCAAAACGGGTAACGCATTCTTGCTTCCACAGAATTTTCAAAACACTCTCTGTACTCTAGCACATTTCCTATTATAAACACAGTATATTTTCTGTCTTTATACACAGAAACATAATTCATATTTCATCTTTTTTCTTTTTTTCTTTTGATGTGATTGACTGGCTGGTTTAATTAAAATCAAGTTTATATGTTTATCACTTTTCACAATGCATTTTGGAGAGTAGCTTTACAAAATTGCTTGTTCAATGTTACAGTTAGGAAGTAGTCTGTTATCAGTCAGTGATGAATGTGTCCATGTCCATATGGCAGTAATAATGATTACAATTTAACGATAATATTTGACACTTTAATTTATTAGAATTTAAGTAATAGTTTACCCAAAATTGAAATTTTGCTGAAAATTTACTGACCCACAGACCATCCAAGATGTAGATGAATTAGTTTCTTCATCAGAACAGATTTGGAGAAATTCAGCATTCCATCAATTCTCACCATTGCTCCTCTGCGGGGGGGGGGGTGGGGGCAGGGGGGGGGGGGGGGGGGTGGGGGGGGGGTGAGTGTGTGTGCCGTCAGAATGAGAGTCCAAACAGCTGATAAAAGCATCACAATAATCCACAAGTAACTCCAGGCCATCACTGAAGGTCTTGTGAAGCAAATGAGTTGCACGTTTGTAAGAAACAAATTCATCATTAAGGCATTAAGGCAAATGATGACCTTACATAAACAAAACAGAAAAGTTGAAATCCTTAATTAGTTTCAATAATAACAACAACATTTTTTTCACGCTTTGTTCAAGATTTTGGAAATGTGACACACGTCCCAAACAGACACACACACACACACACATATATATATGGATATATTAGATAACGGGTATAATATCGTAAAATGTGTTAATCCAACCGAAAAAATACTGCAATATCCAGTTACAGAGCAGTATCATAAAAAAAATATTTTAAAAAAGTGTCGCTGACATTTTCTTTGTTATTTTTGGCACTGATAAATTACTTATTAGTGTCATATCTTTTGCTCAGAATCGTATCAGTACAAATGACATTTCATTTTACGGAATAGAAATGCAATATTCGCATAAAAAGGCCTAATAGGCTAGTGTGGTTCCTTTCAGGATCAGCTTATTGATGTCTCTGCTTCAACCCTTCCCCTTTTAAGTATCTTTGCCAAATGAATTCAAACTAACCAGCGTTTCCTGTATTAAGCTTTGTACCAATTATGAGACTTGATCAATAACACTCTCCCTCTTGATACCACTCAGACACAGGGCCGGAAAACCTTCTGTGGCCACTCTTGGAGGAGTGCTCTCCATAGTGAAACCCTAATGAGATACATCGCTATGACATCTAAATCAATATCCATGTTAAATATAAATATGTACATAGTTTGGTAGCTCATGCTTGCTGGAGTCTGGTGGAAAACTGCAAATAAATCAATGACTCTGCCCGTAATGTAATGTAACACCCCTCTTTCCCCCCCGTTTGTTCTGAGATCTAAGCGTAATGCAGCACAAATGTAATTTCTTTACAAGCAAATTCATATCTGATATCAAATTATAGTTTAGATATGATAAGATAAATAAATTTGTATCTACATATGGAAATAAAGATCTGATATTGATCTGTAATTTCCACTTAGAGGTCAATACAGGCACTTTTATGTCTTTTTTTATCTACATCCTCTAAGGTCTCAGAAACTTTTCAAATTGCCTTAATATATATTTGCTATTTTTCAAATGCATTCTATGTATATACATATCTTAAAGGAATAGTTCACCCAAAAAATTAAAATGTACAGAAAATTTACTCACCCACAGGCCATCCAAGATGTAGATGGGTTTATTTCTTCATTCTGACATATTGGAGAAATTTAGCTACATCACTTGCTCACAATATCTCCTGCAGTGAATGGGTGCCGTCAGAATGACAGTATTAAACAGCTGATAGAAACGTCACAATAATAATCAAGTAATCCACAAAACTCCAGTCCATGTATTAACATCTTGTGAATTGAAAAGCTGCACGTTTGGACAGCTGACAAAGCTGGACAAAATATGAGTATCAGCAGTCGAAAAAAAGCTTTATACCAATTCTGTTTACACCACACACACACACACACACACAATTTGACTTGGCGACAGGAGCTTCTAGCCCCGAGAAGAAAGTATACAGACATAAGAAAGTACAGATATAATTTGTGTAAATGTCTCATAGACAAACTCTAAAAGTGAAGTTATTCAGTTTCAGAATGAAATGGCTAAAATCATAATATCAGATCGACTACATTTATATCTCTGTTATTGTTATAGCCATATTTAGATCATACTGACAGCCCACTGTCCATCACATCCAGCATGACTTGAGGCGAGTCCAGGATCAATACTTCAGACAATGAGGATAAGCAGCCCTTAACAGCCTTAATATGATTGAATCCATACTGCAGCATTTTTCCATCCAGCACCAATACTGGATTTAGCTGTTCTTGCTCTGCAAACTGATTGTTGTATTGATTGTGAATATCTAAATGTCCCATCAGTGTTGATCCTCTGCCTCTGGAGAAGGGTATTAATGAGACACTCCAGATATCTCATGCATCATCACAATCCAGACTGCCACTGACTGGAACAAGTGAGGGTAAATAATTAGCTCTTTATACATGCTGCTACCTAGAGTGGATACATAATTCTAATATATATTCTGTAAAATAACTATAAAATACATACTGTAATCTTTCAAATAATAGCTATAACAAAACATATAATTTCAGTACTGCTAAATTGATGTGAAATGATTTTCTTGAACCCTGACCTTGGCAGAACAGTTTACAATATAAGATAATGCAGGGACAGGTTTATATTAAATAGTTAAATAATATACAGTAGGCTAGCATGGGAAATGTAATTCAAATAATGGTGCAGCAGTCTCTGTGTTTTCTTTGACTTCGTCTTTTTTCTTTTGTTTTTTGTGTTCTCCAAATTAACCGTCCGAATTATTTACATTAGTGGGGGTTCCGGGGCAAAATGCACCATCCCACAAAATTTGCTTGTTAAATCTCCCATCATGCTAGATTTTTACCAAATCTTGATTCAATCTTGTTGTCAACTTGTTTATTTCTTAAGCAAATTTTGTGATTTCTTTGGAACTGGGGGATGGAGATTAATGCATCTTCAGTTTTTGAGTGAACATTGCCAAAAATATCCACAAACAATGCTTTTTTCCCAACTCAAAAACAGATTTGCAAGCATTTTTTAAAAGGCCAGTCATTTTTGAACACCAAATTTGGTAAAGAATTTTAAAAAGATTCACAGTGTACAAATTCATACAAAATCATCAAATCTTGTAAAACAGCTACATTTTCCTGTGAGATCATGTTGATTCTAATGATAGTAGTAGACATAAAAAGTAGTACACCAAATATTGTGCAAAACAGCATATTTTAATTTGATTTAATTATTTCTCAGTACTGAATACAATTATTCAAATGTCTAATGCTGATATAGTTCTTTGCTGAATCTGCCATGTGCTCAGAATGCATTTTGGGATTAGTCTTATATATAAAGGATACACTTGTTGCCATCAAGTTGGGCTAAAATGAGCTATTGCAGAAGGTAGCATAATTTGAGACAGCGTTCACATCATGAATGATGTCTCAAAAAGCATGCAAGGCAGCTTAGAGGGTTTTGAGTCACAGTCAATTTTGGAGTGTCCTTGATTCAGCCTAGAAGTATGATTTTCAAGGATAAGTGAAAATTAGAAAATAAATAGCCCACTTAACACTGTATTCATGAAATCAAACAGTATTTTGTTGTGTATCAATGGTTCTATTGAGATGTGATGAAAGATATGTGGAGGAGGTTTGATTTTTCCGCGTTTAGACATACAATACCAAAGAACACCTTAGATTCACACACTGAACTGCTCACATTTTGGAGGTTTTTGGGTTACACTTTATTTGAAGGGGTGTGCATAGACTGACATGACACCTTCATAATCATGACATGGCACCTTCATAATTATGACATGACTCATGTCATGAATATGAAGTTTTTATGCATGTTTATGACAACTGTCATTAAGTGTCATTCATTCAGTTATGTAATTTTTAATGCAAAGATTACATTGTTTGAGATGTCTTTGTTATGGGCTATGGTTAGGGGTAAGGGTAGGGGTAGGGGTAGGGTTATGTTAGGGTTAGGTCAAATAATGTCATTTTTTGCATTAAAAATGACATAACTGAGTGAATGACACATAATGACAGTTGTCATAAACATGCATAAAAAACCTTCATATTCCTGACATGTGTCATGTCATGATTATGAAAGTGTCATGTCAGTCTTATGCACACCCCTTCAAGTAGAGTGTTACCGGTTTTTGACTACACCATCAAGAGCTACTGCATGGGGTGACCGCACCACACGTAACTTTTATTAAACACATGCTTCTCTTTAAAAACAAACAAACATTGTTTTGTATTTGTGGAGAAGGTTTTGGAGTATAGTAGGTTTTGGAATGGCAGGGAGGATCAATTTGTTTTCACACCAAAAAAAAAGCTGCATGAAGATTCTTAAAAAAAAAGAATCTTCTATCTAATTTTTTTTTTTATAAATAAAAATAAGTGACAAACGTGACCCATACTTGTACTTAAGTGCTCTGCATTTATCCCAGCCAAGTGCCACACACACACACACCACAACCGTGAACACACACCCGTAGCAGTGGGCAGCCATTTTTGCTGTGGCACCCGGGAATCAGTTGGGGGTTCAGTGCCTTGCTCAAGGTCACCTCAGTCGTGGTATTGAAGGTGGAAGTGAGCGCTGGTTAGTCACTCCCCCCACCTACAATCCCTGCCGTACCTGAGACTCAAACTCGCAACCTTTGGGTTACAAGTCCAACTCTCTAACCATTAAGCCACGACTTCCCCCAAAATATAATTTGCATATGGAATGCCAACCATTTTAAAAATGTATTTACTGAAAATCAAGATAAAACCAGGAAATTTGCTTAAAAAAGTCCACTGTCTTGTAACTGTAGTTAGTTTCCACATTGTGAAGCCAAAGAAACATTCTTCTTGTGTCAGATTATAAGGAAGTACATTGGTTTCTAAAAACATGTTGTTGGGAAGAGTGAATACAGTCTCTTCCAGCTGTGGCTCGGACCATTTTAAATTAAGCTAACCTTTGGTCTCGCTCTCCTGCCTTTAACTGTTGGCACACACAGTTGTTGTTTTTTTTTCTGTGGCCCAATCAGAATGAAAGAAATTGTATCTTGGAAGCACAGAACTTTATGGACCAAGTTCAAGCTCCATTCACAAAACTGCAGCCATTTGTTTAAGTATTTACAGTTAAATGTAGCTTGAAATTGGCAAGTATAAGTGTTTGTCTACAAGCAGCAGTAAAAAGAGCCATTCCGACACATTTGGTTGCTTTAACCTGACATTTTATATTATGAAAATGGGACGTTTTCAGTGCAAACACTGCTTAACACATAGCTAAAAAGTGATGATGTAACTGCAGATTGCTACGCCATTTTAAACCTTTCAGAAGTCCCCATGAATATAAAACTGAATTTTTGTGGATTTTGTATGGATATGTTAACCTTAATCTATAAGCATCAGTGTTCCAAAACAATGACACATTATGTATTTAGAAGAAATATGAATTCAAAATGTACAGTCTCATACCACCAATCCGGATCAAGAAGTTTGATAACATCAGTCTGCGCTTTAGCTTCTCAGCAGATTTGCTTGTCCAGTCAAATTCACTCTAGAATCTAAAGCATCCCACCCCTATGTTTTAAAAAGACTAAAGACTAAAGCTGCCACTAAAATCAGTCACTTCCTTATATACTATTTATTTTTTACTTGAAATATAGTGCACTATATGGAGGACTACTCATACGTACAGTGTTGATATTTCTAATATTTATTTTAGGAAAAATGAAGACTGGTCTACAACTGTGGCTGTCAGTGGGGTTTGTGATGTAAATGAAACACTCTTTAAGTGGTCTTCGATATCACTTAAAGCAGGGCTGGGCAACTTCGGTCCAGGGCTGTAGGGTTGTAGATAACTCTGCAGGACAGTGGCCCTCCAGAACTGAAGTTGCCCAGCCCTGACTTAAAGGGATTGTTCACTTCTATTGTAAAAAAAAAAAAAAATGGTCAAAAACAACACTTGCGACAATTTCCTCAAATGACCTTTTTACTTTATCACAAAAGAAGTCAGGCAGACAGTTTTGGACAACATGAGTGTGATTAAATGATGACAGAACCTCTCTGAAAAATGTCTTTGATAATGGGGACAGAAAACAGTCCACTCTCTTTAAACTAAGCCCATTCACATCGCCGCTGGTGCATAATCCATCAATTCACACATCTGGCCAATTTATATCCACAAAAGAAAGTCTTCCCTGCTGTACGTATGTTCTGCAAGCTAAATCTGACGATGCCTCCATCTATTATTGAGGGCTAAGGTGTCAGTTTCATTCCATTTTGTACATAATCTCACAGGTTATTACTTTGCTGTGGGACTTTCAGATGAAGCATTATTTCTGCAGTAAGGCCGCTGGAGAGGTGTGGTTCTCCACATAGACAGCAAGTCAATAGGAAGCCATTAGCACTCTTAGGGAAGCTATGAGGACATTATAGTTATGGCATTTAACATATAATCCTTTCCGGTCACTTCCTGATTATTTGTACACAGCTTTCTACCTCTAAAAGCAAAGGTCACTTACTGGGAGTTGTAGAAAGCTTTTTACACTATTATCCCTTTCTCTGAGGCTCTGTGAAATCATCCATTTCATTTTTATACTTCATTACATACTTAAGTAATAATAATAATACATCAAATAAAGACCTCAAATGTGGTGCATTTTTCAATATTTCTTTGCATTTTTTGCAAATATATTGAATCATTCATAAAATCTATGGAATGTAATTTCGAGATGCATCGTTCAATATTCCACTTTGAGTTATATAAAATAATATGTTTTATTCTACATGATCTTATTAGAGATTATTATTACAGTACAATGCGGTATTTGTACATAAAGTGTGCTTCTAGTACACATACATTATATTTTACAGTATATTTAGATAGATGTACAATAATTTGTTGAGTGAGTTAGAGATACACAAATATGCATTAAATACAGTGCTGTTTTATTGTCTACATTCAAACATACAAAATGTATGTGTATACCGTATGTACGATTTCTTAAAGGAATAGTTTACCCCAAAAATTTAAATTGTCTGAAAATGTACTCCCCCTCGGGCCATCCAAGATGTAGATTTGTTTATTTCTTCATCGGAAGAGATTTGGAAAAAACAAAAACAAAAAAAAAAACATTATATTACTTATTAATGGATCCTCTGCAGTGAATGGGTGCCGTCAGAATGAGAGTCCAAACAGCTGATAAAGACATCACAATAATCCACATGACTTCAGTCCATCAATTAATGCTTTGTGAAGTGAAAAGTCAACAAATCCATCAAGACATTTGAAAAAAAAAAAAAAAAAAAAAAAAAAAAAAAGTCAAACCATTGCTTCAATTATTTTCAATATCAGAGTTCAAGAAATGTTTACAAGTAAAAACAGTCCAAAACTATTCTAAACGAATATGTCAGTTGATTTTGATGTGAGACTACAACATAGGAAGTTTTTCACTGAAGGAAGCGTTATTATGGGTTACAGACTGGTATTTGGGCAAGAAGGAATGGTTTAAATTTAAAATGTCTAGATGGATTTGTTTCTTACAAACTTGAAATTTTCACTTACACAAGATTGCTTGTTGTTACTCATTGATGGACTGGAGTCATGTGGATTACTTTTATTGTGATGTTTTTATCAGCTGTTTGGATTTTCATTCTGACGGCACCCATTCACTGCATTGGTGAGCAAGTGATGCGATGCTGAATTTCTCCAAATCTGTTTCAATGAAGAAACAAACTCATCTACATTTTGGATGGTCTGAGTGTGAGTACATTTTCAGCACATTTTAATTTTTTAGGTAAACTATTCATTTAAAAGTAGTAATTAGTGCAATACACAATGTGAACACAATGTGTATTGCACCAACATCATAATACTTACTATGGATCACAGTGGTTTTACAATACCAATGAGTTTAATGAATTTAAATGAGTCATTTTTCTTTCATCTATTACAGTGAAAAAAGAACAACCTGTAATTTTACCACCACAAGTGACTTTGCACAAATTTGCTGTCATGTCGATTAAACATACATAGCCGCTAACAACATCAAAGCCATAAAAGAACAATTGTTTATTTTGTGCATATTTGAAGCAGAGTCCAAGCTCCAGCTAAACACAGGAGATTATGATGACAGCACGCAAATTACATTTCAAATTGGCCATGTATCGGAAATATTGAGGTAATACATAAGAATATCATTTATAGAGATAAGGCATGCACATGAAAGGCTGTTGGGACCACGGAGGAGACGAAGGGAAATGATATGCCCTTGAAGATATCTTATTTATACACAGACAGCACAGTAACGGTGTACTGCGATTAACCAAGCTAGTGAAAATCTGTTTAAGATTATACCTTAATAACACAGCTTATCTGTACGAGCTTTAAAGGTGTTTGAAATTCACTGTTAGTCTTTTTTACATTTGTATAACTGATCAAATAGGCCTGTTGTGTGAGTGATACATGTCTTTATTTGCCATGTATAGGAATACAAATAATCTAAGACATGGTGACTGCAAAAAGAAAGGGAAAAAAGCCCAAGGAGATTTGAAGCAATTTTATCCGGCCATCAGAGCATAGCTCAAGGCTGTGATTTGATTCAAGAGTCGAGGTTTCAGACATTCAAGGTCTTTATATTGTTGATGAAATTGCAGCACATTTGAAAGAGCATTTTACATGAATTCTCAGCTGTATTGCAGTGCAACAGAAATGTATGTGGCATCTATTCATTTTACATGTAAATGTTATATGTGTTATATAATTGCCATTTTGTGAACCTCTGCTAGTCTTAAACACCAAACAGTATGATGCTGAAAGTGAGTTAAGGTTTTTAATTTGAATAAAAGACTTTCCATTGTGAAAAATAATTATGTTTATTTGCATTAAATGTGCATGTATAGTGTACTTCAAATCTTAAAAGTATATATAAAAAAACTGTACTTGCTAGGATGCAATTTAATGATAATTCAAGGCCTGTTTTTAAAGTTTGCTTGTAATAATGTCAAGTTTTATTTTTTAAGTTTTGTGATAAAAAACAACATAATAAGCCATTTAACAATTAATAGCGATTAATTAATTATATTTTAAAGTTTATATATATTTACTACTAAATTTAAATACCAAATATACAACTTCATCATTACACATGTGTAATTACAAATACATTTAAATACCTCACCAGAGTTTCAGATGTACTTTATACTTAAGTCTTTAAGTGGCACTATTTGGTTCATCTAACAGCATTTAATATTTAAACTATAATGCATTATCATTTATAATAACATGCAAGTAAGTGTCTGAAAACATTCAATTTGCATTTAAGTATATTATTTTAAAGTACCTTATTTTCATAAATAAGTTATTATTTTTAAGTATGCTAAAGTGTACAGAAAAAAAGTGTTGTTGCTGTCAGGGATGGGGATGAAGGGATGAGGCGAGGACTCACTGATGCAGGAGAATGGGCTTTTATTGGCAAAAATAAAACAAAACGTGGTAGTTGTGTTGCTGTCTATGCAGTGTCAGAAAGCTCTTGGACTTCATCAAAAATATCTCAATTTGTGTTCCGAAGATGACCAAAGGTCTTACGGGTTTGGGACGACATGAGGCTGAGTAATTAATGACAGAATTTTCATTTTTGGGTGTACTATCCCTTTAATGATTGTTGCCTGTCTTGAGCATCAGTAAATGTTTTTCACCTTTTGTATGTTGTTGTATGAGTCCCTCAATTGTCCTCAGTGGTGAAAGATGATCCAAAATCATACAGTGACTGTTGGAAAGGGCTCAAAAATGCAGAAGATGCTGAAAAACCAATGAATGTGCAGGATCTGAAGGATTTTTCTGAAGGACAGCAGGCAATTGAACTGTTCAGATGACCAACAAGTGACTCATTATAGAACACTAATCCAAAGCACTCCAAAAAGTCGTGTCATCCAGTAAACGGCACACTATTAATATTCACGTGAATATGAACTAGGCTCCTATGTAATTTTTTTTAAAGTCAGCTATTATCTGTCTTGTGGAGGATATATAAACATATGTTTTGACGTAGCTTATTCAGGGCAGTACTAGATAAAGAATAACATGCAATTTTCGTGATCTCTCTTATTTGGCATATTCTGCAAGGTGTATGTAAACATATGAGCACAACTGCATTTATGGTTGCAAAGCATAGTAGCAACTTGGTGCATTTTACAAAGGCATCTCACACAGCATATCCATCAAAAATCTGAGTTGGAATTATTAGCATAATTTCTAGACAACAGCGCTGAGATTTTACATTGCACTATAGACATATACAACAGTTTGTTCTGGTTCTCAAATCTGATTGGTTGAGAGCCGTGAGATATTGTACTGGTATCGCTACAGGAACGCCTTTTCACAATTTTGTATCACTCCGCTTGTTGTTGTTTTTTTATTATTCACTGAGCTAATCGTAGAGTACGTTAGTTAATATAAGAAGAAACATCTAGCTTTGCGGTCTCTCTCTCTCTTTCTCTCATTTGGATGCACGTCTTGCCGCATTGTTTCTCTCTTATAACCTCATTATTTCTCACTATTAACCTAACTGAAGCAGCACATGCCCTTGATACAAGTTCTAAAAGTGACGCATGTTTAACTGTCAACTGGCTTTGAATCCGTGGCGGAAGGAAGTAGTTCCACACAAAATAGGGTTTTTAAATACACTCCATTGTGGTCTCTTTTTTTATTTACACACATCCTCGAACTGTTGTATAATCGCATATCCTCTCCGACGTCGAGCGTACCGGCGCTATATCAGCAGTGTGATATAGGCCAGAGGACGCGTCCGCAGGCCGAGTCCGGATATGAGAGATGCTGATATATAGCTCGGTATGGCTCTAGTACGAGAGTGAGTTGCTCTATCATATATAGTATACCCACCACATATAGATAGTATATAGATCATTAATTTGGTGGAAGACTACTACGGCTAGTAACCACGGGATAACACAATCACAAATAAAGAATAAAGTGTAGAAATCGACTGCGCTTAGGCGGTTGCAACACACTACACCACTATGCCCATAGGTGTGTTACCCATTCACGTAAGCATCGAATACGCATAGATGGAGTTCAGTCACGTCTTGCCAGTCACTAATTACAGGTTTCCATAAACAGACAAACTGTATATTTGACTTGACTTGGCAGATATACTAAAGTACATGGTAGCAGAAATATATTCTCTTGGATTGCAAATTAATAATATATAAATCGAGGTCTGTGTTGAGCTATCAACTTTCTCTTAACGGAATCCACAAGATAATAAAACAAACCCTTTCAGCATGATATAAGACCCCTCTGTTTCATGGCTGTCTGTACATCATACTTAGAACACGGCTCAGCAAATTCAAAAACTAACTGACGACTGTCTACAAAGAGCTCCTGGTTTGAGTGTTTCAGACTCTGTATATCACAAGCTGTGAAGCGTCCAACGCAATCATCAGTCATCAATCCCACCCTTGCAGTTGGAATCAATGTAAAGGACTACCACCTGCCCAGAGCAGACCGAATCATGTGTGAGTGTGTGCGTGCGTGAGAGTGTGTCTATCAAGAGACAGTGAGCAGGAGGAAGATGAGAGAGAATTAGAACAATAATAAAAGGTATATTAGTGACTAGTGATGTGTATGACAGCCATATGTGTCTTAGAAACAATATTTCAAGAAGGAAATGTTAACTGAAGTGATAAATAAACAGATAATTTATATTTCCTTATACTGACTATGGCTGCACTTATGTAAAGAAGAGTGCTTAATTGTATTGAATGTGAACGTGTTGCCATTATTAGCATGAATGTTACTAGCGTATTAGCTGTTGATTTGTACGTATAAAGCGCGTATTAATATGTTAGATCCCTAGATCCCTTAAACCTATCCCATACCTAAACATAACTACAACAACAATTTAATAAACTGAGATTAGGATTATACATAATAAAGGCATTAACCTTTATTTTTTCAAATTTTTCAGCGTGCACTATGGAATTGTATTAGTATCATCAAAATAATATTAGTGTTTTTATTATTGGTTTGAATTTCATTTTATGTTAGATGAAGTATTAGCAATAGTATTTTTTATTGTTGTTGTTTTTTAATAGTTTTTATTCATTTTTCTTTATTTCTTTATTTATTTTAGTACGTCGAATTAAACTGAATGACATTTATTTGGAAACCAGCTGAAATAAGAAGTGAAATAAAAGTGAAGTGAAATAAAAAAAATTTGAATTATTTTATGTCTTTGACATTTTCTTTTAAGTAACAAAATCTTTTTTTTTTAAATGGTTTTAGTTAACTAGAACAACCCTGCTCTTCTGTTTCCATGGAATCTTTGACTACTTCTTTTTCTTCCACAATTGTGAGACATAAGCTCAGAATTTTTACTTTTTTCTGTCACAATTCCGAGCTTACATCTCAGAATTCTGAGGGGGGGAAAAGTCAGAATATGCAAAATATAATCTCAAAATTGTGATATGTAAAATCATAATTCTGAGTTTATATTTCACAATTCTGACTTTGCCCTTGCATCTGTGAGCTTATATACAAAAATTTTTGAGTTTATAGCTCACAGTTTCTGAGAAAAAAAGAAATTTAGGTGTAAACTCAGAATTGCTAGAGAAAAGTTTGAATTCTGAGATAAAAAGTCACAATTACCTTTTTTTTATCGCAGGGCGGAAAAGGGCTTCCATAGTTGGATCCATTAATGGTAGCACTGACAGTCAATATAAAAGTCTTACTGTTAGCCTCTGAGGTAATCCAACATAACAGAAACACATTTGTGTTTAAATTATGCATATTGACATTAATAGGCCTGATGCTGTGGGCTGTACGTGCTGAAGTCTAGTCTTGACTCTCTTCTCGTGTCCTCTGGGGAGTCCTCTACAGCCTAATGCCACTCTCAAGAGCACGTGAAGAGCAGATGCTGCCCACAGCATGTATAATGACCCCCATCAAAGTCATCAATAACCGTAATGGCCAAACAGACAGTTACGTTACATTTACCAGAATGAAGAATGAGGCTTTTGTGGCCCTGGACAGCCTTTTACACACTCAGTTTAACTTCCTGTTTATGTCTGCTCTTGTAGCCAGAACTGCATTTCCTTACAAGTGCCTTAGATGTTGTGAATGTAGACACTTGTAGAATTCAGCACTGATGGACGGCTTGCAGACTGATTATGCTCAAACATCTCTACTTAATTATATATTAATATCAAAGTAAAGTTTTATTTAATTATAGTTATGTGCAGACCACCCTCGCAGTGTCAGGCTGCAGCAATAAGAGTATTATATTTAATAAGATAATATATGCAAGATATATATTTAACATTCAGTGTGACAGGTGCTGCCAGAGGTAACTGTAATGAAAAGCTTTTATAACAAAGCTAATCCATCACATACATTTCATAATTGCACATCAGACCTCATTAGACAACCACTTAATTTATCGTTGGAAGGTTTCCAAGGAAACTGAAACAAGCTCCACACTAGACAAATAAGTTCCTGGCAAAGATTTTCTGGAATATCAGTAGTTCATTATTTCATTTTCTATCATAATGAGAACTTTCCATAGACTTTTTCATTTTATTTTTATAATTAGTTAATGTTTTCTACCCCCTACCTTTAAACCCTAGACTCATATAAACATTCCTCCATGTTTATTTATTTATTTATTTTGGTTGCTTGTTTGTTTATTTGTTTATTTGTTTATTTACATTTTCATTAAGACATGATTTAGTTTAAATTAATGTAGCGTCTGGACCAATCAAAAACACAATTTTTCATTTGATTTAACAAATCAGTTATTCATTAGATTAACAAGTCGTCACAGACCCCTCACCCAATAGACTGGGCGCCAGGATGTCTGCGAATGACCACAGGCCACTGGTTACCATGGCAACCACGACACCTTTGCTAGACCAGAGCCATTTACGACTTAATGGAATGTGAGTAGGGAAAATCACTGCCTTTGAATTAGAAATAGACACAGTGCCCAGAAGAAGTGGACTCTTTTCGAATTAATCCATAGGAAAACCTTTCTTTGAATGAACACACATATCCTTGAGGTCATTGTGTATGTTGTCTTTGAGATTTTATATTGTTTTATGCAGGCTTATGATCGAAATACTCACTTCTGTCAGCTTACATATATATAACTCTACCATTTTTAGTATCTATGAATTCGCCTTCTGAGGATCTAAACGAGCGTGTATATTATATGTTTATACATAGGCAATATATTAGTGTCCTGAGAATCTTTAGTAATTTCGATTCAAGTTCCATTTGCAAATTACCATGCCCTCACACAAAGGGTCATAAAACTCCCCAGTATCTCAAAACTCCCACTTGGGATTCCGCCCTTTCTCATTGGACAAGCCCATCTTGAGAGTCGTGAATCTTTGCAGGCTTTAAAGGCCGTACTTCATGTGACCCTCCCAGAGTCGGTGGTTTGTTAGGTTTTGAGAAGTTGTGAGCTACAACGCTCCAGGACATCCTAAGTTTTGTGCCAGGCTTCGGCCTTGACTTTCCATTCACCCGGATTCTCTGACTCAAACTGGTTCTTTTTCATCAATCAACTTCAGCAAAGATCAACTTGAACCTTCAGATTGCATCAAACCTCTCTTTCAAACAGATGAGATGTGCAAGTATTCAAACTTAGTCTTATTAATTGATACATTAGGTATCATTTGCACCTTTTTACAAAGGTGTGTTTGAACTAAGAATCTGACGTTTCACTCAGGCGTAGATCTGCTGAATATGCAATTGTTTCAATAACTTCTCCTTGTCTTTCTCTCCTCTTTACGGCTAATCTTCACCCTTTCCTATACCACATATGCAGTTGTGTGTGTGTGTGTGTGTGTGTTTGTGTGTATGTATACCGTTTAAGTTGTTTATTTAGTATGTTAGACTATTTTAAGTGTTTATGTAGTTAATAAAGTCTTACTTGTATCATACTTGACGTTGTTCATTGTTTGCTCATAACTGGAGTCACTTAATCATGCAGATTTATGCTACAAGCTCTGTGTAGAATTGTACAGTAAGAAAGTTATTTCCCTTAACCAGGAAATTAACGTTCTTAGATTTGACAAGACAGTTGACCCTGAGAGGTCCGCTAAATATCTACAGCGGATCTAAAAAAATTCATACCGGTAATTAATTATAACTAGTTATGATTAATTATTCATATTTCCCATGATCTTATTCGCTACAATAAATTTCCACTTTCCATTTGGCTGGTCCTTGACCTTGTTATATAACTAATTTCAGATTCTACTATTGTGGTAAATAAATTACACTTACTTATTTACTTCCTTTATATAATTATCAGTCGTTTTATTTTTTATTGAACATGTTTTATTTTTATTTTTTTTTTTACTCAAAGTAGAGCACGTAGAGGTTTTTTTTTTTACTCATTATTTATTTATTTATTTTTATTTCATCACAAAATAGAACTATTTCTCTTCTCTCTCTCTCTCTCTCTCTAGCAAATCTCAAGTGTTTGCTTGTATTGTTGCAAAATGTAAAATAAATTATTGCCCAGCTCTAATCTGCTAATTGTGACTATAAGGCATTAAATATAGTAAGGTATTTAAACATTAATTTCATGATTTTCTGTTAAGTTGCGTTGGAACAAAGTGCAACACAACTACATTTTATTTGATTTTGTAAATTATTGTAATTTACGCCTGTTTCCCATTAATAAATATGTTATTATTTTATTATATAATATTATTATTAATTCTTCTTATCTTATTATATTATTTTTTTAGCATTACAATGTTTGTTTATTTATGTTAATTATTAATTTTATTTTTTGTTTTATTTTTAATTTGTTTTGTTTTGTTGTGTTTGTTTTTCATTTATCTATTCCTCTCATTAACATTCGTGTTGTTTTTTAATTGAGACGGTTTGACCACTTAATCTCAAAATTAATTACTTAATTTTTCTTTTTTCCTAGTATAATCGCTCGGCCCACTCGATACCTGTACAACACCACAGGACCTTTCCTTGGATCAAGCTGAGATAGTTAGTCCAGTGTTTATAAATGACCAATCACTAGCTTAGCCCTCATTTGAATAGTTGGCCCTATCGACAGCAGTGTTTTGCTTTCGTCCTCGGTGGCTGCCTGGGCAGTATTTTTCCCTATGTGTGCCCGTATAAATCCAAAGTAATCCAGTCTTTTTTGTGTGTGTGTGTGTGTGGTGTGTTGGTGTGTGTGTGTGTGTGTGTGGTGTTTGTGGTGTGTAGTTGTTTAAGGTCAATTCAGAATGTGGGAGCAGTGAGCAGCTCATGTTCGCAGCATGTCCTCTGGAGAACGTTCCCGTGTGAGATTCGGTCCCTTAAACGCTGCGTGCTCAGGGTGATGGATGTACCTGCCCTCAACCTCACGCCAACATCCACACCTGCGCCGGCCGCTGCTTAGTGTCCACTGACCCAATTTAATGAGAGAAGGAAATGTCAGAACCAATACATGTCCATAAACTGAATTTTTGGGTGGCGAAGACCCCCTGGTCAATTAGATCACTTTCCACTTCTGTCACAAGAACGCTGTCCTCTATTCTATTGTCCTCTTGCCCCTTGGGCCCAACTGCATTCCCCCCCCAGTGCTTAATCAGCCATGATGTCCACAATTCAAGAACTGTTTTATGTCCTTTACATTATTTCGCTCACAAAAAGTTTTTCTTACAAAATCAAATCTCAGCTTGTATACACTACCTGTAAAAGTTTGAGTAC
The DNA here is from genome assembly GCA_018155175.1 of Sinocyclocheilus anophthalmus. Classification (NCBI taxonomy): domain Eukaryota; kingdom Metazoa; phylum Chordata; class Actinopteri; order Cypriniformes; family Cyprinidae; genus Sinocyclocheilus; species Sinocyclocheilus anophthalmus. Next base: position 195,904 of record JADLZN010012204.1, read on the forward strand.
TTAAGATTTTGTTTATGTTTTTTGAAAGAAGCCTGCTATTGCCACCAAGTTTGATCCAAATACAAAATAAAACGGAACATTTAAATATTATAACAATTTAAAATAGTTGAATTGGTAATGTTTTTCTATTTGTTGTTAATTTTTAAAATATCTCTTGCCGTGATGCAAAGCTGGAATTTTCAGCTGTTTACTCCGTTTTCATTGTCACAGTATTTTCCTTTTAGAAATAATTAGAACAATGCTAATTTTTGTTCCAAGAACTTTTCTTTATTTTCGTGTTGAAAAACTTTTTTTTCAGCTGACATTGTATTTATTTATTTCATTGTTTTTTTTGTTTTGGTCTGTTGTTTACATAAATACTTATTTAATTAGTGGAAAATATTATACATCCAGAGTGGGAAGTACCATTACATTTACTCGCGTTACTGTAAATTGAAGTAGCTTTTTTGTGTCTTCTACTTTTTAAAATCTGTATTTTACTTTTAATTTTTTTAATTTTACTTTTACTTAAGTATATTTAGTTTGAATTATTGTACTTCGCTACATTTTAAAACACATTAATTACAGAGTAAAAAAAATCGCCCCCTGGAAACTCCTGCAGTAAATAATGGGCAGGAGAACAAACTGGCCCTAAAAATCACAAAAAAGATGCAGACGGACAAGACGGGCGTTATGGTGCATAGAGACCCAGCTGAAAACCAACCTGTTTGTATTCGCTGAAAATTTGAACTAATGCAAGGAAATGACGTGTGTAGCGAATCAGCTCATGTGAAATATGAATAATTAACCATAACTATTTATGATTAATTATTAATATTTTAGATCCATTGTAGATATTTACTTGACCTTTCAGGGTCAACTGTCTTGTCAATTCTAGGAACGTTAATTTCCTGGTTAAAGGAAAAAACTTTCTTACTGTACAATTCTACAAAAACTTGTAGCATAAATCTGCATGATTAAATTACTCCAGTTATGAGCAAACAATGAACAACGTCAAGTGTGAAACAAGTAAGGTTTTATTAACTACATAAACACTTAAACTGGTCCAACATACTACATAAACATTTAAACTAGTCTAACATACTACATTAACACATAAACTGGTCTAACATACACTCACACACACACACACACTACAGTTTTGATTGGTATAGGAAACAGGTTAATTTTAACTCAGTACAGAAAGAGGCATAAAGAATGAATTTTTATGGAACACTTTGCATATTCAGCAGATCTACATCTGGGGATACGTCAGATTCTCAGTTCAATCACACCTTTGTAAAAAAGGTGTAACTGATACTTAATGCATCAATTAATAAAACTAAGTTTTTTGATACGTGCGAGTCTCGGCTGTCTGAAAGAGATTTCTGATGCAATCTTAAGGCCCAAGATCTTGCTGAAATTTGTTGATGAAAAGAACCAGTTTGAGTCAGATAATTTTTGGTGAATGGAAAAGTCAAGGCCGGAAAAGGCCTGGCACAATGCTTTGTTATCCTGAAGCGTTTTCTCACATCTTTATCTTAGCATCTGACCGAACCACCGAGTGGGCGGGTCACATGAAGTGGTGGCCTTTAAGGTCGGAGGAGATCCCCGCCTTTCAAGATGGGCTTGTCCAATGAGAGAGATGGAAATTTCCTAGTGGGAGGTGGCAATTGCTGGAGGGGTTACGACTCTTTGTCTCTAAGCCAGGGTATTTGCAAATGACTTGATCGAAATTTACCTAAAAGTTCTCAGGACCCCTAATCTATAGGCCTATGTACCAAATATATAATTACCACGCTTGGTCGACATAATAGGCGAATTCATAGATCTAAACCCGTATATGTAAGGTTTATGATGAGGGTTTATCGTAAGCATGAATAAAATAGTCTATAATACAACAGATTAATACAAGACAGCAATAATATATACAATGGCCTGGAGAATATGTGTGTTCATTCAAATAACGTTTTTTTCTATGAATTAACTAGAACACAGTTCATTTCTACTCTGCTTTTCCTTGGGATAAAGAGTGGGCTATCCTTCTCACATTCTTGGGGGGTCATAAAACCAGTGATATCTTGATTAGTTGTCATGGTGACCAAGGGGTCCTGGTGTTCAGCAGAAATCCTGGCATCCCGTTTATTGAGTGAGGGGCTGGTGACGATTTGTTTAATCTAATGAAATCATTGATTTGTTAAATCAATGAAAATTTAGTGTGTCAGATTGGGTCGCGACCTACAAGTAAACCCTGTCCATATTATCTCTATTTTTTTTTGCCAGTGTAAGCTGTGGTTTTGGCCTAGGGAGACCACGAGCAGCTTTATAAAATCTCGACACACCCTTCGCAGCATGTATCGGTAAGTAATTACTTGCATTTTGCTGGTGGGAAATTCCCCTTTGACAGTTTAGCAAGTGTTTTTTGGCCACAATGTAGCCAAAAGACAGTGGGTGCAGGGTGTGCGATATATTTAGCGTCCGGCGTATATCGTACAGTGGTGTATAATGATGTTGCATTTGGGAACTATCAGTATTTTGCCAAAAATCAAACAGAATACTCCTACAGAGTGCCGTGAAGTCTAATAGACTAGACTAGTGGTGCGGGCATTTTTAGAGTGGCGTTTGTCCTTCTCGGCCGTATTCAGTCTGTTAAAATTAATTTTAGACTATTCACAATTCAAGATATAAGGCAGAAAATGTGATATAAAATTCATAAAGTGAATCAATCTCACAGATGTGCCGGTTTTTGTTTTTTCCTCCAAATATCAGTATTCGTTTACTAATCGATTTTTTTTTACAACAGTTCAAAAAACAAGATGTTAATTAAGATACTTACGTTTTAGAAAGCATATTGTCTGTTTTTGCTCTATTTCTACAACAAAAATAATTCCAAACACAACCACAACGCTGTTTTGCGTCTCTGAGCAACATGACTGTCACGAATTCCGGGCATGGACTTCCGTTATTCATCACCAGAGGTCACCCTTTCCATTACATTGACTATCGCACTACACAAACTGTTGCATATCACCCCGGACTACATATCCCCATCATTCATTGCACTGATTGCACACATCACTGATTGCACTGATTGCACACAGCTGTTTTCTGTATCACCTCACTCACTATTTAACACCCACTCAAACTGCCATTCTCGGCTGATTATTGTTTAGCCCGTACCCCATTCCTAGTCTCTGTGTTTTCCTTGTTTTGCCTTGCCTTGCTTGTTTTTGCGGTTTTTGTTCTTTGCCTGTTTTCCTGTTTTTTTTTCCCTCTCATCTCGCCCCTGTGATTCTGTCTGCCGATCGGTGACCTACGCTAGCCCTGGGACTATTCTTGTGTTTTGCCTGCCATATACCTGTTTGCCATTGTTTTGACCCTGCCTGTTTTACCACTTCCTGTTCTTTCTTTTTCAGAACAAGCTTGGCACATGGATCCACCTGTCCTCACGTCTCTGTCGCCCCGTACATGACGGTGTTTCGTTCCTGAATGAATCAACCGTTTAAATGATTCGGTTCAATCGCAATGACTCACTTATTAACAGTGACTTGCTGACACTTACTGGTGGTTTTAATTTCATATTTAAAGTATATTTTGATATTTTTTCTTATAATTTCAGATGAGTATTCACCATTTTATGTCTAATATATCAAAACATTATTTTTGCATTAGTAACTGCACGTTAAATGCATTAATGTCCTGCATTAAACAGTGTGTAAATACATCTAAATGCCACTTCCGATGAAGCTTCTGTTTTTCCTCTGCATTGAAAAGATGAATTTTGTTGATACTGATTTAATTTGCCTGGTAACAGCCCAAATGTCTTATTATTCTAAATAACTGATTAATTTAATTAAAAACAACTGGTTTGAGATTTATAGGCCTATCCCATTTTTGCCTCCCTCCCACTGTTAAAATGTAACTAAGTAATTTTTACTCTGAGTAAATTTTAAATGAGCTACTTTTACTTGAGGTGATTTTTAGACTGGTACTTTTACTTGTACTTAAAGGGATAGTTCACCTAAAAATTAAATTAGCCATAAATTCCTCACCGTCAGTCTCTAGGTGTATATTAAACTTTCCTTTCCTTTTTCAGACGAAAACCAGTCGTGATTATATAAAAATTGTCTTTGATCCCTTGTCAAACTGTTTAATGCCACCTCATCGATAATGGTTGCTGCAATCAAGTCCAAACGAGTATAAAAAGCCGCCATCCATTAAAAAAAAAGTGTCCCTCCCCATTTGGGGTGTGGAACCAAAGGCCTTCTGTAGCAAATCGATGCGTTTTTGTAAGAAAAATATCCATATTCAAAATGTAATAAACACTTTAATCTCACTTCCGTTGTTCCTTTTGTTTTGTACACTGAAGCAGCTCCGGGCAGATGATGTATGAGGTCGGCGTTGTGCATGCGCTGGTGAGTCTCGTGAAAAACAACGTTTGTTAACAGGAGCAAAGGAAACAAAGTTTCCTTACTTTAACAAAGGAAAACCAGTCTCCCCCCTCCTCCTTGGCTTATATCCAAAAAAAAAAATTCCTCTGACATTCTTCTTTACAAATCCTCGTTTTGTACTTCTAATTAGTGACCGTTTTTTTTGTTTTGATCTCTCCCCTGCGCTTCTGCGTTCGTCAGTTCTGAGCGGCACATGCGCAACGCCGACCTCATACGTCATCCACCCGGAGCTGCTTCTGTGTACAACAGTGAGCGCAGGCTAGATTAAAGTGATTATTAAGTTTTTTGAATATGGATATTTTTCTTACAAAATGCATCGATTTGCTACAGAAGGCCTTTGTTTACCCCTCGTTTCCTGGCCTCATGTAGGACACTTTTTGTGTTCTGTTTCAAATAAATGCTGTGCTGTTTAGTTGTTATATGTATTAATTTATGCCTTTAATGCTTTGGTGATCTCATGAATATTTATGACCCAGTTTAATACATCATATTGCATATCCACTCATTGTTACATCTTTAAATAAGTATAACAAATGCATTAAAAACACATTAACAAACAAACCGTCAATATTAAATGCATTTTTTACGTGTGTGTAAAAATTGTTATGAAAGGATAGCATGCCATTCAAAAAGTCATTTAATGAACCATTGTATACAGCATTATACATAAAGCGTCAGTAACAGTGTTAAAAAAAAATAAGTAGCAAATCTTTTTTTTCAAACATTGATAATATTAAAACCATTAATATTAAATACGCCACACCAATTATATGTATAATAACATGACATCAAATCGCATTAATGATGTTCTGAAAGGATCCATGATTTGCCATCATATTGCCAAACTTCTTTTTCAAATGTAAACAATTGGTTTTAAATTGTATAATTTTCCAAATATTACTAATTTGACTTTTTGTTCCGCTTAAATTATTTAGTAATAATAAGAATAATATAAGAAATAAATAATACTAATATAAAAATGTAAAAAAAAACCTATGGGGTTTTCATTTTTTTCTAGCTATCGTCTAGATTTTTTAGAGCGCGTTGCATGGAATGAACTTCTTAACTCTTGTCCCTTTTAATTGCTTGTAATTAACTTATTCGTACAGATACTCCCTTTTTCTAAGGTCCCTTCTGTCAAGAAGATCTGTTTAGGATTATAATGTAATAGCAACTAGGAAAGTGACCAATTCTGTTCCAGGGTAATGCAGCACAAAAATGGTGTTCAACATCAGTAGCTTTTACCCGGGCAGACAAACAAATGTTTATAACACTCTCTGACATCATGTCACTCTGTTTTGGTAATCTTCCTCACTCCATAATTGTGGTTTTTTGATCAGTCCTAAATTGCCATCATGAATGTAATTCCCTCCCTTACAAAGCTGAAATAAAGGAATTTGAATACCTACTATCTAACACTCTCAGAAAAAGGTACAAAAGCTGTCACTGGGTGGTACCTTTTCAAAAGGCACACCTTTGTACCTAAACAGTCCATATTGGTACCTTAAAGGTACATATGAGTACCTAAAGTGTACATATTAGTACCTAAAAGGTACAAAAGTGTACCTTTTGAAAAGGTACCACCCCAGTGACAGCTTTTTGTACATTTTTTTCTGAGAGTGATACAGAATCTGTAATGCAACTGTGATTTTACTCATTTTAGTTTAATCTTATACTATGATGCCAGTTTTATACCTTACTGTTACCAGTGCATTGTTATTTATAATGTTAAAAGCTGGCCTTGAAATATCTGTTGAGAGTTACATAACAGTACACTAATAAAGATAATCTTAAGAGTTGAAGAATTGTTTTCTTATACTGAATTGTAACACTTTTAATTTTGCAAAAGAGTACTTCTCTTTTATTTTTATATATTTATTACCGCATGGTATTTTCGCTGTTGTTTTCATACACACTTGAATTATAGCTGAAACATTTTTGGAAGTTTAATAATCTAAGAGTGCATTTCTGGCTGCCAATTTTGGATTAAAAAGTAAGTTTACATATACATACTACATATACTACATACAGTACATGTATGCATACATTATTAGTAGGACAAGTGGTTTGCAAAATGAATGGATAGATGGATGGATCGCTCATTTCACGTTTTCATGGGTCACTTTTTTAACTTCAGTTACTGTACCAACATTCTTCAAAATATCTTCTTCTGTGTTCAGCAAGTTATACATTTTGAAAAGAGAGTAACATAACTTTCATTTTTGGATGGACTATCCTTTTAAAGGAGCAAATTAAAAATAAGCAAGATTTCAGCTTACATTTAGATTTTTATCTGGTTTAGTTTATCTTAAAGCTTGCTTTGTCTAAATAATTTTAAGCCATCTTAGAGCCCATTTGGAAGTGTGCTGAGGCCCCCTAGTGAGTCCTGGCCCCTGGTTGAGAACCACTGCACAATAAGCTATGGTGTTTAGCAAATTTGTTAATTGCTATCCCATGCAGGCTGTCACTGGTTTGAGCCCCACTTGGAGCGGATGAAAAGAACCAGTTGCGTTGGTGCCATGACCCAGATTGAAATGAGGTTAAGACGATTTGGAGTGAAGTGAGCGGAACTGGTTGCATATTTGTATTTTAGAGCTGCGTCCAAATCTCCCTAATTGACTATCACTGTCGGTTTCACTTTATTTTGATGGTCCCTTAAACACATTCTGTTGACTATAAGTAACATTGCACCTACATGTCTACTAACACTCATTAGAGTATATATACTCAGTATTAGTAGACTGGTAGGGTTAGGGTTTGAATAAGTTGACATATATTTGCAAAGTTACTTATAGCCAGTAGAATGTCTGTTGGGAGACCATGACAATAAAGAGTAAGCAGATATTAAGCAAATAGTCTACTAATACTCTGACAAGAGTTAGTAGACATGTAGGTGCAACATTACTTATTGTCAACAGAATGTTCAAAAGGGACCATCAAAATAAAGTGTTACCTCACAGTCTGGTTGACTACTCATATTATCTCATAATAATGTCAGAATGGTCTGTAGTCTGTTAGCGTCTGTCACATTAAACCGTTTTATGCAGAAGTTGGTACTATTGTAGTTTCATGCAAGTAGAAATATTAAACAAGTAATTTTAATACAGTAATGTTTCATCAGATACAGAATTTGTGTAATTCACCCAGCACTAATTGTCACAGGTGCCTCTCTATATCAAAAAACCAAGCATCACTTCAGAGAAAAAGACCAAGCATCACTTCAGAGATAACTGACACCACAATACCTCTTCAGTCCAAAGGGTCCAATTCTGCTCGTTGTCAAAGCCTGACTTAACAAGTGACTCAAAACAAACATGTGTTCTTCAGTTTTTGACGTCTCTTCCTCAGTTTGTTTTTTGTTTGTCTGCATTTGTGCCTGATAAGAAGTTATGAAGACAAATCAGGGAGAGGTGAGAGTGATGGAGAGAGTGTTTTGCAAAAGAGAGAGCAGGATAAAGAGATAGAGGTTGAGACCGATAGCGGGGTGCCATAGGTAATCAATACCGCAGCGGTGACCTAAGTGTTTGCTCCCTCGTTTATCTCATTTGGAGCTGCAGGTTCGGCCCATCTGACCGCGTAAATAAGAGCATCCCTTCAGAATTCAACCCTGCTGTAGTAGGTCATTTTGGCCTAATCTAAAAGTTAAACTGATTACTTTTGTTTTTGCTTTGTTTGCAATTTTTCCAAAACATTTTAATTATCAACAAATTTCATTTTCTCAACATCAATTTTTCTGTGGTTTAACAACATGTCTCTGTGGTGGAAATTACAGTTTTAACCATCTTGGAACAAACTGGCATAATATTTTGTATTGCTAATGTTTTTTTTGTTTGTTTTTGCTTTTTTTTTGTATTCTAAACATAACCTTATATCATAATTTCTAAACATAAACTTTTCGTTATTTTTTTTTTTCATGAAATTACAGCTTTCTGTATTCTTCACACATCGCATCTCATATTTTATCTAAAATGTATGTAAAATACATATAATTTGGAATCAATAGAAATAATGTTCACACAAATACTGATTGTTTTTTTTATTTTACATTTTGTTTAGGTTAAAATATTATAATATTTTCAAATTAAACTGTTTTTATATCAATGTTAATAGTTCAATTGTAAAGACAGATTTACGGATTTTACAATTCTAGGTTTGGCAAAATTATATATATATATAAATAAGCAACGCAATTTTGTTTGAAGAAGCCAAGAAAATTATTAAGACATGGGTCAATAGTTCTATATTATATATTAAATATATATAATATATATATATTAATATATCAAACCCAAACACTGCTGCCTTAATAAACAGCCATCATAGCCAGCTCAGTGTTGCTATGGAACATTTTATGTGCTCTGCTCTGTTCCGATGGAAGCTCCGCTCTTGGCCTGTGGCGCTTGCTATTTCCTTTTTTTCTGTTTCAGTGAGTACTGTGGAACTTTCTTTGTGGGCTGCAGTCACTTTTTGCAAGTTTCCAACTTGAGATGACTTTGAAATAAGTTGATTTTGGAATAATTTAACCTACAGCTGAGCCCAGAAGGGCTTGATACCTCACAGCACTGGAGTGCAATCCCCTTTATCTACAGCTACTCAAGAGTTCCTATTTTAAAATGCATCTAAATTCAAGGAAACCGATGCAAGGTGAAACACAGCTCATTTGAATTGTGGATGCGTCACTTTCAATATGCCTCTCCAGGTCTGGTTTAGCTGTAGTTTGCGGAAAGATCACCAAACCAGGAAAGCATTTGTGTCTGCCTGATAAAGTGTCACAGGCACTTATGCTGAGGGTGGCTGATGTAGGCTGTGTACTCGCTCATTACCGTGGTGGATGCCCTTGGACCACAAGTTGTTGAAATTAAGCATGGCATCCCATGGAACCCCAGGTAAAATCTATCATCCGGAGACGCACATTTCTCTTCTGTAGTTTTTTGTGCCATCTGAGGTGAACCCAAACCTGCAGACTCTCATCCGGTAGATCCCGCTCCACACGGGTGAAGGTGCAACAGGCAATTGAAGTGGCATCCATGCTGTGGCTGCTCAGTGAATACGTTTTTCTTCATTGCGAGAGACTCTGTGAGTAACGGGGCATGGTGGAATCACGGCCCCATGGTGCCAAAATGGAGGAGGTCTTCAACTTGGAATGAAAAATATGGGCCTTCTGTTACTAAAGAAAGAGAATGACCTATAGTGAGCTACTGCGCCTTGCTAGTGTCTTTATCAGTTGCTACCTTTTAAGGAGGCACCCTATTATAAATGACACCTCCCATGCTGAAACATCCAAAAGTTAGCGGTCTTCTAAAAAGATAATCGCTTTATCTGAATATATTCATTTAGGCTTTTATTATTAAAATTGCATTGGTTCTGGTGAAAACTTAAACATGCTTGTGTAACACATGAGAACAGACCCTACAAAACAAACGTGGGAACATACTGGAAAATATAATGCAATATATGAACATTTACATTTCCTATTGGAATACTAGAGCATATATACTATATAATATATATTATATTTTTTTTTTTTTTTTTCGTATATGATTAACCCATGGTTTTTGCATAAAGCTGAGCACATACTCATAAACTTTATTTTTTGCACATTTCATATATGAAAATATGTGATGTTATATAAAAAATGTTTATTGAACATTATTAAAAGTTTTGAAATTTTGGACAATTGGATTACTTGTTAAAATCATGATGGGTGGAAAATGTAGTAGATTACTGGATATCACAATTTATATTTTCCTCATAACTGTGTACATGTTTGTCACATATACTGTATGTTTATTTAGTACATTTATGTTCAAATATATTTGTTCACACACCATATTTTATCATGTATATATTATGAAGTGTATTATTTAATATACAATAACATTCATTGTATAAGTAATACATTGTCACATATTTTTTTCCGTAAATGTAAAGCAACAATTCTATATGAATTATTCAATATTGCAATATATTAATACAAAGAAATATAAGAAAATATATTTTCTTTGGGAAACCTCATTAGTTCTCGCAAACGTGTGAGCTTCTGTTTTTGATGTAGCTACTCTGAGTGTTGATCGATGTTTATATGTGAATAACGTTAAAACTAAATAAATCTGTTTATCATATAAATTCATCGTATCAAATCAGAAGACTTACACTATCTTTCATTGGAGGGACCGAAATCTGTCCGTTTTATTAAATATACCTTAATTTGTGTTTCTTAAGATTAATGAAAGTCATACAGGTTTAAAATTGCATGAGAGTGAGTAAATGCTGACATAATTTAATGTTTGCCATAACTATCCTTTTAAGCTAAAAGTGGAGACACTAGCATACAGCCAACCAATGCTGGTGACCATCATCCCAAACATAACATATGCTGGTGAGCAGCTGTTTTTTGACTAGCTGACTCACCTTAATATTCCTGACATGAAGCACACAACAAGCTTGATTAACACATTAGCATGTTGTTAAGCTAATGACTTTAAACTGCAATATCCCTGTTCTTTGACTTAGAAAATATTACAGATATCAAGGTTGGTTTATTGTCATTTCTGCTCTGGATAGCAAACGACGTAATGTTTATGTCATGAAGCCACAGTGCAGATGCTTAACAGTAGAATAAATGTAGGTTCACAATAATGAAGGCAATAGATACTGCATATAGACTGCAGACATGTCAGCACGTATGTCCATGCATTATGTTTATCATTGCAAATAAAATACAAATGTACCCGAATGAAATGCTTCTATCAAATATAAACAAGATTCCATTATTCTGGCTTAAACAAAGCATCAAACAAGACCGATGGAATTCCTCAAAACATATCTGAGAAACAAACACCTTTGATGATCTCATATCACAGAGGCTAAAAAAGTCTGGATGCCATATATTCGGCTGTTTGAGGTTCTTATGTGGAAAAAAAAAATCACTCCTTCAATCTCTGTTCACTTCATAGCTGGTGTGATTGTGAGAGCAGAGAGCTTGGAAATGCATTTGAGTCTCTGTCAGCTCTTAAAATGTCTGTTTTTATGTTTTTATGCACTGGATGTGTGAATTCTCGTTTGTAACCATGCTTAGCATAACTCAAATTAAGTTTTAATTGCCTCCATATTATCCAGCAACTGCATTTAAGCACTTTTTAAAAAACTGCTTGTGTGATGAGTTTGTGTATATCTGTGCTTTTGTGTGTCTCTTTCTCGACAATGAAAGTCTGTACATTGTTTGTCTGGATTTACAAATTTCTTTGAAAATGCACAGCAAAATTTTTTTTTTTTTAAATACAGCTCATACTCACATGACACCTCTTCTATGATAAATATGTTTCATTTCCTGAATTAAAATTAATTCTGTTATTTTTTTGTGGTACTTAAAGCCAAAAATGTCAAGATGTAACTCTGAGATCCAATATTAATATATATATATATATATATATATATATAACCACACACACACACAACCACAAAAAAATATATATTTTTAAATCTAATTAAAATGCTAAGAAAAGCAACAAAGTTGTCATAAGTGACATTTTTACATAACAAGGTTATGCATAAGATAATTTTTTACATATTTTTTTACAAAATGGTTACACCACTTGACACATTTTTTAAGAAATTAAATCAAAACTCATTGAAAATTAAACTGTTTGTTTGTTTTGTATTCAAATATTATGGTCACACTCAGGGCCGTCCTTAGCTGATGCGGGGCCCAGTGCGAGGTAGGGAGCGGGGCCCCCCTCAGTCCTTTCGCGATGGCGTTTCCGTGTGGTTGTGGGGGGGGGTGGGGTTTTGGTCCCCCTCGGTCCGTCACTGTGGGGCCCCCCTCAAGCTTGGGGCCCGGTGCGACCACACCAGTTGCCCCTCCCCCCCAAGGTTGGCCCTGCACTTTATTTTAAGGTGCAATCCTCGCTATTAACAAAGAATTAACTATGACTTTTGCCTCAATAAACTCCTAATTTGCTGCCTATTAATAGTTAGTAAGGTAGTTGTTAAGTTTAGGTATTGGATAGGATTAGGGATGTAGAATATGGTCATGCGGAATATGGGCTTTATAAGTACTAATAAACCATCCAAGATGGTAACAATATTCCCATGCTAAAAAGCAACTAGTTAATAGTGAGAATTGGTACCTAAACTAATGTGTTACCATTATTATATGTATAAGGACATGGCACATTATTTATTTATTTATTTATACTTTATCAAGCAATCTGAAAGTAAGTCTGAGTGCTAAAAAAAAACCTTACTTTTGAAGAAGAAAAACTACAAATCCTGTCAAATTCAACTTTCCTCCAGTTTTAGTGTTAGAGCAGAAGAGTTTACTCACTGTAGCCATCTGGATGCTGGTGTGCCCTTCTGTGCTAGCCACTGAAAAACTACCCTCCAGAAGCAGACACCATCCACTATACACCCCCAACAAACAAAACCCCCCCCCCCAAAAAAAAAACAAACACCCTGCCGCCTTCCAGACCAGACCACAATCCCTGCATACATAAAACTGACAGCTCTTCGCTCTTGTCAGAATGATTTGACACATGAAAAGTGTTTAGAAAGGTGAAGGTTAACACTATACTTTTCTTGAACTCTAAATGAGAGATGTATTGGAAGACTGTGCTTTGATATAACTGCCCACTAGTGGATAAGTAGTGAATAGCATCACTTTTATTTTGTTCAGTAAGCCATGTTATTTTTTTTTTCTCAAATCAAAGAATAATGATAATAATAATAAAAAAAAAAAACTTAAAATGACAGAAACTCTGACTCTGAAAGCTTCAATAACTGTTTGAAGGACAGCCCATATGAATCTATCATAATTGTACAGTAAAATGTTAATGTAAACAGACAGGGGAAAAAAAAGTCAAAATATGTGCATTAGCTTTTCCAGTATAAATTCAGCCTTACAGACTTATTATCGCCTATTATTGTTTCTATATATTTTTTATGTTTTTATATTGTCATATTTAAATGTGTTAATATTTACATTAATAGTTAACTTTTTAAATAAAATAATTATGTTCATTGTAAGAATATTCATTTTTCGCAGTATCAAATACTGAAATTTTGGTGTAATGACAATGATAGTGTGGACAGAAGCTGTCCATGGTACCATGGTAAAGTATTAATAATAGTATTGTATTATGGTCAGAATTCAGGAAAGGAAGAAAAAAAGAAAGTCATTTCAATTCTCAGAACATACATAAAACCATTACATAGCCTTCCTGCCTGCCAAAGTAATTGGCTATTTCTTATCCAACTCAATATGACTTAAAGGGTTAGTTCACCCAAAACTGAAAATTTTAAGACCGTAAGACCTTTGTTCATGGTTTGTGCGCAAAAGAAAAAAAAAACGACTTTATTCAACAATTCGTCTCCTCCGCATATTCCATATATTCTCCAAAATGGCACTACAGGGTGATGCGGAGGAGACAAATTGTTGAATAAAGTAGTTATTTTTTTTTTCTTTTGCACACAAAAAGTATTCTCGTAGCTTTGTATAATTGCGGATGAACCACTGATGTCACATGGATTATTTTACAGATCTCCTTGCTACGTTTCTGGACTTGGGAACATTTCAGTAGCATTGCTGTCTATGGAGGGTCAGACAGCTCTCAGATTCCATCAGAAATATCTTAATTTGTGTTCCGAAGATGAACGAAGGTCTTACGTGTTTGAAACGGCATGAGGGTGAGTGATTATTGACATAATTTTCATTTTTGGGTGAACTATCCCTTTAAAGACTCTAAACTCTGAAAAATAAGTGTTGCTAAACATATTTATTCAAGCTAATTTAGGAATTATTACATTTATCTAGAGCTCTGGCTGAAGAAAAAAAAAAGTGTACGGATATTTGAAATATGGACAACACACATACTTGAAACATACTCATATCTCTTAAAGAAAAAAGCTGACTGCACAGCAGAAGACTGTATTCATCTATTTCCAGTGAAATAAGTTTTGTTACTAAGAGATCAAAAAGGAGGCAAAGCAAAGCTGAGTCTGTAGGAGTAGCTTTCTTTATCTGGAGACATAATATACAGATAGAGTCGCCCACATATTTGATTCTTTAAAATGTAATTAGGTTTGCTATCATAACACTGTAACTGTAATATGGGATGTATGTGAATTAAGGGTATGTGAGTATAAATTACCACAGAAAGTGAGAACATTATTCAGTATGGTTGCAACACAGGCTCATATACATGCACCTACCTACATTTTTACAAAACTTCAACAATGTATCTACAGGCCTACATACAGTACAATTCACTGCAGTTTCCAGCTTCACACAAGTTATGACTACGCGGATAATAAAGACTTATTTTCATGCAGTTATTTGCACAATACTGTGTTTTATGTTCTGTTAGTTTCATACTGATGGACTTTTAGTTTGTTTTCCTCAGTTACCTGTGTGTCCTTTGTTCTTCCCGCCAGTCCTTAGTTACCATGGTTACTAATTAATTTGTTCACACCTGTTTGTCTTTGAGTTCATTATCCCTGTGTATTTAAGCTCTTCAGTTGTTTCAGTTCATGGTCCAGTGTTGTTTGTGTGTTGCATGCTGTTATGTTGTCTTCTTATTATTTGTGGACTGCCCGAGTATGTTTTGTTTGGTTTAAATAAATATATTTTTGTTATTTGAACCCTTTTTGGAACCATTTATATCTTCCTTGGACAAAACTGTGACAGTGTTATGACCTCAAAACACTTACAATAATACATGATTATAATACATTAGTGATGTTTGCTCCATATGGTTTTACTGATGTATTGTTGTAAACTTTAAGTCCTGTGAAATGTGAATCACGATTAAAGCCAGCTAAAGTGATATGGTTGCTACAGTAAATGCATTTTTATGTCACGTTTGCTTTTCTAAACATTATCGGTTAGGTTTGGGGTGGGTGGTATGTTATTTTCGAAAGCGATAGAGAATTTACCTTCCTGCACCGTTAATCGCATGGATGTTTAATTTCTGAATTGCAGCAATACAAACATAAAAAATGCAATAAAAATATTTCTAGATTCACATTCATCTGTTTTGGATCAAACTGAACACGCTTTTAGTGCCACTCACTGGACATTTCACCTAGAAATCGCCACAAAACATGCAAGAAGCAATGCTATATAATTTTGCAGTGATGTTGCCAATGACAATTTTCTTTCCGATTGGCTGCATTTAGTTTCTTCCTGTGTGGTACACAGGGCCATTCCTCTCTGAACATTAGTTTTACTGGGGAGAGAATTTAAAGTCTGTAATTGTATATCACAAGAGACTCCAGGCTAATATCAATTATTCAAGCTTTGACATCTAATGCATGAAATGCCAAGGCACTTTTTGAATTCTGAGTATAGGAAGTGCTTTTATAAGAGACATGGTTAGTGCTCACAGTTTGTCATCATAGGTAATACAGTCACTCCTTCACTGAGAAAAAAAAAATGCAGATTAGATTTAGGTGTTAGCTATGGTGGATATTTTTAGCCTGTTAAAGGAAAAGTTCACTCATTACACATATGTAATTTCCTGACTTTTATAGTGTTCATTTATATTTTCTGGCAACAGTATGTTTCCGCTGTGTGGAGAAGAGCAACATGAACATCCTACAAAAAAAAAATATATATATATATTTGTGTGTTTCACATGTTATAGAAAATGAAATAGGTTGAGGCATCCATATGACAGCATTTGAAAAGCCGACTGTATGGATGCACAGGTGAATTTGGCTCTGAGCTCTTTGCAGTTTGGTGTGTCTTCATGAAGCGACATCATTCTTTTCAAATGTAATGCATTTGGGTCTGCAATGGTAGAATGCAAAGAGAGTAAACAGATGAAGACTTCCCTCCACACCTTTCAAAACACAAAAACACTATAATTCATTCCAAACAAGAAAAGATTATCAAGGTACACTGCTGTGACTGGCATCAAGCCGGAGGTGAAATATGGAGCAAGGATAAATGGGGTGTGTTAAATAGACCATGTTTCCATCAGTCGGCCAAATTGAACCACATGTGCCATCTCCCAGTCTGTTCAGTTCTCTTATCAGGAACAGGCCTCTTATCTCGTAGCTCCATAACAGCAAACACACTCACACAAGAACAAGTGTACACACACTCCAAAACACAAACACACACTGTCCTAACACCAGCACCGATGCTGGATTATCTTCATCAGTTTGTAGCTAGGTGACATTTGGTTGCCTTTTTATCAATCGGTGATATAAAAGTTAATCTCATTGGCAGCCTGAAAGCAAAGAAGCCATGCGTAGGATTTAATTGTGACACTGTATATGCTAAGTTTGAAGTTACGAAAGACCTCCCTTTAAATTGTAGTTTTCCACATAAGCCTGATTATCCACCACTAAAATTATAATTTTAAAGATCAGAAAGGATACCATATGGGTGCACCCAAGGAGTTCTAAGAAACCTGAAGAAAGCGGGAACGTTTCCATCAATCTCTAATGACAGTTGCTAGCTAATAACCCCTTAAAGTACAAGACCTGGATGTTCCCTGAATGCCTTTAAACAATTAGTGCAATATAATGGATTTCTTGCAGTACATATTAGGTTGTTTCCATGAATTTGTATTCCCGACACAGCTAATTTTCAATGACCATCAAAGCAGGAAGATGCAATATTTACCAGCAGTCTTTCTGACAAAACAAACCAGCCAAACCTCCTGAGTGCATCACTGTCAAAACATTAGTTATTTCAAATCTGCAACTTACGTCAGACTCATCTTTCATTGAGCTATGACAGAGAGCTTTGACATTCAGCATAGCCTGACCTTAATGAGTTGATGTTTTTCCATTTGATGCGCTGACCTGCGGTCACCTCTTCCTCTTGTGGCTGTTCAAATCTGTTATTAGTCTGTCTGGATGTAAAAACAGCTTCACTATAATGCCTAATTTTCAATTTCCCTCATTTTGTCCTGTTTAAAACTTTCTTCATTAATGTAGCAAAATTAGACAAAATTTCATGTCCTGGGGGAACCTATAAAATCCCATTTCTAATTAAGTAGTATTAGCAGTAAAGACATCATTGAAAGGTGGCTTTAATTACTTTTTGACATTAATAGTGTGAGACTGGATACAGATTTGTTGTTGATGTGCTAAATTTATATGATCATAAACGCCTGTATGCATGGTGGCTTTTTCTTCTTCAGGTTGAATTAAAGTGAGAAGCTCATTGAAAATTTCATTGACGAGGCATCAGCAGTTTTCATTTTATTGACTGACTTCACTTCAGAGCCGACATCTGATTCATTTGTTTTTATACTCCAAGGATGCTAATAAGGTCATTATTGTTTTGTAGACACAACTAGTTTTCGGACATAATTAAAAAAATTAACATTAAAATTAGTCAACAAAGCCAATGTCTGAAGTCAAAAATCCTGAACAAATTAGCATAAGCCAAGGTGGTTTAAATAAATAAAATCAGGGGGGAAAATTTGTTAGACTTTTGTTAGATTTATGTTCGTTAAACACTAATCCTTAACACAAGCAATATCTAATAATCCAAACCTGTAATGCGCCACAATCTATGTACCTCAAAGGGCTGTACTGACATCTAGTGGATAGTATGTGCAGTAAGATTATTATAGTGTGGTTTATAACTCAGCAACATATTCATTGAAAGAGTGGGTAAAATAATTGCAAAGGCATTGCTTTTCTTTTTTTACATTTGTTATTTATGTGTCAACATAATAGCCGCATGTTATCAATTCACTTATATTTACTCACTAGTTCAAAATTCCTTGTGAAATAAACAGCTATTATCCTCATTTTTAAGTGGTGATTCAATAATATTGATCATTCTTGACAATCAGTTAGCACAGTATACAAATAATAGTAACTGTGTGTGGTGTGATGTAATGTAACCTTGTGTCTCATAGGCTTAGCCTGACTTGTCTGTTTGTCTATTTATAACAGCTGAACAGAGGAGAGATATTTACATCCACACAGACCCATTAAAACACACACACACACACACACACACACACACACACACACACACACACACAAGTCATGCTAACATCGCCAGGGCAGGCATGGGTAAGTGAGACTGACCTGTATTCATGATCAAGACTTTAACAATAACACAGACGTCTAGAAGTGTGTGTTACTGGTCTCTCTCATTGAAAAATGCTAACTGTGCACATGCATTTTCTTAACAGTGGGTAAACCTGTTTACTGTTTGAAATTCAAAGACTGTCTAATGCAATTGTTAAGGTGTATGGTTATTATAAACTGTTTTCTTAGAAGTTCTGCTATGTTATGGTCAAATAGCTCATCTAAGCAAAAAAAAAAAAAGTTTTAGGTTTTATGCTCATTCTTCTAGAAAGCATTGTATGATATGTAAATATTTATTCGGTGTAGTCTGAGAATTGTCTTGTTATGTGGTTTTATGTTGTGTCTATTCTAGAAAGACAAGTCAATAATTGTCTAGACAATAGCAACACTGAAACATTTCCGAGACTTGTTTCCTTTCAGCGTCTATTCCCCAGCTTGTCTCATTACAGAGTCTATTTTCAAACACAATAAATATCAACAGTCATGGTAAGCTTAGAGTTTCAAAGTTGTCATGTTCTTCTTGCTTTCAAACAAGCAAGTGTTGTGTATCAAACAGTCTAAGTACAATAATGGTTATCTTGTGTGCAACAAATACATGCATTGGATTGTCACCTCCAGGGCAAGAATAGGACTATTGGCTCTGGTCTTCATCCACACTTTGAGAAATGTCATAACCAGCACTGCAAGATTCCCGTAGACATCCCCACATCATGCTTCTTAATATCCTGTCACCTGCAATGCGGAGCTGCCTTCCACCTTTGTAAAGAGGATGAGCATCGTCTTCTCTGCCCTAAAGAAATTGTACCCTGCCTCAACGCTGGTTATGGCTGTCCCATGACCATGACTCGTCAAAGACTTGCCCAGCACCTAGAATTGTGTCCTGCCAGTGTCATCACATGTACCCTGAGTGGAACCGATGGCCTGTGAACGAGACTGATACCATGTTCTACAGGAACGCCCTCCAGGATACAACCTGCATGAGTCAGTTGGACCTTGCTATGGCCCTTAGAGATCAGAAGCTTCTGTTTAGCTCAATTCAAATGAAGACACTCTTCCCTGAGTTGATAGAGAAGATGGACGAGCCTGAAGTTCCATTGGATGGTGCGATTGGAGGTGTTGATCCAGTCTCAGAACTTAAACCCGGAAGAGATGTTGGAGAATAGTCTTATTGGGGAAGAGGTACAAGAACTAACCCAAGAGGAAAGGTTGACCCTTGCTAAGAGTAAAGATGTGGCCTGCTTGGAGAACTACGGGATGTGGGAGAGAATGTTTGCGAAGGAGAAGGAAGGATGCAAGCAAACTGTGAAGAATTTAGAGGATAAAAGTTGTCCAACTAAGGACAAGGAAGCCCCAAGTGTGACCGCTCAGATTGGCAGGACAGGTTTAGCCCCTTGGCAAGATGGTGTTCTTGACAGACTCGGTAAAGAGGTGAACGTGGCAGACTATAATATGTATTTGGTGCTAATGGATGCATGCTTATAAACTTTGGCCAGCTGGCTGCTTGCACACCTAAAGACAAAAACAATTTTATGGAAATTCAGAGCCTATTGAAGTTCAAACCATACACTCTTCCAATGTGCCGATCAGCAACAGAGCCAAGTGTAGCCACCTCAAGGATCCATCACAAATGGTTAAGAAGACAGACCAGAATGTGGACACATCTGATTTAGGCATTGCTATAGAAGAGCTCCCAAAGGCAAATGAGGTAGAGGCCGCACTGCTGATCTGTCTAGAAAGAGAAAGGTCATCAGATATGTGAGACTGTTGGAACCAACGGGCTCTATGTTGACTTTGGCACCCAGACCTATGAGTTCCATTCTGTTCCATTCAAAAGTGATGCATCTTTGGCCGATGTTGTTGCGGCGCAGCCTCAAAACCTACGTGTGCAGATTCAGACCGAATGTGTGATTAGGAGACACAATAAATCCTGCTCAGCCTTCACTTACCTGTGCTGTCATGCCTTCAGGCGTGATTAATACCCCTGGCACTTTAGGAACGTGCATGGAGACATCCAGTCATGTCTTACTGGCTGGTTTTTATAGCGGTGCCCGCTGGCTTACCTTGGTTGCACCTTTAGCCAGAAGCAATTTCGACCATCTAAATATCAGGCTACCGTAAGCTATGATACGGATCTTAGCACTTTCATCTTACAACCAAATGTGGCAGCATCACTTTACAAAGGAGTAAAAACCAATAGCAGTGGATGTAAATGGGCAAGACATTTAGATTCTCTGAGCAGACTTCCTTTTGAGATCTTACAACACAGTGAGTTTTCTGGATAGTGTGTCTTTGGGTCATCTGTCTCGGGTTTCTCAGTTAATGAGGGAGGTATGCAGCACTGTTCTGCAGCAGAAGGGCACGGTGTCCCTCAAATGGGAGAAACATACATATTCTCATGGAGGATTCACCTAGAGGGCCAGAAAAAAAGGTAAATGCTTTTCTCATATAAACCTGTATCCTGTTATTTTTTTTCCTGTGGAACACAAAAGAAGACATTTTTAAGAATCTTTAAGCTGCTTTTTGCCCCATTCATAGTAAGTACAACTGTTCAGTTAATAAAAACACCATAAACCCAGCAAACACAAAACGTTCCTCAAACATTAGTGTATGTTCCTCCTTTGGAAATAAATTCCTATCATTCTAGGAATGTTCTTTTTAGGTTTTATTTGATAAACTTCAACCAGTGTTCCCCGAGCATTGCCATGAGGTTTTTGTGCAACCTAATAAGAACACATACAGTACACAACATTCTCTATATGGTTATTTTGAGGTTTCTAGTTTGTTCTTGTTAGCTGGGAAGGCACCATAAAATAAGTATTCCAATTTTTGTGAAAGCCTTATTAGAGCTTGAGTAACAGCCGTATTATTATCAATATCGTTTAATATTGTATTATTCATTTAATTATTCATAATGAGACTCACATGAGTCTAAAAATCATGTGCACAGTCAGAGTTCAATCCCCCAAAAAACTTCAATGCTTTCCAGCCCATCTAATTTTATTTCAGGAGCATTAGCTGTCGGAGGGCACGATAAACATCCTAAGTACGTTGGTGCTCTGTTATCTGTTCTCTGAGGTATGTGGGTCAGAGAGCAACAGAGAGGACACACATGGGTCACTTTACCCTCATACCATCAGGTCATTTAGCAACACTTTCTTGAAAGTTTGCTGCTGGATGACAGGTGGTCACTCTCTCTCTTTGGCCATTGTTTGGGAAGTAACTGATCTTAGCATTTAACCAGTATCGGGTGTACCCTGTATTGAGGAAAGCCAATGAGAATAGTGCTTTGGAATTGAGATCACCATAGTGATGAATTTATAAATGCACTGGACTGGCTTTAAAGGTGCATAGATGTTTAACCCTTTTAATTCCAATAAAATACAACATTACTTAAAGCAACCTCCTCTTAATTGAGGACCAAGTACCTATATTATATATATCTATATATATACCATCTTAAAAAAGTTATTTTCTTGTGAAAAGTATTGCATTAATTTTCTATGCCAATGCTTGAAATTTCCATGCCATTTGAGATTATTATTATTATTATTATTATATGCAATGACATAATCGATATATTGGAGCTTTCACATCTCCATGCAGGCATGGGAGTTCAGCAGTCTGTTATCTCCAGTGGATTCATGGTCCTTGAAGATATGCCCCCATGGCAGAGCACCTGAAGGTCTGTCCTTTCTACCAGAAGGAGATCAGAAGTGAACCTGTGGCATTACCCAGCATGACAGATCTCCAGGAAAGAAGAGGAGAGTTCCAGACACTAGTCAATAGTGTCCTCACTACTGACAAGGCACATGGAAAATAAGAGACTGCTAGTAGCACACATAAAATAAAAGCATGCTGCAAGCAATGACCCCCTAAATATTTCCTAGATTAATTTATGTTTTAGTCAATGTCAACTTTGTATGCTGTTTTAAAAAGATTTTCTTTCTTGGGTAAAAGTTCCTAACTTTTGACAGATCATTGCTAACATCTAGTGGCTGAAAAATGCACTGCTATATAAGCAGGCTTCAAAAATCAACTCAAGGGGTAGTTCTCAAAATTTAACATTTTGTCATCATTTATTCACCCTCTTGTTGTTCCAAACAAGTATACATTTATTTCACCTGCGGAACACAAAATAACATATTTTGAAGAATGTTGGTAACCAAACAGTTGCCGGTAGCCATTGACTTCTACAGTAGTTTTTTTTATTTTCTTCCCTATACTATAGAAGTCAATGGGTACTAGCAACCTAATGGTGAGTAAATGATGATGTAATTTAAATTTTGGGGTGAACTGTCACTTTAATATTATAAATTTATATTCAGTGAGATGCCAAAGACTACTATAGTGAAAATGCTTCTATTTTGCATTTAATACCAGGTTAATGAAAAAATATACTATCAGCATAACAATTTGATTGATAAGTTTAGAAAAGTCTTTATTTCGTCCTACATTTGGTTTAATGACAGCAACACTCACGTGTATAAAATCTTCAGTTGCTCTTCAGCATGATTTTAGCATCTGTACAAACTATCATATGATCAATGTCACACATTTACTTATTTAAACAGTAAGCTATATCTGAAATATTTCTCAATTTTATGTTTTTACTTTTTATATATATAAATGTTTATTTCCACCATAAAGTTCCACTCATAAAGTTCCATCCAAACGTTTATTTATCTGTTCCTCCAGAGCCATCATACTTTTAGGTTTTAAATTGTAATATATATCTTTTTTCTTTCATTCTCTACATCCCCCAAAGTGACAATCACCTGAAAAATGTTTGACTTTATTCACAAAGTACAAGCAAAGTACAAAGTACAAGTTAATAAATGTATGCCTTTGTAACAATACAATGTATATACTTATTAGTATATCTTTCCATCTCTATGGCATGTCTGACATTTCTGGGTTGCGTAGTTTATCGATGACCTCTGACAGCATGCGGTTACATAGGGCAGCGTAGGGGTTCAAGATCACAGCCTGCTGCCGGGCAAACTCACTGCCTAGAGCTGCTGCTTTCTCAAAGTCCACCCGACCTCTTCATCACGACCCCGACCACCTAAGAAGAAGCCCACGCTTGACCAGAGCCTGACAGGCTGAATCGCCCAATGCCACTGCTGAGAGAAATGGCACGCTCCAGATCTTCCACTGCACCTGCAATATATATATATCAGTTCAGTGAGATAACCCAAAAAAATAACTCCACACTTGCCTTGTTTAAATCCATATAATTTAATGTGTTCTGTAAGATTTGTTCGGTAGATTTATTTATAAAAACACAGGCTTATTGGGACAAAAAAAAACAAAACAACAAAAACAAAAAAATATATATGATATATATACTATATAATATATATAGATATATCTATTTTTTTTAATTATTATCTATATAATTTTTATCTTATTTTTGTCACCATATATATATATATATATGGTGACATTTCTGCAAAATTATATTACGCTGCTCCAGTGAGTGTCGCTAAAGTCACGTTCATTTTTTTCTGAAACAGATGAACATAAGTCTGGCAAGGTTTTATGATGTTTGTTGTTTTATGTATCATGTCGCTTCAAAAACTCAACATCCTGTAAGTGGCAATAAAAGGTAATGCTGTATCGTGTTTGAAAATATTGTCTAACCTACACCAAACAGATAGTGTTAACAAAACCAAACTAAACATGAGATAAAAATACATTTGCTGAAGCATCCATGCCATTTTAGCTGGCTTATACAAGTCTTTAAATGCTTTTATCGTGACTCACGTTTCACAGGACTCAAACAAATATATTTGTAAAGCCATACATAAAGAGCTGGTTATCTGATACAAATGTCAAAATGTATTGTTTACAAATCATGCACTATGAAAAGATGTTTGAGGTAGTATTATGCAAGGAAATGCACGGAAATAAGCGATAATCTGCCCCTATAATCACGTTTTGTGCGAACATCAATGAAAGTTGTTGCCATTTTAATGTATTTTCATTATGGTCTCTGAAAAAAGAACTGCAGAACTTAAAGTTGGAAACCTTTTCAGCTGATTCTGGGGGAGAAAGAAGAAACGTATCACCTTCCGTGTCTCCCTGCAGTCGTTTGGTCTGGGCTCGGTTGTTGTAGGCTGAAGCCCTCTGAGGCAGGATCCGGATGGCCTGGTTAAAATGCTGAATAGCAGCGTGCAGGTCTCCAGACTCAGCAGCAGAAACTCCCTGCAGTTCCAGATCTTTCACCTGTTTCACTAGCTCTGATTCAAAAACACTGTCTAGAGAAAGACATATGAAAGAAATACACAATAGTGTTCATAATGAGAACACATCTTTATAGCATTTGAAACTTTCGAGTATGAAAGACCTGATTTAATTCTCTAAGTAAACTGCCACATGTATCTATCTATCTATCTATCTATCTATCTATCTATCTATCTATCTATCTATCTATCTATCTATCTATCTATCTATCTATCTATCTATCTATCTATCTATCACAATATAACATTAAGTGAGAGACTACTGGTCATCATCATACACAAACTTTGCATTGTTATCTAATTATGGACCTTTATCTTACCATTGTCTGTCAGCTCATCTTCTTGATTTAATCCAGGGATATCTCCAAAAGGGCTGGTAGGGTTAAAGATGACCTGTAAAACTGCTCTGTCATGTGCTGAGGCCATTTTGCTCTAGACAGTGGACTAAGATCCAAAATGATGCTTTTTTAAAAGTTGCCTACATTTATATGGGAATAGAGGCGTTCCCTGCATAACTCTTTCCAACGCTCCACACTAGCCAATCAGATAAGGGGGTGGAGGAAGGACTTTGAGATGGTCTGTGTTTGATTAAGTCAGCTGTGGGATGTTGAGGATCTGAAAGCGTGACATGCATGCTGCTCTGTCGAAATCATTGTGACTTCAGACTTCCCCTGGATAGATGATATATAGTAATATATATATTATAATCTATCTATATATATATAATATATATATAATATAAGATTATATACATATATACATTATATATTTGATAAACACTTTTAAAACTTAGGAAAAAAAGGTGGTCCATCCAAAAAATGTGGCTAGGCACAGGCAGGGAAGGGAAAGAAGGGGCCACAAAATTACAACAACACCAAAAAAACGCTCTATACAAAACCATTAAATTGTACCTCCTCACTGTACATAACACTGACAGTTCCAATCTTCTAGGTGAACATCCTGTCATTCTTGTTAGTCTTGCCAGAGATTTTCATCAACATCACATCTGATGTTTCTTTTGTGATGCAGCAGGGGAAAATATTTTTGCGATGATGGTCTGTGATGTCCTCACAAGCAGCATTCATGACATCCAACTTAGTTATCTGATCTTGTGCCTTCTAGTCATACACTTTCCATCCCCATGCTGAAATATCTGATTCAGGAAGGGGAGTATGGTGGAAGGAACTCTAGTGTTATCCTTTCATGCTCAGCAAACCATTCCCCAACAATGTTGGTGCTGTGGAAGTTGACATTATCCCACATAATTATGTCATTTGACAAATCTGGTCTAAGTAAATCTCTTTCATGTTCTGGTAAAGCTCTACTCAAGAAGGCCATCTGTCCAGAGTGTTTCCCCAGCCTGCGACCCGAGACGCTGGGATAGGCTCCAGCATCCTTGCAACCTAGAGGACAGGCGGTTTGGAAAATGGATGGATGAATGGATGGTTTACATAGATTCAATAAATAAAGCATGGTTTTGGGACCTTAGTTTATTTGAGCTTATTACAGATTTAAAATGTCATATCTGTAGAAATTCCTTAGAAGATATTTTGAAGAATGTTGGTAGACAAACAGTTGAAGATAGCCATTGACTTCCCTAGTACGGAAAAATAAATGAATACTATAGAAGTCAGTGGCTACCAGCAGCTGTTTCACTATCAACATTCTTCAAAATATCTTCTTGGAACAACATGAGGGTGAGTAAATTATGACCGAACTTACATTTTTGGGTGAACTATCCCTTTAAGCATTGCCCCTGGCCATGTATGCGATTCTTGCCTTCACCTGAAGTAGCTGCTGGGAAATATTCACGTTATCTTCGAGCTCTTTGAGAGCTCAGCTGAGGGCAGCAGAACCTTTTTCATTTTTTAGTCAGGGCCCTGGACCGCATTAGTACTCCTTTATGGATGAGACGTTTTTCAGTTACACTGAGTTTAAAGTTAGTTTGCATACAACATGAATAATACAAATACGAAAACTCAAATAAAAGGGAAACTATATTTATTTTTATTTTTTGTCAACAATGTTTAATCAAACTGTCTCACAGTCCCTACATTCGTCCTCGCCTTTAGCACACATAAACTGAACTGCTGATAAAGAACACCTGTAATTTTTATGACTATTTGGCGAGTTTATTCACAAGCATCTTCATATATATATACTATACATATATATATATATATATAATAATGGAAATGCTTTTGCAAAGGCAGTTTCCGAACAATTTGCTGCATCCTACAAATGACTATTATGAAATAGCTGAGGTAATGTCAAGCACAAATTGCAATGCTCAGAAAAACAACCACGTGAATCTGGATGCATTTGTATTATAGACTTTAAATCATCATGACCTCTTCTGTATTTATACTCTCCATTTAGCTATACAGTCATAAGTCAACGATTAACACCAACCGAATTTACTATTCCACTGGGGGATACACTATGTGATTTCTCAAGCGTAGTTCAATGAAACGACTTGAGCTCAGCATGTACATGTTCCCTGTATTTATACCCCTGTTCTGTTTGAGAGGCATGGCAGGGGGATCGTTGGATCAGATCACTCCCTGACCACCTTGTAAAAAACACAGATGATGACAAATGAACATGGAGCAGAAATCACGTCCCCTTGCCCCTCTACAACTGATCTGCTCAACTTCTGCACATCACTTGCGCATAAATTAACATGCATTTACATAGCAAAGCCTGTTAGATTAAATCGCTTATTCAAAGTAGACCAGCTTCTCTCTATTAGAAGCAGAGACTGTTACAATGTGACATGCATCGGTTTTCAACCGTGGGAAGCTTGCAGGTTTAATAAAATGATATGAAAAGCATATATTTCCTTTTTTATGAGCAGATGGATATACATATCATATGCAATACAATATAAAATAACAATACAATACAATTCAATATAATAATACAATACAAAAAAATACGAAATTACATTTAAAATTTAATTTAAGCTATATGTATGTGTGTGTGTGTGTATAAAGTATATATATATATACATACATGCATGCACACTGTATAAGTATGTATGTGTATAACAACAGTTTTGAATGCTACAATTGGTTTGCCGTTTAAATTGTGCTAAAAAGCATGCAATAATCTAATGGCAGGTTCCCAATGAGATAAATTGATTCATATATATATATAATACCCCAAATGATGTCACATGCAGTGTGTGGAATAAACGTGATCTCTTTTTTCCTCAATTTAATGGTTGAAATGTTCAATCGCTTTTTTATGTCAGAGACTTTAAAGATATATGCCTATGAAATGTCCACTGGAGTAAAAAAGTGGATAACTAGCTCTATTCTCCCCTCTACCATAAGCTACATACAGTATAAAATAAGTAAAGATGTCAGTTTTTAATCTCCTGCATTTCTCAGCCCAGTGTGACAAACTGACAAATACAAACAAGCTCCTGCTAAGGACAATGCTGATTCATTTATACATTTACATAATATTAGCAGCACCAAACATGCATCGCAGCTGGTGGCAGGACTCAATCGTATTACAGCTGAAAGTAATTACATGAAAGATAGTGAGATTCACAGTGTACGCCAGGAGAAATGTGTAACTGGAAACATCCATGACTCAAATAAACGGTATAAAAATGTAATATAAAATGAGGATATAAACTCAAAAACAATGTAATACTGTAACTGTATTACATCTACTCAGAGCCACATGAGGGAGCTCTGGATTAATGCATCCAGCTCTTTCTCTACCTCACATCAGAATGCAAAAAGATTTACAGTATACATTATACAATTAATACAATTATTCGCACACCGGCCACTTTATTGGGTGCACCATGCTAGAACTGGCTTGGACTCCCTTTCGCCTTCAGATCTGCTTTAATTATTTGTCACATAATCTCAGCAAGGTGCTGAAAACATTCATCAGAGATTTTGATTCACATTGACATGATATCATCATGCAGTTGCTGCAGATTTGTCAACTGCACGTCCACGATGTGAGCTTCCCGTTCCATAACGTCCCAAAGGTGCTCTTTTGGATTGGTATCTGGTGACTGTGAAGACCTTTTGAATATAGTAAACTCATTTTAATGTTCCAGAAACCAGTTTGAGATGATTTGAGCTTTGTGACATGATACGTTATCATGCTGGACGTAGCCATCACATGACGGGTTTATTGTGCTCATAAAGGGATGGACATGGTCAGCAACAATACTCAGGTAGGCTGTGACATTTAAATAATGCTCAATTGGTACTAAGGGGCCCAAAGTGTGCCAAGAATATATCCACACACCATTACATCAACACCACCAGCAGTTTGAACCAGGCTGGATCCATGCTTTCATGTTATTTCCACCAAAATCTGACCTTACCATTCAAATGCCGCAGCAGAAACCTTCAGATTAGGCAACCTTTTTCCAATCTTCTGTTGTCTAATTTTGGTGAGCCTATGTGAATTGCAGCTTCAGTTTCTTGTTCTTATTGGCACCCGATGAGGTCTTCTTCTGCTGTAGCCTATTTGCTTCAAGGTTCAATGTGTTGTGCATTCAGAGATGCTTTCCTGAGTGGTTGTTTGAGTTACTGTTTTGGCAGCTTGAACCAGTGTGGCTATTCTCCTTTAATCTCTAGCATCGACAAGGCATTTTAACCCACAGAACTGCTGCTCACTGGATATTTTTCTGTTTTTTTGCACCATTCTCTGAAAACCCTGGAGATGGTTGTGCATGAAAATCCCAGTAGATCAGTAGTTTCTGAAATAATTCAACCAGCCCATCTGGAACCAACAACCATGTCATGTTCAGAGTAATTTAAATCACATTTCCTCCCCATTCTAATGCTCGGTTTGACTTTCAGAAGATCATCTTTACCATGTCTACATGCCTAAATGCATTGAGTTGCTGCCATGTGATTTGGCTGATTAGATATTTGCATTAATGAATATTAGAACAGGTGTACCTAATAAAGTGGTGTATATATATAAACTTCATCATAACTGTGCAGTTTATGAGAGTAGTTTATAACAAACAATGGACTACTGCCACAAAACCACGGCCTCAAAATATCAACACCTAACACCTTGGCTTTCAAGAGAAAGCTTGTGTTTGTGTGTGTCAAATTCATGGTCTGTGTGTGTATCTGTACTGTTTTGTCCTTTGTCCCATGTGGTACAGTGTGAATGCAAACATTAGCAAGATGCTATTACTGCAAATGTCACTGCATCAGCGCCACTTTTCCAGATTATGTCAATACCAGCTGACATCTGTGCGTTCACAGACAATAAAACCAAGCCAGAAGAGATTGAACATGGCTGCAGGACAAGAGGGAAATTAAGAAGGAATAAAGGAAAGCTGACCTTAGAGACAGGAGCTAGCTTTGGCGTTCATTCAGGCTGAATATTTCCTATTTATTTTTAACTGGGGAGTGAAGGAAACACACATATCTCATTAAAACCAGTATGGATACACACATGCTGAGAGTCTAAATTGTCATATGGAAAGTGGGGTGAGAACACAGCTGTCGCTAACTGACGTGTTCGGAAAGCTGCTGTGGAAGCACTTTATTTGAAGCATCACATATGTGGGGGTCAGTAATTTATTTTTAATGAAATAAATACTTTTATTCAGCAAGAATGCATTAATGGCCTGGTGGTATTCTGCTCTGTCTGCTCCAGCCTGGTGGTCTTCTGTCCTGCTCTGGTGGTCTTCTGCTGGACCTGTCTGCTCTGCTGTGGTGGTCCTAAGCTCCACCTGCTCTGCCGGCCCCACTCTGGCTCCCTGCTTCACTGGCTCCACCCTGGTTCCCTGCTCCGCCCTGGCTTTTTGCTTCGCCGGTTCTGCCTTGGTGCTCTGCTCTGCCAGCTCTGCCTCAGTCCCCGGTCTCTCCACTTCCACGTGGACCTGACCCTCCGTCCCTTCCCCCGTTCTGCCTCCGCTCCACCACCCTCCTGGATTTTACTGTTTTAGGAGTGTCTGGAAGCCGCTCCTTGGGGGTTGGGGGCTTTGTCACGAATCCAGTCCATGAACTTCTGTTTGTTCACCACAAGAGGTCATTATCCACCACATGGACTCTCACACTACACACTACACTATACCCTGGACTACATTTCCCATCACCCATTTCACACTCTGGAGTACGGTCAGCGAGGGGGGGGAGTGCAGGCCAATCACGGCAAGAGACCCTACATAAGGCTATGACTGCTCTCTCTCACTGCCGAGTATTGTTTAGCACTTATCACTCTTCCAGCGACAGCTACTTTAAGGAGTCATTCCAAGTTTTATGAGTCTAGCCTTAGTCTTGTTCATAGTCTGTTTTCCCGTGTTTGTACTCTAGCCTGTTGTCTAGTTTCGCCTGTTCTCTGCCTGCCCTGAACGATTTCGGCTGTCTTGGATTTCCCCTCTCATCTCGCCCTGATCGGATACTGTTTACCTCTCGCCTGGACCATCGCCTTTGTTGCGGATTACCCCTTTGGATTACCCTGTTTAGACATTGTTCGCAGGAGATCGACCACGCCCGTTTACTGGACTAATCTTGTGTCTTGCCCGCAATATACCTGTTTGCCATTGTTTGACCCATGCCTGTTATATGACCACGCCTTGGAAAAGTGTCGTGTCGCTTGCATATTGATCCCACGATCCTCACAAGCTCGGGTTCGCACAGTTACCCACATTTTACAGTGGGGAAAAAAAGTATTTAGTCAATTGTGCAAGTTCTCCCACTTAAAGAGATGAGAGAGGCCTGTAATTTTCATCCTAGGTATACCTCAAGTTATGAAGAGACAAAATGAGAAAAAAAATCCAGAAATCACATTGTAGGATTTTTAAAGAATTAATTGGTAAATTCCTCGGAAAAATAAGTATTTGGTCACCTACACACAAGCAAGATTTCTGGCTCTCACAGACCTGTAACTTCTTCTTTAAGAGCTCCTCTGTCCTCCACTCGTTACCTATATTAATGGCATCTGTTTGAACTCGTAATCAGTATAAAAGACACCTGTCCACAAACAGTCACACTCCAAACTCCACCAAAGAGCTGTCAAAGGACACCAGAAACAAAATTGTAGACCTTCACCAGGCTGGGAAGACTGAATCTGCAAAAGGTAAGCAGCTTAGTGTGAAGAAATCAACTGTGGGATCAATTATTAGAAAATGGAAGACATACAAAACCACTAATAATCTCCCTCGATCTGGGGCTCCACACAAAATCTCACCCCGTGGGGTCAAAATGATCACAAGAACGGTGAGCAAAAATCCCAGAACCACACGGGGGGACTAGTGAATGACCTGCAGAGAGCTGGACCAAAGTAACAAGTCGGCCCCCCCCCCCCCCCACTTTTACCATCAGTAACACACGGCGCCGCCAGGGACTCAAATCCTGCAGTGCCAGACCTGTCCCCCTGCTTAAGCCAGTACATGTCCATGCCCGTCTGAAGTTTGCTAGAGAGCATTTGGATTATCCAGAAGAGGATTGGGAGAATGTCGTATGTTCAGATGAAACCAAAATATAACTTTTGGTAAAAACTCAACTTGTCGTGTTTGGAGGAGAAAGAATTCTGAGTTGCATCCAAAGAACACCATTCCTACTGTTAAGCATGGGGGTGGAAACATCATGCTTTGGGCTGTTTTTCTGCAAAGGGACCAGGACTACTGATCCGTGTAAACGAAAGAATGAATGGGCCATGTATCGTGAGATTTTGAGTGAAAACCTCCTTCCAGCAGCAAGGGCATTGAAGATGAAACGTGGGTGGGTCTTTCAGCATGACAATGATCCAAAACACACCACCCGGGCAACGAAGTAGTGCGTCGTACGAAAGCTTTCCGGTCCTGGTTGGTCCGTAGCCAGTCTCCAGATCTGCAACGCCATAGAAAATCATTGGGAGGGAGTTGAAAATCCGTGTGCCGCATCGGACATCCCCAAAACATTAGCGTGCTTTGAGGAGATCTGCATGGAGGAATGGGATAAAATACCAGCAACAGTGTGTGAAAAACCTTGTGAAGACTTACAGAAAAAACATTTGACCTCTGTCATTGCCAAAAAAGGGTACATAACAAAGTATTGAGATGAAATTTTGTTATTGACCAAATACTTATTTTACCGAGGAACTTACCAATTAATTTTTAAAAATCCTACAATGTGATTTTTCTGGATTTTTTTTCTCATTTTTCTCTCATAGTTGAGGTATACCTATGAGGAAAATTACAGGCCTCTCTCATCTTTAAGTGGGAGAACTTGCACAATTTGGTGGCTGACTAAATACTTTTTTTTCCCCCACTGTATATATATATCAAAAATAGCTTTTGTTAAACAATACAAAAAAAAAATTATTTTAATTTTAATTAAATCTTAACAAACACTATGTACATTAAATTATCTATTCACAACAAAAGAAGATATATAAAATGAAAAGTCTTGAATATCTTTGCAGTAGTCTGTTTTCCACGCAGAGGGGATGTTAATGTGCATGTGAATGATGGCAGTTTGAACTTGCATAAGAAGTAAAATATTTGCAGTGTTACAACTGCACACGGTTTACCCTTTTATAAACTGTAATTTACAAGCAGATATAACTGATTACTGCAATACATAAAGAATACTTTACAATGCATGAAGCCTTTGAGAAAAGTCCTACCCAAGTGTTTCATCATGCTTGTCATTAATCATGCATCACCTCTTATGTACAGCATGAATCTCTCACATTAAAATAGATCACACTTCATATGTTAACAGGTTCCTCTTCATTTCCTTCAATTTTTCTTAGTTCTGAGAGCTTCTGTTCCTTGTTATGTTTCTGTTACTTAAGTAACGTCATGGTGTGGATATCATTTTAATCCTGAGGGGCTCATGTTGTGTATTGACTCTGTGAGAATCTGACATAAAAGCCTTGACTAGCTAATCCATGCCAGCCCTATGGAGTTGAACAGAGGTTTGGAAGTGTGGATACCTGGGCGGCAGGGCTGTATCATACTAGTGCGGTGCAGATCGGTGGCCGTCACTTGGCTGTGCAGGGGCATTCTGAGCAGGATTAGAGTGGCATAATCCGCTCAACATAGATGCGGTGAGAAATATATACACACCAACGCACATGAGTACAGGGGTTGAGCTGATAAACAGCAAACACTGGCTCTGTTCCAAACACTAGACACTTAAAAATAAAGGTTCTACTTAGAACAAAAACATAACAGCTGATGCCATATAAGTAGAACCTTTTAAAAGTTTAAGTGCACAAAGGCCTTGACTAATATTTCACTGAATATTTTAAATTAAAATGTATAATCAACTATACTGCTTTTCCACCATCGGGCCGATTGGTTCTAAGAACAGTAAAGAATGGTTACAGTTCAATTTACACTTGAGCTTGGTTCGGCACAACACTATTACAAACCATTCTCGGCTCAGAATTCTCAGCACGGTTGGCTAACTATTCTGAACTCTGCTGGTAGAATGTATGTAGCGATGTCTTTACTCAGGATTGGTCACTTGCTGTCTGGCTTTTAGTTTCTCTCTGTAGCTGGCCAAGCATGCTATTTGAGCATATTACAAAGAAATATCTGATCATTCTCCATGACTTGGTCGCTATTTACATCTCATACGGAACGTAAACACTCGCATTACCAAGGCAAGGACTGGCACATTTGTATTACAAGCTCTGTTATCAGCCCCACAGTGGAAAATGAAAGAACAAAATTCAGACCCCTTTAAGGATACCAAAAAGTGAGCAGACTGAGAGGTCTTTCCAGCCATGAGATAATCTACCAGTATCGCCACAGGAACCGTTTCACCTTTTGTATCAATTTGTATGACTTCATAACTTCACATTTCAATGCTGTATCAGAGCGCTGCCTTTGTGCTTTTGACTAAATTGCCAAGCAACATATATCATAATTATTGTTGGTTATTAAATATTATTGTTCAATAAATAATATTTTATTTAAATAATAGTAGCATGTAATAATCATATTTGGTAGTGAGAAACTGTGTGTGTGTGTGTGTGTGTTTCTTAATGAGTTAGTAGCAAAGACTTTTATACTGAAAGAGACTGAAACAAGGTTGTAAACGGGGATATTATTTTTACTCTCAACAGCACTTTGTAAGACACAGCCAACACTGCATTGACCACCAGTGTTAGCACTGGAAATCCCTCAGATGATAGAATACTAGAACAAAGATTCCTCAGTGGACATTCAAACTAATGTCTATGAGATTGAGCTGAACAATGAATGCCGTATCAGATGCAGGTAATCACTCGATCAGTCAATGTCTCTCTCTCTCTCTCTCTCTCATAATGCTCTACTCTACAGAATACAGTAAGGTTTTAACTTAAATGAAGCCACTCAGCATTCTTTCATTACTATGAGTAACAGAGGCTTGGACTCATATGTTAAACTGTCAATTTGAGATTTTAATCCGTGGCGGAAGGAAGTAGAACAAAAGTGTTTACACACCTGTGCAGTCGAGCTGCTGTATAAACGCAATATCACACTCATAGCCATGCAAGAAGACTCTATATCAGCACAGCTGGGGATGTGTCTTGTCAATTACCCTCATTTCATCCTGTATTTAAAGTGTTGTTTGCTCTATGTTCCCTTGTCCAGTGTTAAATGTCAGTACTTTGTGCTGCATGTGTGTTCCTGCCTGCCCGGTTTTCCCCCTTGTTTGGATAATTAAAGACTGTTATTCGTGAATCTCCTGCATCTCCTCGTCTTTCGCTCCTACATAGTACGCAACCGTGACAGAACACTGGACCAAATATGATGGCAAATTGGGCTGAGGAACAGCTGTCCTGCCTGCGACAGGCTGGTCGCCCTCTGCAAAGGTATGTGGAGGAATTCGTTGAGCTTTCCCATCAGGTGAGCTGGCCCGACTCCTCACTATGTGCCTGTTTTCAGTTGGGACTGGATGAGAACACTATTCGTTGTAGTTCTCCCATTTGTGACTTCTCTTTGGTTGAGTTAATCAATCTCATCCTTGTTTTCAACTGCTCTAGCTTTGAAGTAGAAGAAGTTAGAGAAGATAAAAGCTGTTCTCATCCAGCTCCTTCCGTGAACCACTGAGCCTGGCCAGCTCACCCCATACTAAGATCCTCCACATGCCTGGTCATTGGCCCGATCACCCATATCCTCCTTTGTTTCCCCGAGCCCGTAAGTGGGTTTCCAACAGCGCTGACTTGGAGGCTAAAGTTGCGGACCCAGAATTAACATATGTCTGGTCAACATTGAAATCCACCTCCCTTCATCCATTTCCAGCTCCCAGAACCATCCCGTTCCTCATCCCAGAACCAGCGGCCGCTCCACTGTCAAGCCCACCGGCCGATTCACTCTCAAGCCCTTTGATGACAGCAATCATCTCCTTCACCTCAAACCAAAAGAGGAGCATGAAGAGGAAGAGACTGTTTTCAACCCTGATCCACTCTCCAGAGTCCGCTCTAGTGTCGTTTTTACATGTCAAGCCCAGGGAGGGCTCCTGTCCCCTTGTCAAGCCCAGAGAGGGCTGCTGTTCCCACGTCTGGCCCAGGGAGGGCCTCAGATCCCGAGTCAAGCCCAGGGAGGGCTCCTGTTCCCATGTCAGGCTCAGAGAGGGCTTCTGTTCTCGAATGCAGGCCGGAGTGGACTTCTGAGCCCAGCCCAGAGCCAGTTCCAGCCAGGGAATACGGAGTCTTCCCCAATAATTTTTTTTTGGGGGGGGGGCTAAACATCTCTGGCTGTAGAGACCGGACTGAATTGTGAGGCCAAGGCCACGGAGGCCATCCCGCCATGACTCCCCTAACTACCTGCTCTGCCATGGCCCCCCGAACTGTCTGCTCCGCCATGGTTCCCGGAACTGGTACCGGTACCGCCGGTACTGGAGGCAGCCCGTCCAGGGCAAGCCTAGCCTGATAGGCCTCCAGGGCACCCTGTTATTCATGAATCTCCAGCTTCTCCGCATCCTTCGCTCCTGCACAGCAGACACCCGTGACAATTATATTATACATTACAACATGCCCCTCATCTGTAATGTAAACTATATAATATTTTCAGTCACTCATCACAATATGTTCCCAGTTCTGATTGTTTTAAAGGGGTCTGATATAATTTGTAGCAGTCATAAATGTCAAAATCTGCTCAGTTTGCTCTCAGACCACTGAAACTAGCCAACATCATTTTCGGTTTACTGTTTGGAAGAGCCTTCGCATCATGAATGCTGTCTAGCTACTCAGCTCACTGGAACAGAGCCAATGCATAGGTTGAGCTGCCACGGTTTTCCAACTCACAGACAGCACTCTGTTTGACGAAAGTTGTAAAAGCTCTTGCTATAGACTTGCTCTGAGTGATGACATTTCTGCAGCGATTCCGAGTGACATTAATTAAGTCATTGCATTAAAGTTAAGAAAGAATGATGATAGATAGCAAATTAATACCACCTTGTCACTACACTATACAGAAACACTTTATAAGAAAATGTGACTTGAGAGATGGTTTTCGATTTATTTATTTATTTTTTATTTTATTTTTTTAATAATGTAATTGCATAGTGAGTGATGTGTCATTACACAGCATGAACACTTTTATGATTCACTTACAAAGCTGCAGAATTAAAGTGGAACTATCTGAGGTAAACAGTCAAGAACACACATATTTATGCTCTCTCGTTTCAACAGAACAAGCCTTTGAGATAAAAGTGCAAATTATATATTTTTTCAGTGTCTTTTTAAACTACTTTAACTCACAAAAAAATTCACAGATGGAAATGAATTTACTAAATCAAATGCTTGAAGCATCCAAACTATTACTGACAAGTCACTGAAAATAAATGATCTAATTTGGAGATTCAGATTTAATAACACCAGCAGGTTTTATCAGGGTCAGTGCCTGTTTTGAGTCAGAGAATCTGGTTTGATTAATGGAATAGTTCATTCAGTAATAACATTCTGTCATTATTTACACAACCTCATACACATGCTCACCAATACTGTGTTTAATGTATTTATTTGTCTGTGTCACTCTTGATCAGTTTAATGAGTCCCTTATAAATTATAATAATAATAATAATAGTTGTTGTTGTTGTTGTTGTTGGTTTGTTTGTTCTTCTTCTTCTTCTTCTTTCTTCTTCTTCTTCTTCTTCTTCTTCTTCTTCTTCTTCTTCTTCTTCTTCTTCTTCTTCTTCTTCTTCTTCCTTTCCTCTTATACTTCCGGTTCTTCCTCTTCTTCTTGGTCATGCATTCCTTCATTCATGCCTTCTTATCCCAAACATTTGAATGGTAGTTTTATGGTTTCTTCAAAAATAATTTAGAAGCAAAACTGTTTTCAACATAGATAAAAATGAGAAATGATTCTCATGTGGTCAATCAGCATATTAGAATGATTTCTGAAGGATCTTGTGACACTGAATACTGGAGTAATGTTGCTGAAAACCACAGGAATAATTGCATCTTAAAATACATTAAAATAGAAAACAGTTATCTAAAATTGTGTAATATTACTGTTTTACTGTATATTTAGTATAATATTACTGTTTTACAAAGTATATTAAGTATACATTTAGTATATTTGAACAAAGTATACTTATTGTTTTCTTCTTCACTACATTCCAAGTATTCTAAACCCATACAATTGATAGCTCGAAGAAAATTATATTTCTGTGTTTGATGAAGAAAAAAAAACATACAAGTTTAAGGTTAAATAGTTTTATTTTTGTGTGAACTTTAAATTAATTTCCTTTAATTTTCATATAGCACACAATAGCACATTTCAAGCAACTCAAAAAGCACTCATTAAAAGCTTAAACCCTGATCTCATATCTCACTCATGGCCGCAAGCTCCAGCTGCCAGCGGTGTGAATTTTCTCTCGTTATATGGTTCAAGTGGCAATCACAGTCTCAGTGCTGTCGAAGAGATGGATAGTGATTATGAATGTTTGTCCATTAGCATGGTCAAATAATCTGATTTTTTTTTATTTCTTTTTTTATCACTGCACATAATAAAAGCACCCTTCAACCTTCAGTGAACTGTCATGGCTAGTTCAATATTGTAGAGTACCAACTGAAGTCAACATCTGTGTGTGTGTGTGTGCTCACCTCTGTCCCTCAATCTCCCTAGAGGCCACTGGTCATTTTGAGGTCAGAGTTTTAAGCGTACACAAGCACTGTGAAAGAATAGTGCTCGGGAGATTCTTTTATTAGAAGTGGAATGAGATTTTTCACACTTTGAGATAACATGATTGCTCAATCTCTTCTGCCTAAGGGTGAACCCTGGCTGTCAACATAAATAAATAAAGAGGAAAATAAATGTGGCACCATTTTATCCATATTGTGGAAGAGTAAAGATTGCTGCTAATAAGTCATCATGCTAATAGCTTGGATTTGATTCTGTCCAAATTATTTTGCCCTGTTGTCATATTTACAAGCAGGACAATTCATAAAAATTACTATGTTGAGAAAACTTCTAAACTCGTGATGAATGTAACATTTAAAGCCAAAATTGCTAGTTGTCACCCTCCACCCTATCAAGGTTATGGCGTCCTGTTATTAGTTCCCTTTCATGGGAACTTCGAACTGCGTCCTCTAGGGGTCGCTATGGGGAACGCCTCGTCGTGACTCGTGTCTGAAGCATACATTGAAAAAACACCAACTCGTTGGCCGGCGACAGCCATGACGTCACTACCGGTGCGACTACAGTATAAATCGGTGCCGGGAGCTACACATCATTCTCTTCTTCATCTTCATTGACTGTTTTGTTTGAAGCGTGCATTTCTGTGGTAAGAGCGATCTCTATTCTTCTCATTATGGCGAGCACTAGCAAACCGTTTAGAGGATGTGTGCATCCGTGTTGTCGTTGTTTAACATCTGATGACACACACGATCTATGCGTTATTTGTTTTGGGCGAAGAGCACGCACGCGATGTCTCCGAGGGGGCAATCGGCAT
Source organism: Sinocyclocheilus anophthalmus (assembly GCA_018155175.1). NCBI lineage: Eukaryota > Metazoa > Chordata > Actinopteri > Cypriniformes > Cyprinidae > Sinocyclocheilus > Sinocyclocheilus anophthalmus. The sequence goes on from JADLZN010012204.1 coordinate 235,522, forward strand.
GCACTGCGAGCGTTTTTTCCCAAAAAAAAAAGCTCCGCTCTCGTTTGTCTCTCTTTTCGAGGAAAGAGGGGCAGCCATCTGCTTCCCGCGATCCAGGACCTGCCGCTGCTGAGGCACAGAAGGGAATGAGCTCGTGGGGATCGCAGGTGGATCTGGCCGATGAGTTTGAAGGGGGGTTTCCCTTTCGTGATCGTTGGCTGTGCACGAGAGTGAGCCGCTGGAGGATGATGTTATTTCATTAACATTGTCTGATTCAGGGCCATCTACTCCTGTATGATGAGCTGCTTGAGGTTATGGATTGCGCCACGGCGAGGCTTTATTTGTCGTGAAGCGGGTGAAGAAAGTGATGTTGCGAAATATCTCGATGAACGTTATTTTACTGGCCATAACCATCCATCTCAGGTGAGCCTTCCTTTCTTCCTGTTTTTTCATATAAAGATTGAGAAGGAATGGAAGAGGCCGTTTTTACTTCACGCATCCATCGATTCCAGCATACAAGTTATGCCAACATCGATGCGATGCACAAAAGCGGTTATGAGAAGATGCCCCAATAGAGAGACGCTGGTCAGCTATCTCTATGGGTGAGACGTCCTCTAAGAATCCCTTCCTTGACATCTCGCTCGGATACCATGGCATACGCAGCAGCAGCTGGTCGGGCTGCCGCTTCATTGCACACGATGGTGATGCTCCAAGCATATCAGGCTGACCGGCTGAAAAACTGGGATAGAAGTCCAGGTCTGAGCCCAAAAAACCCAGGGGTCCTAGCCCGTCTCAGATTGAGGATCAGAGACTGGCTCAGAAGACTAGTGTCGCGGCTCGCACTCCTCCCCCGCCCGCGGGTAGGGGTAGGAAGAATCGCGGGTAAAATGAAGGTAGGTAAAAGACCTAAGGGATATGATCCAGACAGGGCGTCAGCTTTTTTGTCCGGATCAGAGTGATACCTCATTATCTACTCATTTCCTTCGGGGGTCTCACATCTGCCCTTATCTTCACCTTCCTAAATTCCCCTGTGACCACCATCTTTCCACCTGACCGAGGTTAGGTAGGAAATTTCCTGCATTATAGTCGCCTATACTGGACCTATTAGGTTTGGTTGGTTCTATGGCTTCATAGTGACCATCTTACTGATGGTCCTGTCTAGAGGCTTCTTCGGACAGAGCTCCGACGCGGGAACCATGGTGGGTGAGTACGATCCATGTCTAATATAGGTATATGTATGTGTATCTAATGAGACTGGTGGTTTTGTGTATAACCCTTCTGCTAGTTTCTTGCAGTGTTTCCCGGGACCTGTGTGTTTCTGTCCCTTTTTTCTAGGGTAGTTCCTCGATGGGCACCCCCTCTGCTGGTTTCAGAAACCGGGTGCTCGACTTGCAGTTTTTATTTCACTCGTCGAGATATGTCCAGAAGGTAAGTAAAGCCGGGTTTCGGCTTCATAATTCCTGGATCATGCGGCCATAACACAGGCTTCTGCGGGAGCCTTTGTGATTATCAGGCCCCCGGCGCGTCACTGCAGAAATTTCCTGGACGTCCGGTCTGGGGTTACGCTTTCATGCTACCCTTACTGGTCTACCGTATCTGGGTCGCCCTGAGGGGTTTCCCGATCACCATGATTCCTCTTGAAGCATCACTCCCCTCACCATTGAGAGTTATTATGATTATGGTGTTTTCTTTTGAGCGTTAATCCTCTCTGCGGAGTTGGATTCCTCGCTCCATGGGCTGTCCTCGTGGTAGTATTGATACAATGCTCCCCTTTTATCAAAGGGTTACCTGGAATGAGCAACATTATTCCTCTGAATTCGGAGTTCTCCTCTCACTTGAGAAGGTTGAGTTCTCTGTTTCTCCAGAGCGCCTGGATCCAGCAGCATCAGGTGAATTAGGCCCTTTCCTCTGCCTCCCTGATGCGCTGAGTGTTTGGTTAGCTTGCAGTACGCTTACCCTTCTGGTTTTACAATCACGCTGTAGGTCGAGCCCGCTCTCTTTGAGAGCTGGGTTTGTGCTCCCTCAGCAAGGTAAAAACTACTGCTAGCGTTCCAGCATTGGAACATTCTGTAGGTCGAGCCCCCTTCTCGACTGAGAATTAGGTGTGTCGCTCCCACAGCTAAGTAAACTATTGCTAGCTGTTCCAGCTTTGGAACATGCTGCAGGTCGAGCCCCGTCTCGGATTGAGAACTGAGTGTGTTGCTCCCTCAGTTGAATAACTGCTAGCTGTTCCACCATGGAACATGCTGTAGGTTGAGCTCCCTTCTCCATTGAGAGCTGGATGTTGCTCCCCCAGCTACAGATTTACTACTAGCCGCTCTAGCATTATAGCTGTAGATATAGTGTCTGGGGATATGCTATTTTTATCTATAGGCTGCCTTTTCAGGGTGCCACGAGATCCCCTAGAACGGTATTCAAGTGTGTGTACGTTATGCTTTGCCCACTTTTCTAATATCCACATAAGTGGTAAGTGTGCTTGTTATGCTTTGCCCACTTTTCTAAAATCCACATAAGTGGTAAGTGTGCACGTTTTGCTTTGCCCACTTTTCTAAAATCCTGTATGGTAAGAGCTACGCGCAAAGACTACGTGCTCTTTTTGAGTGGTTTAAAACACCGGTTCCGCCTTGGGCACCACTCCACCAATGTATCCTCTGGATACCTACTTAACAGGGTATTGCTACTAAGGGTCTGTTGAGACAGTTCCTTCAGCACATGCAAGGAGAAACGTGCGGTAGCCCCTGTGTGGCAGGCCAAGATTAGTATGATTCTAGGCTCTTGGTTGATTCTTGGTTGTATTCCCTTAAAGGAATCTATTTCTGATTCCAAGCCTTGAGCTCTACCCCGGGCCCAGGAGTCTGGCCCTAACAGGTAAGTATTTTGGGGTATGTAGCCTAGGCCTTTGGCCGTAGGGAGTAACGTCACTGACAGCTGTCTAACGTCCCAGGGGCGACTCCCATATCAATATGGTAGAGTTGGTACTTAGTGGTCGCCATGGTTTCTGGCATGCACTCCCATCAGCATGGTGGTGTGGGTATACCGTTCCCCATAGTGACCCCTATAGGACGCATTTCGAAGTTCACATGAAAGGGAACGTCTCAGGTTACTTTTGTAACCATGGTTCCCTGAGTAGGGACACTGCGTCCTCTAGGTTTCTTGCCATGCTGCGGACGCAAGCTTCAGACGAAGAAGTGAATGATGTGTAGCTCCCGGCGCCGATTTATACTGTAGTCGCACCGGTAGTGACGTCATGGCTGTCGCCGGCCAACGAGTTGGTGTTTTTTCAATGTATGCTTCAGACACTGGTCACGACGAGGCGTTCCCCATAGCGACCCCTAGAGGACTCAGTGTCTCGTTCCCTACTCAGTGAACCATGGTTACATAAGTAACCCGAGACGATTACAATCAATCCAAAATTACTTGTTTATAGAAGATAAAATATGGCCTAAATATAAACACTCACATTTTTGTGTGATTGAGTGGATATTTTATGATTGATGAATTTTATCAAGCATAAAACAATAAAACCACGAAGAAATATTTTAATTATACTGGTAACACTTTACAATAAGGCTCCATTAATTAATGTTAGTTAATGTATTAACTAACATGAATGAACCATGAACAATACATTTATTAAAGTATTTATTAATCCTTGTTAATGTTAGTTAATGAAAACACAGTCGCTCATTGTTAGTTCATGTTAGTTCACATTGCATTAACTAATGTTAACAAGCACAACTTTTGAATTTAATAATGCATTAGTAAATGTTACAGGGGTCCACGTGAACTGCTGCTAAAAATAACATTATTTTGTGTATTTTTGTAATGAAATGTGTTTATGCGGTTTCAGGTTAAAAAAACATTATTTTCCACATACTGTACTTTATTGTTTCTTTTCTATGCCCCGCCTTTCTGAAACGCGTGAGCAGTTTATTATCAAGCTCTCAAAGTTTTTTCCTGAAAAAGCGAGGTGTGCTGTGATTGCCAGCTATCCAGTGCATTGTGATTGGCCGACTACCTCAAGCGTGAGATGGAAATGTTACGCCCCTTACCATACCGTGTTGCTCTGTCCGGCCGGAGCGATGAGACAAATATATTAAAACCCATTATAAACGAGGCTTTCGTTGCATCCAGTGGGGACATAATTATGGATTATAATGTCTTATACTGTCTTTTTACACGTTGCGCTGCATCGCGCCGCGTTAACATAAAATCATGTCTGCATTTGTGTTCGGAGAAATTACAAACAACAAGCCCTGCTCTACACTGCCCAAAAAACTCGCTTTTGAATCATCAGTGGAAAATTCTTTAAATATAAAAACGTACTTACAGTCTTCGAGTCAGAACAGCCAGCACTGTAGTCTACTCTACCAGTATCAGCAAACAGTCCTCCATAAAATCGTTCTGCACGCATCCTGAATATTTATAGGTTGAAGTGTTCTAGAACAGGAATTCCGTAAATACAACCCAAAGTAGTTTCGCGTTCACCACCAAACACAATAGCGTCACACACGGCGGCCTAGCCAGTGCCCAACCAGAGGCTAAAGTGAGGAACTCCGGATGGTTAGGTGGATCGTTGTGGCCTACATGGTCAGTAGGCCGGGTGGCTAGTGTGATGAACGCCGGAGGGTTAGAGTGAGCAGAGCAAGTGGGTTTTGAGAATGGCGCGGCTGCGATTTTCGTCGACGCAGGAGCGTGCCGGAAGACTGTGACGAGTCCGGGCTAGACTCTGCTTTGCCCACGGTGAAAGCCGATCCGGCGATCGACCGCGCAAAGTTGTAATATTTCCTCAGCAACCAGCACGGATCAGCTCTAGGCCTGACAAAGCGATATCGTCCTCTTTTGGAAAGCCAAACAAAGTAGTTTCGCCTTCACAATGAAGCACACAGCGTCTCCACGACATGGCTGCGGCCGGCAACAGTAATACTACAGTGAGAATAAAAGTTATTTCTTTCTTTGCGTGAACATTTGGGCTGTGTTATGCAAATCTTCCCACATTGTAACGTAGACGTGGTGGCTTGTTAGAATTAGCCGTTTTAGGTAGGCGTAGCTGACTTTTAACTTTTATTAAGAATATCTCTTTGTATTTGAGACTTTAATCTTTGCAACTTAACAGATCTTCTTTATTCTTGTAACACTCCAAAGAGAAAGGAAAATGAATCGCATCATAGCCCCTTTAACTAATTGAACCTTATTGAAAGTAGCTTCATTATACGATATTATTACTATTTACTTTTTCGTTACTCATTCCAATGTTTTTAAACAAATTGCATAATTATTTTAATATTTAATTTACTGTTTCTTTCGATGCAACACATAATCCTGATGTTATTATATATATTTATTCATTATTATTAATTAATATTATATATATACTTTTTTTTTTGTTTGTTTGTTTTATTTTGTTTATCGCAAAATACTACTGGAATCGCACAGATAACATATGATCACTATATTGATGAGCCCAAACAATGGAATTAAACATAATAAATAATCAGAGGTGGACAAAGTACATAACTCTATTACTTGAGTGTAAGCCTCTGAAGCAACTTACAATATATTATGCCTACTGAATACACTTAATAGTTTGCAGTATCTTCAGAATAAAGAGCTTTTTGAATGTTACAAACCTATAGAAATTAAAGCCACTATGAACAATGAGGGATTTGACATTATTTAACCCCCTACAAAAGCAGCATGGTATGATCCCACATAGCAGCACAAACAACTGATGTAATACACTCATAACACAGTTAATTACACCTGGAAGCTGTATAACTTTACAAAAAGAAACACTGCTTAAAAACACAAAGCAAAGCAGCAAGATTATTTGACATTAAAATATACATAATACACAAATTTCCAAATACCTCACCGGCACTTGATTTTCATACACAGAATGGTCTGTGCAGTGCTGCTTCAAGTCAAATATTGTGTTTTGTTAGGAGATAATATAGGTAATTAATTTGTTTTACAAACACATTTGGCAAATCAGAATATTGATGTCTAACGTTTAACCCACATATATTAATGTCATGATCTCAAGCATGTAGTACCCACAATCCTCCACTAGAGTGCACCACCCATCCTGTATACCCTTTACCATTCCCACCCCGGACTCCACTTCCCCAAAAAATTAATCCTAATTGCATGGACTCATCCAACCTCATCAATTTACACTGTCCTCTTATTAGGGTACGATAAGAATTGCCACACACACTCTATCACTCACTCACTCACTCATTCCTCCCTCCCTCAGATGCTGCTGCTGATTGTTAGCCTGTAATGTTTTCTTGTCTTCCATGTTGCCTTGCCTTGCCTAGCCTTTGTGTTTTTTTATCCTTGGACTGTTTCCTTGTTTTTGATTGTTTGCTGCCTGCCCTGGCCATTGCCTGTATATTGGATTACTCTTTTGCCTCTGCCTTGTATTACACTGTTTGCTGGATTTTGACCTTGCCTGGTCGGACTGCATTTTAAATAATAAACCCAACATTTGGATCCAACTCCGTCATCACACTCCTACGTTACAGTTCCTTATTTTTACTTGTGTAAATAAATTACACATTTGCCAACTGTCAGTGTTCAAAAAAATTTATGCCTGGTAATCATTCACTTTGGCCTGCAAAAGTGATTAATGATTGGATGTCTAAAAAAATACAAAATAAAAAAAAGTCACGTTTTAGGAAGAACATAAAATAATATTCATCGGACTTTCAAGCGCTACATAGTTAACGACTTTTCTTGCTAGAAATGTAGTGGCTTGAAAAGATAAGACATCTGAGCTTCTCAAATGCAGTAAGCGTTAAAAGTAAACATTCTCAGACAAAAATATTACTCAAGTAAAGTACAGCATACTCACCCACGTGTACTTAAGTACAGTACTCAGTACAATGTTCTTTGTTACTGCTTACACTCTGAAATCCCACTAGTTCTAACAAAACAGACGGTCCTACACGACCTAACAAATGCTGAACCTTATAAAGTATACAGACGGTACTGCAAGGCAATAGTCCCAATTGCAAATGTAACATCCTGGTAACTAAGGACTCCGTTATCGGCTGGTTTTTAGATTCGAATCACCTTTGTCTTTGCCAGCCTATACAGCCCACAATACTTTATGTGCGTTCTACAATGATGGATAAAGTTGAAGACTGTGTTTGACATCTGGTTAAAGAACTTCAGAAACCACCTTAAAGTTATTTTATTTTTAATTTTTTACCTTGAAGCCTGGACAAAAACTCAAATTTTACATGACAGACGACCTGCCTTCTATTACTTTATTTGGTGCCGCTGCACCCATGATATTGCCACTTTGCTCAGCATGTGAAGACAGCTATTTATTTTTGACATACGTTCCCCTCCCTGCGTACATAGATCTTACCGTCCTTGAATTTAACGCAACCATAGTACGTTATTACACTTGCTTGTGGCAGCCAGTCCACGTCATCTGTTTCCCCCACCTGAACTACCGGTCACATATCCTTCGTTTGAACCACATTAGTTTAACAATTTAGGGCCGTTGTTAATGACTTCACATGCGTGTGGTGGAGTTATAACTTCTGCTAATTAATTTATTTGAGATTTCTGAGATGCTGCTGTATTGACCATGGCACCTGATGACTAATTTACTATATTTTGTTCCCTGTCATTTTGCTTTATTTGATGTTAGATTCATCGCTGGTTTCCTCTTACGTCATACTCCGGGGTTCCCTTAGGCATTTATGCACATGCGCACCCTCTTCAAAAACGTCGCTATTGAGGACACCTAAAAGTGACTTGTTAAAATATATATATATATATATATTATATATATATATATATATAATATTTAAATGAATGGAAGATCTAGATTGTACTGCATGTTAACTTGCTTATTGTGCCCAAAAGCATAATTTATTTAAGTCCATATGTCTTACTAACAAGAAACTATGCTTCTAACCACAGGTTGAGAGCTGTAGTTCCAACCACGTAAGTTTGTGATGCTGTTTGCGAATGTTTGTTTGAACTATGGTTTTGGGAAACACTGAATCGTTGAACTATGTAGGTAACGATGGAACTTGCGACCATAGTTGGCTAACGATGCTTTTGGGAAATGCACCCCATCTCGGAAGTTAACAAAACCCTGGTTCCCTGACAAAAACCCAACAGGATTTCTCCACTGGCTTTTGGATTATTATAGAAAATATGCTCTGTGTCCAGTTTATGATTCCTACACATTTTGTTCATCATGATAATATTCACAATTGAACACAACTTTTTTTATTTTATTTTGAAGACTAAATACAATCACCAGAAGTAAATCATCATCATCATCATCATCATCATCATAATAAAAAATATGCTTCACTGTTCCTATACCAGTCCTAGTTCATCGATATAGCAGTGCCTAGGGGTCACTTAACATTGGCTCACAAGACTTCAGTTTTTGGTGCTTTCAGTGAAGGAGTTGTGTTGTGATTCATTTTGTGAAACTAGACATCGGCTTTGCACAGAGCCATAGATTTGCTTAGACATGATTGGCGGATGCTATAATTGACATGTTAACTGGGAAAATGATTGGCTGTCTGACTTGCTTAACTGAGTTTAAATAAGGAATCTGGTAATTCAAAGGCTGATAATAATAACTGGAGATACCCCATTTGTCACGATTGTATTTGCTTTAGGTAAAATAATACACTTTAGTATTCAGGCTTATTTTATGTGTTCAAATAATTAATTTATGCAAATGACCTCAAGCAGCAAAAGATCATCCAGTTGAACTGGAGGACAGTGTGTTGAATGTGAACTCAGGAAAAGTGGAATTTATTACAAGGGTACTTAAAAAAGCTTCATCACTGCCAATGAAAATGGTTTGAATGTCCTCTAAAAACTACATCTATATGTTTCCATGTCATCTTACAGTGAAATTATATGCAAATGCCAAAACAAGAGCTTTTCTCAGTCAGAATAAATCAATCATTGCTTTTGGGTTACAAAGTGAATATGTATTGCAATGATATAACAAAGCAATATCATTATAATAAAGCAATACAAAACTTGAACCCAACATTAGCTTTCCAAGTTAATTGCAATTCATGAGATGACAAGAGGTACAACACTCACTTGTAACCTCAGAAAACTGCAATGACGTCTGGAAAATGTGTCATATTCAGGTTTTTTTTTTTTTGTTAACCAATTTGCCAGCTTTTGTTAGAAGTGCAAATTGCATTAGGATTAGAGCTTTCAACTTATCTGTAATTATAAAGATAAAAAAAATAAATAAACTTTTTCAACACTCATCACAAGTCCTCACATTGTCCCTGTCTATAAACCGATAACTTAATTTGAGACCTTCAATATTTCACATATCCTGAATTATCCATTCATAATATTCTTAAGTTATCAGGTATAGACAGCTCTCTGTAAGCTATTGTCTATTTTCTCTGCAACAAATTATTATCTGACTAAACTATAACTTGACACATACAGCTTACTGAGATGTATAAGCATTTAAAAGTCCTGCTATATTTTTATATTATATTATATTATATTAATATGTATTTTATATTAGGCTTCTTCTTATTAGCAGGTTGATGTTTCACAGAGGAAATAGCACTCCACATATGGGTGAAATGTTTGGGTGTCCATATAACTTTGGTCAAATTGTTTAATTGGACACATTTAGGATAACGTAAAAGTTTGCAACCGTTTGAGAGCTTTTTCCACATTGATCCTGTTAAGACATTTTGAAAGCCACTGATGGATTCCCATTTCTTTTAGAAATGGCCTCTGTTTATCCCTCCAAATTTGCTCACTTCAAAAGAAAACAAAACAAGATATGCTTTTATACATGGATGCCTTTGAAGAAGTCCATCAGACAGTTCTAAAATTTCCATATTAAACTTGCATACATACTAGCCCAACTTGTCATTTACCTGCCCAGGGTGGAAAATAGGATTTTCATGGTGGGACACACATTACATTGAAGCCACAAAGTAGAATGAATAGCTTGGTCCCATAGCTTATTTAACAGTTGATGTCATGCACCTAGATCATTTGTCCAGGCGGGGTAACTCATTCGGAAAATGTAAAGTTCTTTTCAGTGATGAAGGATCTCTAATCGTGTAGCGGTGTGCAAGTGACATAGATTATGTCTCTCAGTCAGTCAATGCAATGCAAGAGTGCACTGCAGGCTCCTGCTTTAGCATCTGTGACAGGACTAAATGAGTGCTATGTCACATGAACCTGAATCCCGGTTTGAGATAAAAACGTATACAAAAATATTTGCATATTAGCAACTTCATGAGTATTTGTATGCTGAAATTTGTCTTTCAGGGCACCGAGTTCATTTGTTGTTAGAGTTCGTCAGTTCGGTTTGGTTAGTGTAAAAGTGGTTTTCCAAACCTGAATGAGCACAGTTGGTATGAACACAATCCGTCCTAAATCACTAAAGGGAACCATTATTGTTGACACATAATTTAAATCTTTGCATTCTCCTAGTCACACTTAGCAATAATGCATTTCTCATAGCTGCTTGTCTCCAAATAAATTACCTTTGCATCTCTGGCAGTACGCATGCAATATGGAAATGCATTTGTTATACATTAAAATCAATAAATAAACACACTTGAATGGTTTGCAGGCAGCCAACAGGATAGATAGTGTTTTAATTAATAACATTTTCTGGTTACTTAGAATATTCTATTGAGAATATTGATTAATAAATTGTAATCAATCTTCATTTTAATGAATTTTCATGAATTTTTAAAACCCAATGCTGTTTTCAGTCGATGCATGAACAAAACTAAACACTAACCAATGTTTAAAGCATTTCTCCCATCCAGTAATTGCAATAAGCTTTTTGTGTTTTGTTACTCTTGATATCATGATACTTTTAATGTGGCATGACAGGTCGCAGAACACAATTGTGTTTCAATTATGAAAATACATCAATAAAATAGCTTGCATGTCACATTACCTCAGGAAAGCCATACAATGCCCATAGCATGCTATTCAGCTAGAAAAAAGAAAGAAACTAGAGACTTGCATTTTGCAAAATATATGCAATACATATTAACTCAATACTCAACTGTTATGTTTAAGTCAATCATGAAAATCGTTTAAATGCACATCCACCATTTAAATGTTATTTTTAACCATTAGACAAATCAGTATAGTAGGCCACATTTAATGATCAAAAAGTTGAACTTTATAGTTTGGACTCAAGTTAATAGTCTAATTTTAACATTTAATATCATAGCAATGTATCAACTGACAGGGTTTTCTGTATAGTTGACAGCATTATTTGAGCGGTTTCGTAAGAAAAAGAATGTATGTAACTGATATAATCCAAAAAAAAATAAGAACTATATATATACAGTATAAATATATATATATATATATCTAATATATATATACAGGCCTAAATATATATAGTTTATTTCTCACCCTGGTACAATTTGAAAAGAGCTCAGTGGGGGCAGGGGAGGATGGTGGAATCAAACACAGGTCTGAACCAAGCAATCAAACCTAGACAAACAGTCTCAAAGATCTCTGATGTTTATGCCAGCGCCAACTTTGTGTACCGATAAACAGAGTGGGGTTATTCAAAGGATCATTCAAGGGTAAACGCAGGCAAATACATGCATAAATGTGTTGCTCTTCAAATGCCCCTCATTTCACATGATCAACAGACAGTAGAAGACTGTGATTAAAATAAAGTTTGAAGCAGACACAATACACATTCTTGTTTAAATCCAGTCCTCAGTGGACATTAGTGCAGTTGTACACATGCACCAAATGAGGGTGCCCAAATACAAGGATAAGACGCTGGAAACGCTGTAGTTATGTGGCAAAAGTTCATGTACTTGAAAGCCATATCCAAAATATGCCTAAAATCTGTGTGCTTATGTGTAACACACCACATGTAGCCTCTGACTAAATGTAAGAATGTCTGATCTTAAGATGTTATTAAAAGTATCATTTTGGCATAATTTTGATGATTTTAGTCTGCATTCGGCATTTCTGTATGTATCAGACAATCAGTGAACTTACTGTGAGTGATCTGAGGCTAAGACTGTAGGTAAACCGTACTAATCTCAGTAAACACATTACCTGTAGCAACACTAACTGGACCTCCAGTGACGGGAAATTCAAGCAGCAACCAAAACACACCACCACACAAATATATCCAGCTCAAAGTCAAAAACATTTTTTTTCCACCATTCTCGTTGATTCATTGTTTTTGAACCACCCCCCACCCCGGCCCCGCCCCGCCCCAATCTGTATTGCCAGAACATCATCAAACAGATCTAGCTGCTTGACTCACCAGACTCTACGTACTTTCATCGCATCATCAGCACTGAGAGCTAGATGATTGTGGCATTTTAATTGTTGGGAAAGCACAAAGCAAACCAGTGACCCAACAACAAAACCCTATAATACATCACCTCACACTAGTGAGTAGTAAATAGGATGTTTTGATATAGGCATCACTGGCTTTACTGATTAGTGAAAGCAGACATTTGAAAGGAAGTCTTTTAAATGATTAGTGTTGAGCATGATGAGTGTTATCTATCACCCCTTGCTTCTCCTAAGCACCACGTTGCCCACGCGGAATCTGGAATGGGTCCTCTGGAGGGTGTTTTTTTATGTTTCATGTATTCGTCTTGGCAACACAAGCTGGAAAATGCACTTTTTCGTCTTCTATTTGCCACCTGCAATGCTGACAATGGTCTACATCTAATATATTATTAGTTAGTATATTTTAAGAATTTTTATCTGAAATCGCCGTACAATACATCAGTTCAGAGACCATCACAGCACCCGTCGGAACAACTTCAACCCAGAATGTCCACTTCATGAGTCACACAGTCTTGTGTAGCTGCCATTTTGACAATCTGCATAAGGTCTGGTCTACTTCTCAGCTTACTCTGACCAAGAACCTCCCACTTAGATAGGAAGAGACCATCTGACAATGGTAAATTCACCAAACATAGGGATTTTCACACTTGAAATAGTTAACCCTGACTCATTCTAACCTTGGGTAAAAGGAATCTTGGTTCATACTTTGCCTGGTTTAACAATTAATCCTGGGTATTCATAAACTGACGTTTCACAGTGTACATTCCTAAACCCTTGGTTAATGTTCTTATTTGCAATGCAAGTGTTATTGATTGGAAAAACAAAGCATGCAACGTGATTAAAAGGAAACCGTAGCTTCTTTAGTCCAATTTACATAGTATCGGTCACCATTTTTCCCGCAAAAGCTGAAACTCCGGATTTTAACCACCAGGGTCTGGGTCAGGGTTATATTGTCAAAGATGATTGACATTTAGCGAACAGTTTGGATTGGCGACATTGTTCTGTTCTGGGCCAAAAACTTCCATCCTAGCATGGAAAAGTTAGCATGGAGCAGTCATAGCCCCCTTTAATGACGAAGAGACATAAAGGTAGCAAATTCTGAAATACCGTATGACAATTTAATGTAACAACATAATTCAAGATAAAGTAATCTGATTCAACTAGGAATTACAGATGGTGAAGACCTGACTGTGGAGCTGGGGATGTAGGAGGGTAATTAGCTCCTGAGCAAAGTGATCTAGCTGTTGAATAATACTGAATTGACCTTTTATAAGGATGCTGTGATAGGTGTCATATTCCTAGACATGGATCAGCTGAGAGACAACTCATGCAAGCTTGACTGACATGGCCTGCCACAACTAACACTGAGGAACGTGATCGGGTGTCTGATTCTTAGCATCTAGCTATAACATTGTAACAACGCATTGTTTCAAACTGTACATGTTTGGCACCGCAATGCAGGGTTTCACAACCTCGGGTAAAAAGCGGTGCTAACTTCTAAATTACAAGTGTGAAACTTTCCTCTACCTGGGGTCAAAAGCAGAGTTTAGAACAACGATAACCTAATGTTAAGCACAGTGTGGAAATTATTATTTCTTATACAGAAACTAAGCTATTTATGTTTCAGTATACTTGGCACTAAGTGGCCCAAACAAAACTCTGAAGATTTTAAGAAGTTTTAAAGCCACACGAATCCAGTCATTCTTGCACATAAGCTATAAGCCACTTTTTGAACACAATTTTTGTGAACCCTGACTTTGGTAGTCTAATTGGAACTTGGAAGAGCTTTCCAGCTCTGTGTACAAAATTCATCAGATAATCAGTGAACAGACTGTGGGCATCAATAACAAAGTCCATTTTATGTACCTGGAGACATCCTTATTAATCTTAATGGCAGTCGCTGCACAGGTGCAGGATCCCAGAAAACTGTTATCATTGGTGCTATCAAATGACGTCCTAACAAGACTGATTGATCGGTGGCATCACAAGAACTCTATATTAGTGGCTATCCTGACCTGTATCCTTAATAGCCACCCAAAAATAATCAGGTAGTGGTACAATATCTACTGTAGCATGATGTAATACTTGGGATTTTTTTTCAACAAACGACACACGTCGAATGGTCATAAGACAAAAAAAATTATAAACACACCAGATGTAATTATGGTATGTGTTAGTCAGCAGAACTGTTGCATACCAGGGATAACGAGTCCTACTAACCCCGATAAATCTGTCGAGCCCGGTCCACATGGCGTGTGTACAACTGAGTTTTTCCTCCGTTTAAAAAAAAATTTAAATAAAATATTGTCCACATGAAAATGCAAAAACAGAGCATAGCCCACTCAACAGTGGGATATAACCCCTAAGCGAAAGTTGTGTGTCCATCACAGAGTTTGCCTCATGTCACCAAGGCGAAGCTGTGCACATCGGACGTCAACAACGGACGACGCGTGCACTAGGAGTCACGAGGCCAAAAATCCCGGGTTTCACCAGCTACACAACACGCGACCAATTTCGGAAAGCTTCACCCTGCGGGAGGTTTCAAAAGAAGGTTTTTTGGTTTTTGTGTTTGGATGTGACGTGTTGGACTTGCCATGATTATAGAACATGTCTTCACTGACTGCTGAGCTTCAGCGTTATAAGCGCATGCCCGGATACCTTATTAGCAAATTCCTGGAAGCTACGATTATAGCACCAGCTAACTATAGTCTCGTAATGATGTAGGTTTCATCGCAAATGTCAGTTACTACACATCAAGGACTAAATGAATTTTAGTAATGTTTAGGCAAATTTAAACTTCAAACTACATGATCGCGGAGAAATCTTAACTCACTTTTTGGTGTCTTGCAGTCGCTTTGCCTTTAGCTCAAAGGGATTTACTAGAAATATTGGGTCTCTCACAGGCGAGTTTTGGCTATGCTGTCAGGGAATTTTTGCATCTAAGTCATAAGGGGTCATGTGATGCTATTTCATTTTTTCCTTTCTCTTTGGATTGTTACAAGCTGATTGTGCATAGATAAGACCCCTGAAGTTGCAAAGACTAAAGTCTCAAACCAGAAAAGAGATTTCTTATCAATATTAAGACTCTCGCCACCCCCCCCGAACACCTCGGTCTAACACCGCCCCCACAATCTACCTCACGATGTGACATTTGCAGAATGCCGCCCAAACGTTCACTCAAAGAAGAAGGCTTGGTTTGCAGTAACCGCAGTTGAGTGTGACAGCATGTTCCCAGGGAGACGGCGGTGTGTTTCCTAGAGGCAAGCAAAAGCGTCATTACTGTTTTGTTATTTTTTTAAGTATTTGCTATTGACTGTTCAATGCGGAGTTTTGCGCATCGTGTGTATGTGCGCGAGCGAGCGAGGGAGAGAGAGAGAGAGAGAGAGAGAGAGAGAGGGAGATCACAGTGGAGTCAGCTGTCTTTACCTTGGCTTGTGTACTGCAAACACATACCATCTTCATCACTGTGTCTGTCACGAGACACTGTTCCCCTTTCAGGCTCTGTCTTTAAATTTATTTTGAAAGATGAAGCTCACGAATATGGTAAGGGGAGTTACATTTCCGACGAATGCTTGTTCCGGGCGCCCCACAAAACCAATCAAATGCACCGCCGGGGTCAGCTGGCCCATCAGAGTCAGACTGCGCCTTTCGTAAGTAGGGTACTATGGTAAGAAAACGAAGTGTTTGCGAGAGGCGGGGCATGAGTTGACCTACATATGTACAGTCTTTGAAAAATAGGGTGGTTTTGAACTTACAGCAGTCAACGATTCTGTTCCACAAATACACAAAATAGATCGTTTAAAACATCATATGACCCCGTAAAGATTTCATGCAAATCGACTGTGCAAGTCCGAAGATTATTAGTGCTAATGCATTCGCATGACGCAATTCGCCATCTGACACGGCCAGATATAGTGCTGGGCAGGGGCGGCTCGCGGGGAGGCAGGAGGCACACTGCCCCAAAGTTGAGGGAAAATGGAGGAGGAACATTTAGGTTTAGAAATTACAGTTCATGCAGTTTCCGTCCTCATAATGTGTATTTTTTGTTTGTATTTCACAGTTGAAGAACCATAACTGAAAAGCACCGCTTTTCTATCGCGAATGTGCCGAGTCTGCTGATGTATTACACCGCTAAGGCAGGAAGTAGGGGGAGGCCGGGACAGGTACTCGCCGGCCTCTGTTGGTAAAAAAATAAATGATACCAATCACCATTGGTGTCCACTTGTCCAAGCTGAGAGTGTGTGAGAAAGAACCCTCGCAGGGAGCTAGCGCTCCCTTCTGATATCAACCATCATCACAGACCTAAATTAACGTGATATTAGTTTGAATGTCTGCCGATGCGCTGATAATGTACCAGTATTTATGATGAGTAGCGACATTGAATATTTGATCGCCAACAGATTTACCAAGCTGTCATTCAAACAGTATACAGTATATACAAATTTAGGGAAAACAGGCTAAGCTGGATATAGGCTACAGCAGTCGGCTTAATTAAATGGCGCAACAGGCATCTCTCTTTTAACACTGACTTTTAAGAAGGGATGGATGTTTGCTTCAAGTGATAGGCCAGGTAAGTTAAATTATATTATCTTGCTGTATGTATGTCGTTTTCTTTACGTTTTCTGACTAAAAGCAACCAACAAGCAATTTTAAAGTGGTTAAGCAAATAATAATAATAATAATAATCGGCAGGGAACCCAGACCAATACAATTAGTGTGCCTCCGCCACTGGTGCTGGGTTGTGAAAGGTGCGACAGACTACCAAAATCTGGCATACTTTATGAAAACTACTGTATGCAGAATCACTCTGCTACTTCAATCAAGACACCTGAATCGGATCTTTAAAATTCAAACAGAATGATTTACAATAATTCATTTCTGCCATGGGTTCTAAAATCAAATGTAGACCAGTTTGACATTGTATTTTTTTTATTATAAGACATTAAGCAACATTACAATATATGGACAAGCTGTGTAAAGACTATTTAAACATTCTTGTTTTGTTCTGCACAGGCAAAAAAAAAAACACATACAGTAGATTTGGGAATAACATTGACAGAATGACAGAATTTTGGCAGAATGACAGTGAAATATTATTTTAATTTGCACGCCACCAGCACCTTGAAAGCCTAATTAAACTTGAATATGGATGGTTAGTGAATAAGTGAATAAGATTTTGCTTCTGTCTCTCTCTTTCCCTTGTTTTTTTTAGTTTTTTGTTAGAAGGCATACTCATCTACATGCACAAATGTGAATACAGTTGTTTGTAATGGCTGCAGTTGTAAACCAAAGGTGGAAAGCAGTGACCTCACCTCAGCAGCAATTAATCACACAAGTGACATTGCGTCTGCCATCATTAAACTCTCACCGTTGAGGAGTTCATTAATTACATGGGCTCTAAAGGAGAAAAACGGAGCAGTGATATTGAAAAGCATTTCCTTCTACTACATTGCAATTTTAAATGTCTCTCTCTTCCTGCTTTCACTTGATCATCAGCTACTTTTGTTTTTCAGCATTCCCCTGCCTTTGATTGTCCTTAGCAGTCTACATGTGCAGAAAATGAAAATCAAATATGATGAAGCTTATTTTCCATTGCGATAAAAATAGAGCTCTTCTAAACACAGCACACACAAAAGCAGTGCTCAAGGCCACAATGACTGGCTATTATTCAGGGTGAATGTTGTAACGGAATATATTTAGTGGGTTCTGAAGGAACAAAACAGTGCATCGTGTATTCATATATTCATATGTGCTGCCATTATGCGTGGATTCTAATCTGCAAGCCAGCTTGCCACTGATTGGCTTTGGCCTCACCAATCGCTATAATCATTTTTATTCTCGTATGATGTCAGAAACATAGAACTAATCTTGCCAGACTCTGAAGCATTTTTTAGCCAGTACCATACAGTATAAATTTTTCGATCGAATCTCACCAGAGAGCATCTCAGGATATCACAGTTGACACTTTCACTAGATTAATTTACTGAATTTTCATGAGGATCGATTTTTCCAATCCTCATCACATCATTCTTGATTTTATGGGGATAAGGAACTGTAATGCTTAATACAATCCTAGACTGCTTTTGAGGGACATCTGTGGACTCAAGGACCTGCTCAAGGCATCCTGGGTAAAAAATAAATAAAATAATAATAATTATGATAATAATAAATAAATAAATTGCAGCAGTGAGACAATCTGGACAAAATACATAAAAACTTAACACGTTAGTGAAGATATTCTATAAAAGTTCCTCAGTGTTTATTTACTTTGTTTGTTTTGGTCCATACAATGAATGTGGACCAACTTCATGAAAATGGACAAAAGTTGGGACGTCTGAATACGTCTCAAAAGCTTGTTCCACAGATGAAGACGGCATCGCAAAAAAAAGCTTGAGAACTAAACCTTATAAATGGGTAGTAAATTAACCTTTTAATCCTTTTAAAGTTAAATTTGAGTAAACTATCCTCTTAAACTGGGTTTGCAAGCCTATTTAGCCCCTGCTGGTAGATACTACAATTACATCATTATGGGGCAGGAGGCATCGTTCTCCATTGATTGCCTTTAAAAAGTTGCCATGGACTGACTATTAACTGCAAACATTATATTATAGTTGATGTTTACCAGTGATGGTGATCTTTAAAATCATTTTCTGTGCTTGAATAGGTAATGTGCTTCAAAACACAGTGTCCATGTATACCAGGAACTTCAATATAAGCACATATTATATAAATACTAATAAAGTAGGGTCTATATTTTTTATCAGATTTATTTTGATAAACATGACACATTATAACATCAGGATTGCATCAAAAGTTGTTATTGTTATAAACAGATTTCTGAGCATTAGTGTAATTGAAGGTTTCAGAATAAATATAAAACACACATTGTTGTTGTCGGTGAGTCTGGCCAATTGCAAAATAGTCATGTTTTCGTCAGAGCTCGTGCAGCCACTCTGGAGAAACTGCACAGCTGGCTGTTCTCAAATCTTGTGGTACTTTGATAGAAACTAATATTTGCGCCTTCGTGTGACGAGTGAAACCGATTGCCTCCCTCATCTGCCCTGGGGATATCTCGGCCTAGTCCCTCCTGACCCAGCCCACCATCTCCCTGTGGTATGGAGCATCAGCCCGAGCCCACCGATGACGGAGAGCTTATTCCCGCCGCGATCGACGAGCCAGTGCAAAGCCGAGCGACTGAGCAGAGGATCGCCCCGGAACAGAACCTAACCCATCGACGCACTGGTGCTAGAGCCGCACTGGTGCCTGCCGTTAGGAGAAAGCCGTGGACGGTGAGAGTGCTGAGTGGAGCTCCGCCCACTGCACTGCTGCTGAGGGTGAGCTGATTATACATCTGGTACTGCTGGACTTCGAGGGGGACCTTATAGACTGGGAAACAGAGCTAGAAGTCGATTTGCCCCCTCTCCTCCCTCCTTCCTCTGAGACTTTGTGGACCTGGAGAGGGCTCCTGTTTCACTGCCAGCTCCATGAGAGGGCTTCCCTGTTTTCCACGTTCATCCCCTATCTGGCCTCCTGTTCCTTGATTTAGCCCCTGAAACTCGTTTCTCCCTATGCCCGCCCTCCCAGCACCTTGCCGGCTCCAGCTCCGCCTCCCTGTCTCTGGCAGCCCCTCTGCTCGCCCTCAGCCCACCATCAGCAGGGTGCGAGCTCCACGGGGCCTGCCATCCTCCAGCGTCACAGTTGGCTGGGTAATCCCTTGACTCCACCTCCAGCCTCCGAGGCCCGGACTCCGCATCGGCTTCTAGCTCCCTCACCTCCACCGTCACCCATCGATCCACCAGCTCCACCGGCCTTGGTCGGGTGTCGACCCGCCATCGCCTCTTTGACAGGGTTCATCTGTGAGGGGGATCAGCATGCATGTGACAGCGGCCAACAACCTGTAACTAGTTTATTCAGCTCTTAAAGGAAATTCCATCCCTTAACTGTCTGTTGAACACACACTAACACACATCACACAGTTAGCAAATCATGCAGCCAAGTATTCAGGCAAACTGACATGAAAAATTAACTGCCGCCCCCCCTCTCCCAACATTTCTTCAACCTTGCCTTGTCAGTTTGCTACAATTATTTAATTGTAATGAAATTCTTTGCCTGACTTTGCTAATGGAGTGTGTGGTTAGTCAGCAATTTGGGCCTCATCTCTGGAGAACTGCAACTAGGGCTTGATTGAGAAAACAAGTAAGCAAATGCATAAATGGGTGTCACTTTAATAAATGTATTGGACTATGAAATCAATTACAATTGATGCTTCATTTATGGAATTTGGCAGCATCATTTATTATGTCTCTAAGGGATTGAGGCCTGATTAAATAGGCAGTCTATGAGACTGAAAGCAAATTACTTCCCTTTCAGCTAACACTTTGCTTTTAAAAGTCCTTAAACAGCATGTCAGGTGCCATTTATGTGTTTGGGTTTTGTCTTTTCACTTGCCCAGCGAATGTCTCACAGACAGAAACAGTTGACACTCTACCAAACTACAGAAAATGGCATTGTCCTGTCGAGGCACCGTCACTTTTTTTTGGAATTATAACTTTTGTTGTTTAGGACTGTGAAATATTAAGTCATTGTTAATCTGTCTTGTTTCCCTGTAAAATATTGAAACATAATTAATAAGATAAAATTGATATGTATTGGCAAAACAAATTAAATTGCATAATATACTAAGTCTTTGTTCACACTGTATTCAAATTTGACTCGCTTGTCGAATCCAATATTTTGGTTCACACTTTTGCAAGAGATGAAATACTACCTTAAATCCAATCTGATCTTTCAGACTGAGATTTGTTAAAATATATATTATTATATCATTATTTAACATTTATTAGCATCCACACCAACAGATGATAATGTTCTCTTTATTATAAGCCCATGCTGCAGTTATGTCGTCTGTCACTTTAAATGCTCAAGCTCTTTAAAGTCAAGTGCATTTTGATTGGCTGTCAATATTTTTATCATTCTGTATCTTGAGAAAACAGACAACAAACCACAAAAACATTCTGAAAGTGATTCCAACAATATTGTTCCTCTAGTGTAACCGATTCTCACATAATTAAAATTATCTTTTTAGTTATAGTTATCGTTAGTTCTCATCCTTGGTGTGAACAGGCCTTTACGACAAACTGGAGTACTGTTTTTTTTTTTTTCTTCTTCTTGCTTAAGCATGAATCTAATTAAGCTGTATCCATGGGCTAAGTCTTATTATCTGATGCAATTTTGCTTATCATTACAAAAATACTTATACTGATGATAAGATTTTATCTTAAATTATTATTTAAGTTATAGTTTTGGGCTTTCTCCCTTTATGTATAATTGGAGGATCACCCTTGGGTTTTCATTAACAGGTTTCGATACATTTTCATTCGACGCCAGTTATCAAATATGTATAATTTTGATTGGCTACCCGTTAGGGCATGACATCACTGACACAGATCAACAATTTAATAATGAATCTAGGTCATTTATTGCTAAATATTCATATGACTTGCCACATTACAATGCATTTCGCTTTTAATTAACATTTGCTTGATATTCTTATTTGTTTGTCATGCCAAATAGTAACAACAACAACAAAGTGATAATAATTATGAATGATTATTCACTGATTGAATTATGCATGACAAAAGAGAAACATGCTCATCAGCTAATGACTAGCTTCCTTCTTCAAGACAAACCCTACACCAAGAGTAATGTGACAAGTTTCCAACAAGTTATGTGTGTGGCCACACTGAACTTGAAAATGTGGCACAATACCTACTTAATAATTGCCAATCAAAACTATTTTAATTGTAATATACAGTCATGTGGAACATCATTTATGACCAGTGAGCAGTGGGCAGTGCTCAATGTTACTCATTGGTATCTAATGTTAATGCCATGGTACCTTCAACAGTACTGAATGATTAGCATATCCATGTACTGTACAACGGTATTTACATGGTGCTCCAAGGAGCTTCAAAGAATAGCATAGCATTAACATGGTAGTTTTTTGTAAGTGAAGCCAGTGCATTACAGAACTGTGAGAACACATACAGGTATACACAGGTATACAGATATATGCTTTCACAAATCTATAGCTCCTTGCAATGTTTGCTATTCAAAAGCAGACAGCATGTCCACCTTGCAGATGCAATTTATAAAGACCAGATTTAGATTTGAAATGTAGACATCGTACATTTCATTTCAGGCACCTCAACCCGCATGTAATAAAATAATAATCAATATTGCAATAGTGTATTGATTCAGTTCTGTGGAAAAATAGTACTGCAGAACAAAACTACACCGTTTTTTTTTCCCACCACTAATATATTAAAAATGGAAACAGGAGGGTACAATGACTATGGACAGAAGAATCGATGAGAATTAAACAAATCACCCTGATGGCAGTGATCCATTTCACTAACCATTATGCATGCAGATGGGTAAACTTTGTTAAATAAATGTGTTGCATTTGAAACATTTAACATTCTAGAAATATCACATGAGAATGTTGTGCCAAAATCAGATATGGATTACCTGCAGCCTCAGCTGGAGGGGTGTGATACTGCTTTTATATACCAGTTCAGTAGACAAGAAGCTGAGTAAATTACATTGGATGTATTTGTGTTGACGGTGGAAAAACAGAAACAAGCAATCTAAATCATAGCAGAATCAACAGTTGTCTTTGAGAAAAACACAAGTTGTGGTTTTCCGGAATAAATATGTGTTTTGAATGAACTGTATGAGTGACTGACGTACTCATAAAGTACTTGTTTTGTTCCTGAATGAATTAGTGCTTATGAACAAATCGGTTGAGTGAACAATTCAATCACTCACTCATAAAGACAAGGGCTGCTTCTCAAATGGAAGACTGCATTTGAGCGAGTCTATGTCCATCGTAAACCAGTCTTTCTGAGGCTTCTAGATTAGATCCTACATCAGCATTGACCACTGGCATGAGACTTCATAAAGGTTTCTGCGAAAATACAATATTTTAAAAAATCGTTAACTGACTTTCTAATAATGCAATGCAGTAAATGACAACCGTCTGTGGAGTTTATTTATAGCAAAACAAAATAAATCACAAACACATTCAGAAACAGTTTTCGTCTCTCACACACACTGCAAATATGTAAAACAACAGAGGAAAATAGCAAATATGATGCATGTTGGAAGTTTGATGAGATCGAATTCAACGTTCAGTACATTCCCAAATAAAACAAAAAAAATCGTTTTTTTCTTGCTTAGTCTGGCTCAGTAAAAATGTGCCATGACCTTTCGCAGACAATACATTTCTCATTATCAAACATAAATTCTGCAAGAGTGGAGCTGCAAGGGAATATAAATAATGGGAATGGAGAATGTATTTCCTTTGTCTGTCAGTTTTATGTGGGATTATGAAATCTCAGAAATTGGTCCATTACTGAGGAAGTATTGCAGAGAATCCTAAATCATTCAGTATGGTTGACTGTGGACAGCTCCTCTGCTTGAGTGAATCGAATGTGAATTTCTCTATTTACTCACACCAACGGGCAATCCCTCCACAGGCTCCCCCTCCCCGTTGGCCCGCCCCCCCCCGCGACCTCGCTCGCCCCCGCCCACACGCGCCAGGCTTTTGGCCCTTTCAGTCTTTGGCACACAGAGTGGTGGTCCGCAGCTCATCTCAGTACTGCCCCTTCTGTTTCCTGCGCTTGTTGTTAGCTTTTCCCTGTGGTCCCCTAGGTTGCGGCCTTTCTGTTCCTCGTTCCCGCCACCCCCCCGACCCCCCCCCTCCCACACCCTGTTTTATCAGTCTTTTTTGGTTGTCGCCCTGTCCTATTGGTGTTTGTTGACCTTGGGTCTGTCCCCCCACTCTGTGTTTTTCCCACCTCCCTCCCCCTTTTGGCCGCTGTGGTTGCCCGCCTCCTTTTGTCCCCCTCCAGACCCCTCTCTAACCCCATTTGCGGCCTCCCCCCCCCCTGTTCCTTTTTTCCCCGTCTCCCCCTGTCCTTTCCCCCCCCCCGACACTTGCTCCTCCCCCCGTCCTCCCCCAATGCCCACTGCTCTTCCCTCTGTTTTCCCTTCCCCATCCGCCACCACCCTCACCTGTGTGGTACCCCGCAGCCCGCCCCCCTGGCCGCCTCCGCTTCCCCGTCGTTCGCCCCCACGCCGCCGTATCTCCTCCTATCTCGCCGGTGCCCCGAGTCCTACTGCAACCCCCACACATCCTGGTACCCCATGCGCCTTCCTACTGCATTCCCTCCTCCCCCCCAGCCGATGCCCAAACGCGACCTGTCCTCACCTCATCCCCCCACTCTTCCTGATTTATCCCCCCGATCTTTTCACCACCCTCTTTCCCTGTGCGTGTTGCCGGAATTCGGGGCTATCAGTTCCCGTTTTTTACTGTCCATTATCCCTTGCTTTGTTCGTTTCCTTCTCAACCTATCAAAACGCCTGTACCGTACCTCCTGCCACTCGGTTAGCTTCTTTCCGTTGTTCCTGCATTATAAGTACGGGCCTTACTGATCACTATAACAGTTTTTTTTCCTCGCGTTTTTACACCGGTTCCGTTTACAATTTCCTATCTGACAGTGTCTATACTCTAGACCGTATATATCTCTCGTATACTTATTTGGGGGGGGGGCCATTTAACCTCCTAAAGTTTTCAACTACTGTTTGTCTGGTCCTCACAACTTCTTCTCAAACTAACTCCGGTTGCTCGTTGGGTTGCGTCAGCAGAGCGATGTCGTTGAGCTTTAATATAGGCCAGCTAAGCCCTAAGCCGCGTACCAGTTTGTTTTTTTTGTAGTGCAAGACCCTAAATCTTTACATCTACTATTTTGCAGCATGCCATCCACAGCAATCTCTCATCTCCATAGTTGTTGCTGTGTATTCAGATGGCGGACACCCCAACGTGTGCAGAGTCTTTACGCCAACACACCCTGCGAGACCCCTGAACGCCCTGGACCCAATCCTATTCTCTGTTTCTAAACTCCGCTTGGCTGACGCGTCACTTCACCTGGAGGTGATATTTTCTATACATTGGTAAGTATAGTTTTCACACACACTTTTTTTATTTTTTTAATATCTGATACTCCTGTACTGTATATTATATCGACTAATGGCAAACCCATGATGTTTTCACAGCCGGCAAGCCTAAAAGGTGCCTTCTGAACGGGCGACCATGCCTGGGTGATAGTACGTCGTGCAGTTAACCAATAAGGAATGTGTTTGTGTTCTTCGTTTTTTTTTTATGATTTACTTTCTTAGCTTGTGGGTGAGCGGTCTCTCTTCGTCGTTGTGGCTATGGTTGTTGATGAGTTGTTATTTTTTGGCTCCTTTGTACCCGATTCCTGTTTTTTTGCTGAAATACATCGGGTGGAGGTGATATCGTGCAGAAATTTGTACGTTCAGAGTGTGACAGAAATCCGTTGGGTCGAGATCAAAAGTGGTTGTTCGAGGCTGTGAACATTTCTGGACATATTTTCATGTATTTACTTACAATTGGGTTCAACATTTGACTACTGTCGGTGGGTCTCGTGTGTTAGATTTGTTGACCAGTATACATACAACACTTTTCTCACTCCTAACAGTATTCTGGGTCCCCTCTTTATATCGTCTCCTGGAGAGGTTTCACGTACAGCACTCTAACGCCAGTAGTTTTTTTCTTTTTTTTTCCCTTGGAGAGCTGTGTCACCCCCCCGTTGCTATCAGACGGGAAATCCCTGGCAGTGGTCATTTCCCCTTTGGACTTCCCCCCGCTTGAGTATTGAGTTCCCCTCCTGAGTGTTGACAGTTATGGGTCTTTGTGTTCTTGTAGGGCCGAACATGCTTTTCCATCGTCCCATCTCTCCCCGCCCCCTCCCCTCCTCTGTCCTTTTCGAACCCCCGCGCGCCGCCCTTTCCCTTCTGCTTTCAGTGGTCTGGTAGTGTACCCGTGTGTAGTCGTGTTTTTAGTCATAACCTATTGTTAGACCCCTTAGGGCACACCCGGACCAACTGTCCGTTTCTGTGCCCCCCTCCGGATCCCTGATGACCAGGTTTATTATGGTGTAAAGTCGTTTTGGGTACAGGACGCACCAGCAAACTAGTTTTACTCTGACATGTTCCCCCGCCAGGACCGCCGTTGCCATATGCATTGTTATCGCGGGTTGCCCCCTGTTGTAGGTTTTGGTTTCTCCTCATCTCCCAACCTTGTGCCATTTAGCCCTCCTGGAATTTCGTACATCGTTACTTAACCCCTTACATCAATATGGATTGTAGTTTCGCATTTACACATTACCTGAGCCCTTTTTTTTATGTCCTCAGGGGCAGAATCAAAGCGCTCTCCGTGTATCTATATTTACTTTTTCTATACCACCAGTCTATTTCGGTCTACCCTTGCAATTTCGCTGATCTCTAAGCTCTAAGTAGCTCCTAACGTACTTACTCCCGTATTCGTTGTGGGTCGTGCGCGAGCAGAGAGGGGTTGCCACTTCATCTGCCAACCGAGATTAACTTGATACATGTGTTATTATAGTCACCACCCACACAACAATTCATGCATCTGAATACCCACGGTCTTTTTTATCCGTGTTTTCAGTTAGTTGTGTGGGTGGGTCATAAGTTCACGAGGTTGACGCTGCCACCCCCACAAACGGTCCCGGATTGCTTCTGACACCGTAGCCTCGGTCCACACCGTTCACTTTTTTTCCCACAATTTCCGTTTTGGACGACTGCTGAGATTGCTTCCACAGTTTGTTATGCGTGTCTCGTTACTCGCCTATCATGCGTGTCCCCCCAACGGCTTCAAGTGAGAGCATTTTTTAGAGCTCCTGAGGTTCCGGCTATCCACCTCCATTTGACAACCACCACACCCATCCACTACACATTCCCCATGAATACCCTTATTGTATGCGTACCGTCTAGACAGTTATATTTACTAAGGTCATGGTGTGATTTCGTATCACGTCGGCTATCGCCTTGACTTTAACTCCCCACACCTCAGATCCGCTAATTTAGACCTCAACTTGTGGATGTTGCCCTCTCACCACTCGTTCTCACCCCCAATACCCAACAACCTTTTCTCCGCCCTTAGGCTTCCCGGGTATCGACGGGGTGTACTTGTCCTTTTACTTCGTAGTCATTAGCCGGAGTTTCTCCAAAGCAGGACGGCGGTACACCCTCAGAAAAAGTAATTCAAACTAACAGCTCACCTCTCTCCATACTTACTCTGTATATCTCCCTACCCCTTCCGCTAGTTCCTATGCCTCCCTCCTCAACCTGCCAATGCACGATTTACAACAACATGTGAGAGACACAAAAGCTTTTTCCCCCACGAGACTTTACTGACACGGTGAAGGCCAATACTACAGGTCAAGAACCAAACGAACGCTTTCGTATATACTGATTTAACATAACCAGGCCGCGCGAAGGCACAGCGACCCAAATTTGACATATGCACGACCATGAATACATGTATACCATAGCTGAATCGCTCTTCACCTCCAATGCTACTCTTCACAGTCTGCTTTCACGCGAAACACGAAGTCGTTTAACGATGTATTAATTTTTATGTGTGACACTCAGGCACCACTAACATCAACCCTACTGGCCACCTTACTAAAAGTATGATTTATTTATTTTTGTGTTATTTGTATTTTTTTTCCCCAGACATCTGGTTTAAATTGTTCCAACATTTTTTTTCTTTCCGTAAATTAAAATTATAGTATGAAAGATATTAGTGAATCATGATAATAACACTCAGATTTCAGAGACATTTTGAATAGTCTCATTTTTTCTCACTACCCACTTTCAGCTTCACGTTACCCACTGCCAGAGCCACTTCTTTTTTTAAACTACGATTTACAGAGTGTAGTGGTGTGTTTTGGGCGAGATGCGCACTCTGCGCTGTGTGAAGCAGTTGCTATCCTCCTTTTCGTTTCTTTAGTGCACTGTGACCCAGTGGGAGTGACGCGTGGTTTGGAGTGGTGGATTGTGTGGTAACGTAGTGCCAAATAAGTAAGTTGGTCCGGTGTCGGGTATAAGTGCTCTCTTCTGGCTGCCCAGTAACTCTTTTAACTCACTCTCTGAATGCGAAGAGGCACTTGGCATTGGTATATTCTTTTTGACACCCCGATAGACAGGCTGCAGACAGCATTCTTGTTAGCACGCACATCTCCCATGCCGGCTGTTGCTTTGAGCCCTGTTTGCTGCGGGGTGATAGGAACCTGTTACAACAACAAGAAGCAAGAGAGGCTCTTTATTTCACATTGTGACCCACACATTTTCACCTCACTTGCTGCAAAGGTGCTTGAGTAATTTGGTGACAATACAACCTGTCTGTTAAAACTCACGTAATAGTATTATTTTATTAGTAATTCTTCTTAAGGTAACATATCTGCTTTACCACCTAAAAGCTCTTTGTACATAAGGTACAAGGCATTTAGAATGTTCATCATTCGCCTACTATCAGCCTATCCTCCTGTTTGCTTTACCCTTTTACTTCTTCTAAGGAATTTTGGGAGACACATTGTGACTGAGGAGTTCATTAAATCGCTTGAGCTATAAAAAGTACATAAGAAACACAGCTTCACTCCAGGTGATTCTTTTATCACGATTATTCTTTTATCAAGATTAAAAAATTCTTTGTCATCATGTCATAATAATTAAATCATTATTTTTGATCTGAAAGTTATTAATTTTGTAAGCCGACATCATTTGTCACACTGCGTAGGTTTTCTGCATGAGTGAGGGTGCTGAACATCTGGAAAGATGATGACATGTCTCTCGCAATGAATAACCATCTCGGGGCCTTACACTGTAGACATGCTTCTCTACAGACAAGCTACGATTAGATTAGACTCGATTTCTCTTTCCTCTCGCCCAGCCTGAAGAGAAGCTGAACCACCACATTGCATGTACTATACCAACAGTCAGACAATATCATTAGGTACTTCATGTGTTATGAGTCATCTAAAACTGATTAAATTGATTAAAAAACGTGCTATACCGATTAATTATTTAAATTGGTCACATTTATCAATATTTGAGTAAAACCACTACAGTTGAGTAAATCACTGAATAGACAACACGTGACTTTAGAGATCAATGTACAGGACAGGGGGTGTCATTAATCGTATCTATCAAAATATATTATATATATACTGTATATTATATTATTTTATTTATTTTTTTTTGGGGTGTGGTGTGTTATTTTATTTATTAATTGAATCATTTCCTAAATTATGCGTTTAGTTTAAATTGGCAGGATTGCTGCACCATTTCACAGCGTTGCTCGGGTAGGCACAGTGACGCTGTGTCTCTATGAGTGGTTCGACAGATGAACGTGTCATTTTTACATAAATGAAAACTTTACATTTTGTGTTTTTTTTTTTTTTTGTTTTTTTTTTTGGGTACTGTTCTGCATTTCCTGTGTCTTTTTGAAAAGATCAGAACATGGCCACTGCTAAATGACCTTGGGAATACTCCTTGGATCTCTGGGAGTTTTCATTGTAGGGTCACAGGGTTCTTTTTAAAAAGCAGGCAAGTTTAAGGGCAAGGTTCGCGGGCAGATGATCTAGTTTAAATATATTTTCGAATACTTTGCTGTGATGTGATTAAAGTAGCAAGGGACAGTTTAGCAGAAGGTCAGTCTCATCAGCCCAAATTTGTTTAATGAAAGTAATGGTGCACAGGTGATTACTATAAGCCTAAAAAAAAATGAAATAAACGGTCATAAAATAGTTGTGTGGCTCTAATTAATGATTACACTGGTGATATGAATGTATGATTAATAAACTATGTTCTCGCATGTTGTTCATTTGATGAGTTCTTCTCAATATTATAGTCACATCAGAAGAAAGTGGTGGTTAGAAGGGGGTGTGTGTGGAAGAGAGGCTAGAGAGACTAGTCTATTACAGAGACCCCAAAAGGCATGAATAATGACTTCAAAATGAGTAACAGATTCTAAAGAAAAAAAAAATAGGAAAAATTAGATGTTGACTATTCACAATTTACTGACAGTCATCAAGCCCATATAACTAAAGTGTAAATTTTATGAATGAAAAAGCACAGTGTGATTTCAAGTTCAAATCACATGGCCACACGTCCCCTTTGTGTTTCTGTGTTTGGTCCACTGCAGTGCTTCTTTAGTTCAAGAGTCAGAAATATAAACTTTGGATGGCCAACTAACTGTCAGTATATCTGTAAATAAATAATTAAATAAATAAATGTGGCTTTTGCCCCCCCCCAATCACATCCTTTGCTACATGCTTCTGCAGCCAATGAGACTGATTGCTCAACATTTAAATAGTCTGGTTTAGTGTTTGCTGTAAGCTTGTCCTTTCAGAATTCTTCTGAAACCCTCCATCTCCCCCAGCTCCACCTGTCTACAGGATTTTGTGCCACAGCAGAGTGTCTGTGCAAGTATTGGCATTAGCGTGTCACCATACTTGCTCCGCAACAGCATGTGCACCAGATCTAGTCTGTCAAAAAAATAAAATGTGTTCTTTGAATGAATTGCTGTTAAACTCCTCATATGAATGCCTGCATGACATGTATAATTCAGTTTAGACAGTTTGCAAGAATGCTAAAAGATGTTTAGCATCCCTGGTATGAAAATGAAAATGATGAGTGAACGAACGAGGCTTGAGAGAGTTGTGAGTGAGGGCACGGGCGCAGCCTCCAGCCAGATCCAGCTATTATAAGCGTTTTTAGACTTGTCTTTTCCACTTAATTTAACACTTTAGAAAGTTAATAAAGTAGGAAGTTGCAGTTTAAAATCAGCTATATCTTTATTTTATCTTATTTGCAAAAGATTGGAAATCATTTCGGTTTACTTTTTATTTATTTTTAGTTTTTTGTTTGTTTTAGTATCAATATCTGGCAACACTGCATCGCCGGCACTTACAGTAAACTGAAAGCAATCAAAAAAGCCCATGGACAGGTTTTTGCTGACAGGATACGACATTCGGTAGGGAAACGCAAAAATTATCATGATATCTGTCATAAACGTTATCAACGCTGTCAAAAAACAGTAGCATTTAACACTAGTACACACAGATCTGTAGAACAAGCAGGTTACAGAATTAAATGAAATACGCAAAAACTAGCCATGAAGAAGTCTATGATATTTTATTCAGTAGTCATCTCACAAATCATGCTATAAACTTTCTTAAGAGCACTATACAAAGTTGTTGTAGTTATGTATTGTTGCAATAAACAACTGATAAAATTATCCACCCTTAAATATAGTAAAGTATTAACACATTTTGATGCAATAAATCGGGTATGATTTAAACATAATCATCTCTCCAAAACAGAGAATACATCTTTCACAAACATCTACATGTCAGTCTCTGACACAGTGTATATAATGAGTTGAATTTGTAGGGGTTATTATAACACAATTATTTAACACCAACCCCCAAAATAGAGTTTAAAAAATATATAATTTCAGTTTTCACATACTTCAGGTTTAAGTCCCACCCACACCAGGTTTGGTCTGAATATAGAAAGTCTTCTTATCTACACTGTTCACAATCTCTGATCTGGAATGCCATAAACACATGCAGACAAGCAGAATAATAATAACTTTCGGAACACTGATCGGCCAATCAGATAGGTATAGTTAACCCAAAAATGAAAATTCTAAAAAAACAAAATTACTCATCTTAGGCCTTGGATGTAGAATGAATTAGGTCTCATCACAAAACAGATTGGAGGAAATGTATCATTACATTAATAGTTCACTAATATTACTTATATTAAATAGTATTATTAATATTATTGCAGTGAATGGGTGCCGTCAGAATGAGAGTCCAAACAGCTGACAAAAAACATCACAATGATCCACAAGTAATCCACACGACTCCAGTCCATCAATTAACGTCTTATAAATAAAAAAAAAAAGCTGTGTGTTTGTAATAAACAAATCCATCATTAAGAAGTTACATTTCTCTAAATCTGTTTTGATGAAGAAACAAAATCAGGGAGAGTATTTTTTCATCAAATTTTCATTTTTGGGTGAAGTATTAATTTAAGGACCAAAACAACCATGCTGAAATCATCAATGACAACCATGACCTCTGTTTAACAGGCAGGTACAATATAATCTAACGGAATGTTTCCTTATGAGTGACGCTCTCTTCAAAGTAATGCTTTGGGGAAACTCAGCCCAAAATAAATATATAAATGGAAGCTGTTGCCTTCACCTGTGAAATGAAAAGGGCTCTACCCTTCACATTTACCCATGAGGTAGTTCAAGGATCAAAACAACAGTGTTATAGTTTATTTTATCCTATGCCAAATTGTGAACAACATAAGGAATAAACTAATAAATCATAAGTTGTTTTCTCTTTACCTTGTCCCCTTCCGTCTGGAAACAGCGTTATTCAGCTGAATGCCTTTGCAGATACATTTGACAAACTGTTACCTTGCTTACTTTGCTTTTTATGCCTCCTCAGCACTTATACAACGTTTAAAACTTCCTCTTTTTTTTTTTTAGCTGAAGACAGGATCATTTTTCGGAATTATAGTGTGTGTGTGTGTGTGTGTGTGTGTGTGTAAGATATCCTCTAAAACTCTTGTGGAATATGCAGCCAGTCACTTTAGATAAGACTCTCTTATCCTAGTTTATCTACTGCATCAAATGCATATGAAACTTTTTTTTTATGGCTATTGCAGATAAACAGAAGATAAAGCAACATGCATATACATTGATCTAATTTTTAACAGACAGAGCAACTGCTTAAAGGCCTCATGAAATTAAAATTTGTGATTTATGACATTTACCCCATGTCCATTAATTTGAGGTTATCTATATGCTAGTGTACCCAAAACATTTAGCAGATATATACAAGATATACAAGAGTATTTCACTATTTGATGTGTTTGTTTTCACCTGAAATGTCATTTTTAGAGCATTTACTCATCTCCAATACAGTTTGTTCTCTGTTTGGAAATTGGAACATCATTTAGCTGTTTTCAAAACATTTAGAATTGTTTATTTGTTTTATTTTTTTTTTTATAATTATTACCATGTTAATTGATATATGCCCTAAAGTTGTAAGACTAGAGAGCCCCCAAAACTAAAAATTCTATATATATTATATAGATATATAGATAGATAATATTATATATATATCGACTATATATATTATATATAGATTATGTGATATATATAGATATAATATCTAATATATAGATATATATATATATATATATGTGTAGAATATATATATATATATATA
This sequence comes from Sinocyclocheilus anophthalmus, assembly GCA_018155175.1. Lineage (NCBI taxonomy): Eukaryota > Metazoa > Chordata > Actinopteri > Cypriniformes > Cyprinidae > Sinocyclocheilus > Sinocyclocheilus anophthalmus. The sequence goes on from JADLZN010012204.1 coordinate 269,046, forward strand.
TTATTATATATGTATATACTATATATATATATATATATTATAGTATATATATATATATAATTATAAATATATATATATAATATAATTTATATATATATATAGGTACATATAATAAAATAGAAAAACCGTTATTTTATAGCATTGGTGAGACTTCTTTCAAAATTTCAAATTTTAAACATTTGACTACATACAGTATATGTGTTACACTATCACTATGGCATGTGAGCATGAGGAGAACTGACATCCAATAACAACAAATGGCTCAGAAGAGAGAAGTTTGGAGAAAAGCTAGTTACCTATCAGTAAGTTTGCTGATGCCTCTTGGTTTAGTATTTTTTTTTATCTAATATTGATTTTAGGTGTGGTTTAAGTGTTCAAATATTTTGGGGCTACTGTATTCTGAAAAACAGGGTCATCGCTGTCAAAGTACAATATATGCCTACAGAATGTTGATTTCATAATTACTGTCATACACAATCTGTCAATAATTACATCAAAACAAAAACAGTGCAGTTGTGTGTAACTGATTGTAATTCAGAGTAAGTCAGCCATATTTTCATGAGCCCCTGTTTCCCTGTCATGTGTTAGTCATTTGTTTTTCTACTCTGCCTCCTGGATCAGAAAATGTCTCTCTTTTTTTAAGGTTTCTTTTATAGATTTCCATCAGATCATCCAATTATACATGTGATCACTGCAGGAAGGTGGGAAAGGTAACACTGTATTTTAGGGTCTCTTAACTAGTTGCTTATTAGCATATTACAAAAATATTAGCCATTCAGTAGTACTAATAAAGCACAAAGTAATGCCTTATTCTACATGACCTTATTCTCCATCCCTAATCCTACCCAATATCCAAACTTAAACACCGTACCTACAACATAATACGCAGAAATAGGAATTATGCGGGAATAAGTTGTTAGTGCTTACCATTCACTCATAATGGGCAAAATCACCCATAGCCTGCGTCAATCGGACTACAGATAACAAACAACTACAAACAAATAAACAAACAAACATACAATGAAAGAAAGAAAGAAAGAAAGAAAGAAAGAAAGAAAAAAAACTGTTTACTGTCCATTTCCTTTGGGAAAACAGGCATTGAGTGGGAAGCTGCGGTGGGCAAGCGATGGGTGGTTAGACTCCATATTGTTGTCAGGAGTGGTGACAGGGTCAAGAGATCCCAGAGTCACCAGTTTCTCATTAACACCAGTATAATGGGTGTCAACAGGAGGGTGATGTTGACAGGGAATGTGCCTGGTGCTAGCCTCACTCAGCATGCTAGCGCTTCCACCTCAGCATGGACTGAAATTGCATGGCTGTCATCTACATTCAGCCCAATTTATTCTTATCCAGATCTTGGTTATTGGACTAAGGTTGTGAAAATGGTCATTGGCATGAATGACCTCTTGTTGCCCTTATTTACTGACCGACTGGCTAATTCCCATCAATGTGACTTTAGCATGCACTGCATTAGCATACATTTGCAAACAAATGACTGTTTATTCTCAAATTCCATTTGCTGTATTTAGACCAACATCAGTACTATTCATTTTCATTCTTCAGGCCCTGAAGGAAAGTAAAAAACAATATGAAAGTCTTAATCTATGAAGGGATAGTTTTAGTGCACTTCAATCTTAACAGTATATATATATATATATATATACTTTTTTTTTTCACCACAGGCTCTTAATGCATCGTGTTCCGTTATGGAGCATCAGTGAGCCTTTGGAACTTTTGTATTGTTGCGTCTCAGTTGTCCTCAGTGTGAAAAGATGGATCTCAAAATCCTACAGTCATTGTTGGAAAGGGTTCAAATACACAAGAATGCTGGAAAACCAATAATTTGTGGGACCTGAAGGATTTTTTTCTGAAGAACAGCAGGCAGTTAAACTGCTCAGGTCCAACAAGGGCTCATGAACAACTATCACAAAAAAAAAAAAATCCATCATCCAGGTAACAACAGAGTATTAAAATTCAAGCATATGTAAACTTGGTAACACTTTATTTTAAGGACCAATTATCGCTATTAATTAGCTTATTAGCATGCATATTACTAGCATGTTGGCTGTTTATTAGTACTTTATAAAGCACATATTAATGCCTTATTCTGCATGACCGTATTTTAGATCATTTGATCTAACACCATACCTAAACTTAACAACTACCTTACTAACCATTGATAAGCAGCCAATTATGAGTTTTTTTAGGGAAAACTCTTAGTTAATAGTGAAATGTGTTCCCTATTCTAAAGTGTTACCGTAAACTTTTGAACGGGGTCATTTTTATAAATTCAACTATTATTTTGTCTTGTTTGTAAACTTATTTTACATGAAATATCTTATTCAGGTCAATACTAAATAAAAAAATAACATGCATTTTGTATTATTCCACTTATTTTGGTAAAATAATTAACATTTTGCAGATACTGCAAAGTGTATTTAAAATTGACCACAACTGTATATACAGTATATATATTTTAGAAAACTGTACTGGCAGACAATATAATATTAATGAAATAAAAGGACCACTTTAGTGTGCTTAAGTTACACTTTCATGACTATGGGGGCATTTACACAGCACCATTTTCAACTAAAACCTGAAAACTTTGTGTTTTGGCTGTACATTTACATGACAACAGCATTTCGGGGGCCTGAAATTGGAAACTTTTGAAAACGGGTTTCAAAGGTTTTTTTTTTATGTGAACAGAGATCATTTTGACAATGTTGTTGTCTGTAAGTGAAACTTTTAAAAAATGCAAAGGAAAACCTTTTCCGTTTTGTAGTGCATCGTTGTGTAAATGTACCCTAAAGCAACTGTATGCAGATTTGTGTATTTTTGCAACTTTGGAGCCTACCTGCTACCTGGAAATATATACCTGTTGAAATTACAGTGGAGAACTGTACTGTTACGAGGCTGACGAGATGTGAGACTTGCGGATCCATGTGCAAGCTTTATTTGTGGAGAAGACAGAGACGTGGTCATACAGCAGGCATAGGTCAGATGGCAAACAGGTATATGGAGGGCAAAACACAAGAATAGTCCTAGGGCTAGCGCAGGTCGACGATCGGCAGACAGAATCAAAAAGGGCAAGACAAAAGGGGTGAATCCAGAGAACCAGGCGAAGATCAGAAACCGGGAAGGCTAGCTAAGGCAAATGACTAGGGCTAAGGCTAAGGCTAAGGCTAAGGCTAAGGCAAATGACTAGGGCTAAGGCTAAGGAAAACGACTAGGGCTAAGGCTAAGGCCAATGGCTAAGGCAAATGACTAGGGCTAAGGCAAATGACAAGGGCTCTGTAGAGTCGCTATCGCTAGGGGAGTGATAAATGCGGAACAATACTCGGCAGAGGGAAGGGATAAGAGTGAGTGTTATATAGTGAGGGAGTGATATGAAACAGCTGGGTGCAATCAGTGTAAACAGGTGTGTGCAATTCGTGCTGAGTGCAATCAGTAATGCATGATGGGAAATGTAGTCCGGGGTGCTATGCAAAAATTTGTGTGGTGCGAGAATCAATGAAAAGGAAAGTTCATGGACCGGATTAGTGACAGAGCCCCCCCCCAAGGAGCGGCTTCCAGACGCTCAAAACCCTTTACGATTCCGGAGGGCGGTGGAGTGGAGGCGGAACAGGGGGAGGGATGGAGGGCCAGGTCCAAGGATAGGAGAGACAAGGGACTGAGGCAGAGCCGGCGGAGCTGAGGACCACCACAGCAGAGCAGACGGGACCAAAGATCCCCACGGCGGAGCTGAAGACCACCAGAGCCAGACAGTAGATCCCCACGGCGGAGCAGAGGACCACAGAACCAGACAGTAGACAACCACGGCGGAGCAGAGGAACCACCAGAGCCAGACAGCAGACAACCACGGCCGGGCAGAAGACCACCACAGTGGAGCAGAGGACCACCACGGCGGAGCAGAGGGCCACCATGGCGGAGCAGAGGACCACCACGGCCAGACAGTAGACCACCACGGCGGGGCATAGGACCACCACGGCGGAGCAGAGGACCAACAGAGCCAGACAGTAGACCACCACGGCGGAGCAGAGGGACCACCTGCGGAGACTGTAACAACGAGAGAGCAGAGACGGACAACACAGACAAAACATTGGGGTTGATAGACAAGACAGAGCATTCAGGGACAACCTCCCTGGCAGACACAAAGCACACAAAGAATTCACAAACGGCCTCCATAGCCAGGATAGGACGAGCAGGGAGCTCGCAAACGGCCCTCATAGCTGTGACAGGACGAGCAGGGAGCTCGCAAACGGCCTCTATAGCTGTGACAGGACGAGCAGGGAGCTCGCAAACGGCCTCCATAGCTGTGACAGGACGAGCAGGGAGCTCGCAAACGGCCTCTATAGCGGTGACAGGACGAGCAGGGAGTTCGCAAACAACCTCTATAGCTGTGACAGGACGAGCAGGGAGCTCGCAAACAGGACCTATATAGCTTGGATCGGACGAGCGGGAGTTTGCAACCGTCTTATTAGCCATGACAGGATAGACAAAGGGTTCATAGGCGGCCTCCTTGGCCGGACAGAACAGACAGAGAGTTCATAGACAGCCTCCTTGGCAGGAACAGGACAAGCAGAGAGTTCATAGACGGCCTCCTAGGCCGGAACAGGACAGGCAGGAAGTTCATGGACGGCCTCCTTGGCAGGAACAGGACAGGCAGAGAAGTGGTTGCTGGGCGACACCAACACGCAAGGAACTGAGGCAAGTGTCGCCATCTCGGAAGGTTCAGCAGCCTGCGCCGCCACCTCTGAAGAGACTTCCGTGGACACCGTGGCCTCTGGGAGCACGGTAGTTGACACCGCTACCTCGGGAGGTTCTTCAGCGTAAGCCGCCACCTCTGGAGATTTTGTAGCTGGTGCCGCTGCCTCTAGCAAATCGGCCGTGGAGTACGCGGCCCAGACACACCATAAAGCAACCCCCCATATGGGGAGTGCAGCAGACAGGGGGATGAGTTCAGGAACAGGAGGGCTAAAGTGAGTGGGTTTGGGGATACCAGCTGCACGTGCAGACACCAGCGGTGCATCCCTCACACTGGACACCAGACTGGGATTACGACGGACCGACCCCGACAATCTGGGTGAAACAGACAAGACGTGACATGACTCTGGATGATCAGCTGAGACGTGAATGGACTCTAGAAGGTCAGCTGTGACGTGACGTGGCTCTGGATGAACAGCTGAGACGTGATGAGGCTTTGGCAGATCAGCTGAGACTTGATTGGACTCATGAAGATCAGCTGTGACTTGACTAGACCCGTGATCATAAACTGTGACTTGATTTGACTCGTGATGATCAACCGTGACTAGACTCGACTCAGGAAGAACAACTGTGACTTGACTTGACTCGTGAAGATCAGCTGTGACTAGACTTGACCCATGATAACGAATTGTAACTTGACTTGACTCATGAAGAATCAGCCTGGCTGGGGGGGGGGGGGGAAAAACCACGGAAGACAGCGAGTGCTAGATTTGACTCATGATAATGACGGGTAACTTGAATCCGATCAAGGACGATTCAACTGTGACTTGGACTAGACCCCGTGATAATAAACGTGACTTGACTGTGCTATCAACTGTGACCTGACTAGACTCATGCAAAGGAACTGTGACTAGACTTGACCCATGATGATCAACTGTGACTAGACTTGACCCATGATGATCAATTGTGACTTGACTTGACTCATGGCGATCAACTGTGACTTGACTAGACTCGTGGCAAAGGGAAACTGTACTTGACTGACTCTGTGAATATCCAGTGGGGTACTGGACTGAAATCAGGAAGAACAGCATGTGACTGACCTGGCTCATGATTAAGGAATTGTAAACATGACTAGACTCATAAACTCTCAACTGTGACCGGAGAGACTCATGATCAAAACGTGACTTGATCTGCCCCCCAGACGATTCAAACTGTGATTTGATCGAATCATAACTATCAGCTGTGACTGCTAGAATTCATAACTATCAGCACTTGTGACTTGACTAAGAATCGATAACTACAGCGGTGACTTGACTAGAATCCTAATATAGATGTGACGACTAGACTCATGAAAAGTGAACTGTAAATGACCTGAATCGTGAAGATCAGCTGTGACTTGACTGAGCGCTGTTGTGTCCGCCATTTTGTGACCAGGCTCCTCTGTCGCCGCCATCTTGTGATCATGCTTTGATACAGCCATCACTTCAGTCACAGACATGGTGTCGCTTCCCTCCTCTGCGACAACCACCGTGAATGCTGAACCAGCAGTCAGCAAGGCATAATCTATAAAGTCCTCTAAGCTACAGTTAATGTTACTCTTTGGCATCCAAGATTTTGTGGGTTCATTAAGTCCAAAAAGGAACAAGTCTTTAAATAAAATTTCATCATATAATGGTACCTGGTAAGATAGTTCACAGAACCGGTGAACATACTCCTCAATAGAAAGACCTCCTTGCCAAAGATGTAGTAGCTCGGTGACTGGGTCAATACCAGGCCAGAGTCCATATGAAAAAGCCGTGGATCCTTTGTGGCGCCGAGTATTCTGTTCAGGTCTGACGAGACGTGAGACTTGCGGATCCATGTTCAAGCTTTATTTGTGGAGAAGACAGAGACGTGGTCATAATAGGCAGGGTCGAACAATGGCAAACAGGTATGTGGCGGGCAAGACACAAGAATAGTCTTAGGGCTAGCGCAGGTCGACGATCGGTAGACTGAGTCAAAAGGGGCAAGACGAAAGGGGAGAATCCAGGGAACCAGGCGAAGATCAGAAACCGGGAAGGCTAAGGCTAAGGCTAAGGCAAATGACTAGGGCTAAGGCTAAGGCTAAGGCAAATGACTAGGGCTAAGGCTAAGGAAAACGACTAGGGCTAAGGCTAATGGCTAAGGCTAAGGCTAATGACAAGGGCTAAGGCTAAGGCAACAAACGAGGGCTCTGTAGAGTCGCTATCGCTAGGGGAGTGATAATCGCTAGACAATACTCGGCAGAGGGAAGGGATAAGAGTGAGTGTTATATAGTGAGGGAGTGATATGAAACAGCTGGGTGCAATCAGTGTAAACAGGTGTGTGCAATTAGTGCTGAGTGCAATCAGTAATGCATGATGGGAAATGTAGTCCGGGGTGCTATGCAACAGTTTGTGTGGTGCGAGAGTCAATGAAAAGGAAAGTTCATGGACCGGATTCGTGACATGTACATTGCAGTATATTTGCTGCTGCCGTAAAGCAATCCTCCTGTTCCTCGGAATTGCGTACCTGCTTACCAAACGTACATACTCCCAGAACAGACGTTTAGGGGGAGCATGGGAAAGAACCATTCGACATTAAATTACCAGATGTCATATAAGACAATAGAAGGAATTATGAAATACAGTGGGGCAAAAAAGTATTTAGTCAGCCACCAATTGTGCAAGTTCTCCCACTTAAAAAGATGAGAGAGGCCTGTAATTTTCATCATAGGTATACCTCAACTATGAGAGACAAAATGAGAAAAAAAAATCCAGAAAATCACATTGTAGGATTTTTAAAGAATTTATTTGCAAATTATTGTGGAAAATAAGTATTTGGTCAATTACTAAATTTAATCTCAATACTTTGTTATATACCCTTTGTTGGCAATGACAGAGGTCAAACGTTTTCTGTAAGTCTTCACAAGGCTGTAGTCTTTCCCCGCTGTACATATAAAGACGTAATTAAATACTTAAAATGTATATTATATCGTAGTAAGTATAGTAAGTACTATTTTTAAAAGTATGCTGACATTTACTTATTTTTCACAAGGGAATACTGTCCTTCTTCTACTCAGGTGACTAAAAACAAGTGGAGGGTCATTGACCCAGTCTGCCACACTACACGCCGGTCAATAAAAGAAACAGTGAGCTGCAGACAGTATGTCCCGGCAACACTTACCAACTCTACATCAGCACTCAATGAAAACAGAGCAACAAAGGGAAGAATCTGATTATATATGTGATTGGCAATTCATCTGAAATGTGCTCACTTTAAAGCAGAGACTGCAGATTCTCCAGAGAAACCACTGAAGAGTCAAAGTGAGGATTCAGCAAAACCAACCTATGAAGATTCTCAAAAAAGTCCCTCACCTCCATGAGAGCACCATGATATATTTTACATCACATTTGATGCTGATACATTGTGTGAATTAAAGTTGGAATATACACCAGTGTCAACAACTGCAAGGAATGGCATGGAGGTAACGGATAGCTTTCCCCATGTATTACAGACCTCCTTGGTATTACCCTGTTTATATATGCATATGAGGAAATTGCATAAACAGATTTAATATAGACAGACATTGCAGTATGGTGTATTTATAAGTACAACCAATGCATTGCCTCCTCTGCTAGTGGTTATATGTGTTTCTGCATAACATATCTTGTCCTGAATCCCCTCCAAGACAGTTTGCTGACTTAGACTTTTATTTTCTGCTTTGCCATTGTAACATGAGTGATGCAAACATGCCTCCATTTTCACCACAGTTGCGTCTCTGAGTGGGAGGATGCAACCCAAGTCTCTGCGTGCAAAAGAAGCCGATAAGACCCTCTTTATCAGCACTCGATGGCCTGTAATGGAATCACAATCCATTAAGAAGCAGATGCTGAAAGTGGAAGAAAATCTGGTGTAAACTGTTCGCCAGAGAAAAAAATTACAGACTGCCTCATACAGAAGATAATTCTTGTTTTGTGGTGTGAAGACCAATTAAAGTTCTCAAGAAGGCAATACTAATAACACCCTAAGATGTGGTGGTACTGATTTCCTTTTCTTAATTGTGTGGGTTAAGGTACATAATGGAAACTTATGCAAAGAGCTCCACATCTCCTAAGCAAGCCATCCCTTTAAATTAAGCAGTCAAATCCTCATTTGCAACACACTCTTAACATGACTGCTAAGTACTGTAACTGACACGTTCTTAGGCACGTAATTGAATTGGAAAGAAAGTGCTGAGGAGATAGACTGCTATGCTTACATTTAAAAAAAAAACCTCTTTGGTCTTCATTGGGATTCTATCAGCGACACATTTTGCATCCGGTGCCGAACGACAGCTGTATTCCCTACAGCCATTAAACCTTATCGCGAGGCCGATGCAAGATTAATGCGTGAACTTCCCTTGTCACTGGGCATGTCAGAGTCAGATGGACTCTGAACGTGAGGCTGTCTGAAATAAAACCCATGAATAATGCAATATTCGCTTTTACTGAAGACAGGCTAATTGCAGGCTGCCCAACATGCAGTGATACATGAAACCAAGGCAACACGTATTAACTGCTGAATTAATCCAGCTGAAGAGAGCATTACCTTCAGCCCTTCTAGCCTCCTTTCATGCCCTTAACAACATGATGAAATCAATCAGACCTCACTGGCACACCAGATCAAACACTGAGTGCAGGGAATTCAAATTTTCTTTCAAATTGTGGTAGCAAGGGAAGTTATTGTGAGATCTGTGCTTGAAGACAGGAAAATGTCTTTATCTTCAGTTCACTTAAGGGGTCATATGATTTCAATTTTTCCTTTCTCTTTGGAGTGTTACAAGCTCCTGGTGAATAAAGAAGATCTGTAAAGTTGCAAAGACTAAAGTCTCAAATCCAAATAGATATTCTTATTAAAAATTAAGGAGGGTCACCAGCCTACTAAAACGCTCGTCCCAGCCCCCCCCCCCACATGTCTACGTCACATGTGGGAAGATTTGCATAACGCCACAAAAGAAAGAAGACGTAACTTTTATTCTCGCTGTAGTATTGTTGCTTGCCACGCCATGTCGAGACGATGTGTGTTTTGTTGTGAAAGCGAAACTACTTTTTTTTGGTCTTCCAAAAGAGGATGATATTCACTTCGTCATGCCTAGAGCTGATCGTTGCTGGTCTTTGAGGAAATACATCAACTTCGCGCTGTTGGTCGCCGGATTGGCTTTCACCGGGGACGAAGCGGAGTCCAGCCCCGGGTCATCACATGTGGTTGCCGCAAGACCGCCAAACGCTCCTTCATCGAATCCGCCATCCGCCGGTCGCACGCTCACATCTCGCCCCGCCGCGTGTGACGCTGTGTTTCATTGTGAAAGCGAAACTACTTTGTTTGACCTTCCAAAAGAGGACACGACTAGAAATCAGTGGTTAAGTTGTATTTACAACACTGTTCCAGAACAGTTCAACCCATATATTCATGGTGTGCAGCACATTTTATGGAGGAATTTCCTGATCCTGGGAGAGTAGACTACAATGCCGTCTGTTCGTACTGTAAGTACATTTTTTTATATTAAAGAATTTGCCACTGACGATACAAAACGTGAGTTTTGAGCAGTGTAGAACAGCACTTGTAGTTTGTAATTTCTCCGATCAAAAATGCAGACATGGTTTTATTTTACGCAGCGCGATACGCAACACGTAAAAAGACACAGTATAAGTCATTATAATCAGTAATTATTTCCCCATTGGATGCAACAAATGCCTCATTTATAATGGGTTTAATGTTTTTGTCTTGTCGCTCCGGCCGGGACATGGCATCACAGTATGGTAAGGGGCGTAACATTTCCGTCACACGCTTGAGGTATTCGGCCAATCACAATGCACTGGATAGCTGGCCAATCAGAGCAGACCTCGCGTTTCAGTAAGGCGGGGCATGTGGAAATATGTGTTTTTTGAACCTTAAAACCGCATAAACACATTTCATTACAAAAATACACAAAATAATGTTATTTTTAACAACATCATATGACTCACCCCATCAATTAATTTCACTTGCTGCCATGCATTCAACCCTGTCTGACTTTTTTCTGGGAAGACCCAGGGAAGGTTTACTGATATCCTGAACTTGCTTTTTTCCTTTTCATATAAAACGACTCCCCCCGCCCCCCCCCCCCCCCCCTTGCCTAGAAACCTTTATTTCAACACACCTGCTCAGTTCAAAAGCCACCAAACTGTAGAACCCTTTTTACCAAATGTTGGTGTATATGTACTTTTTTGCTTCTAGGGTAACCATCTTGTTTGTCTGGCATGCTACTATCAAACTTTGTTGGAAAAAGACGTCTTTTAGTCTCTCATGCAAATAACTCACTTGGTCACATGTGGTTTTATTATGGTTAAAATGCTGCATTAGAAGATAGCTGTGTTATGTAAAGAGGAAACAACAAGGCAGCTCACTAGGTACAGAGCTATATCAGTAACTTCCTTTTTACATGGAGCTGAGCAGACAGTCTGCCAAAAGGTTGTCTTGAATCAGCAGAAATACAAACTTGTCTCCTCACTGTGGTCTGCTTAGGTTTATAATGTCTCACAATAAAAACTAGCCATCTTGACAACAGGTGTGTGACTACAAACTTCTGTTGATGCACTACAATAACTAAGTTCACCCACCAGAAGAGTAGTCCCAATGAACACACAAACATTTTTATTTTTGACTTCACACATCAAATGACGTGCATTTTTACAGAAATAATGTATGTGCTGTGCTATAACAAAAATAAGAGCTTCAGATTTTAGCCTTTACATCCATATTTTTTCTTTTTTTTTTTTAAATGAGTTGGAACTGTTTTCTGTGGCTGTCAAGCTAATTTTGCCAACTGAAGTTAATTATTGAATTGAGAAAATTGTTTAAGAGTTCAGAATTCAGATGTATGCTAAAAATAACATTAGACGTTCTACATTACTAATTGCAGTAGTTGTGAAACAGGATATAAGATGTAGTTAAGAGGCATAAATTATCCGTTTTCTAGTTGGTTGTTAGATTCAGAGCTCAGGAGTACCACTTCAATCCCCTGCCATTGTGATGGTTATGTAATACAAACACACTGGCAGCCAGTGAGACAGAAAATGTCTTGCTGTTTACTGAAGCACGAATGGACAACCAAAACACACTCTCTATTTCTCTTTCCCTCCCTCTTAGTGTCTCTCTCATGCGAAGACCTCACACACAGAATTCTGAATATATATTTTTTCATATTAATTCCACATGTGTGCTCTCACGTGGCTCTACAATGTTTTGACTCTCTTTGGTCATGCCGTAGTACTGTAGGGCGGTATTCACCTTTTATACATTGACCTGCCGGATGCAGGGCAGGCCAGTAATGACTTGTTTCTCATCATTGTAGGCACATCACTCAAGCATCCGCCTTTTGAGACCTTTTTAAGACCGTGTCACTAAAGAGAACAAATTATAGTTTGTGCAAAGAAAGAGCAGCACCCACAAGAAACAGACAACACAGGCCTTTTTTTAAGTGTTCAAATGGGATTCTATTTGAGGTTGTCGATAAGAGAAGAGCATTTAGAAGAGAGCTTTGAAAGCACTTTTTGACAGCACTGCAATTTTAGATATTCTTTTAAATAGTGGATGTGGTGGTGGTTTTAAATGGCTTACAATCTACCTGTCATAATGCTGTGCGAAATCTCTACATTTTAATGGAGCTGTATTCATATTAGTCATAAGCAATGCCTGAGAAAAGACTTTGCAATTCATTAATGCTAAATGAACCTTGTTGTTTTCAGCATTGTGTCATCACAAGACTTAAAGGTATAGTTTACCCAAAAACTAAAATTTACTAAAAATTTTCCAGGATAGTAGAATAGCATACATGAGTTTCAGATAAAACCATGTTACTTGGTGACTCATAATATACAAATCAGCGGCTGCCATCACTTTAAGATTCACAAAAAGCAGGTAGAGTCCTCCCTCTCTGTTGTAAACAACAATGCTGTCAATTCATGCGTGATTTTGCTAAAGTGTATATGTTGTCTTGTGACAGAAACCGTTTTTTTGCACAGACTGATCCTTTTGCTTCATAAGACCTTAAAATATTTCAAGAGGACATTCCAATCAACCAATCCCATTAAGGCAGTGTGAGGCTTCATTAAAGGAGCAGTTCTCCCTGAGATATTAATTCTGTCATCATTTAGATGCCATCATGTCATTTCAAACACTTTCTTTCGAACATATTAAGAGATATTAAGTAGGATGTTCATGCTTCTCTTTACCACACAGTGAAAGTAGTAGCCAAAGGTATACTGAACATATACTGTAAATCATTTTTTTAAATGCACAATTGTGTTGAAATTTGATATTTTTGATAATATGGTTATCACTGTCAGTCATCTCAGATTTTGTGAATGATAATTTAGTTTATTCACTTTTGCATTTAAATGCACCTGCATTAAAAATAAAGATTTCATATGTTTTCTGCGGAATAAAATGTATTATTATTATTTTTTTTTTTGGTTGTTTGGCTCTGCATGTTTGTGTAGCCAAATGTAGCACCGATGAACACATGGAAATTTAAAAAAGATAATCTGAGCAGGGGAAGTCGTTGTTTGTAGTAATTGGAACCACTGATGTTTTTAAATTAATAATGTTACACAAGCTGACAAGTTGTAAGCTCTGCACCTCTGTGTATGAAACATATTCAAAGCTTTAGAGAGCTGAAAATGTTGTTAATTTGGTGACACATCCTTGAAAATAAAATTCAGCAAAGCACTGCAATGAAATGACCCTTTACAATAGATAACATGGTTACACTTTATTTCGATAGTCCACTTTAGACATTCTATTAACTGTAAGTTACTTTGTAACTACATGTCAACTACATGTCAACTAACTCTCAGAGTAGACTGTTAGGGTAGGTTTAGGGTTTGTAGAATAAGTTGACAAAGAAAGGTTAGTTTAGCAGACAGTCTACTAATACTCTACTCACTGTTAGTTGACAAGTAGTTGCAGTTACTTATTCTTAATAGAATGTCTAAAGTGGACTATCGAAATAAAGTGTTACCGATAACATTATATAACGAACTCACGCTACAGTTTGAAATTTGCATGGTTACCTGAAATAATCCTTTTCTGGGTCAGTTTTAAGTTCATGTCAGTTCAAGACATGCAATGATGAAAAATAAACACTTATTAACTAGTGATTCAGGGAAAGACACAAATAACATTTTAGAGATGGATTTATAATATATTTCCCTTAGTTAATTTGATCATTACTTTTTGAATATCTATCCAGTATCTATATACCTTAAATTGCAATTAAATTATAAGGTACGTCTCTATATCCCCTTCAAGATTTCATTGTTCCCACAGTGTTATGCATTCCCAAAGAGAATTCCGCCAAAGAATCTCAATCAAAGCTGATAGCAATCAGAGCAACAAGTCTAAAAAGAGACCACAAATAAATAACTTTAAAAGCTTAAGGAGACAGAAAGACAAACTAAGTTGGGAATGAGTGTATTTAGTTTACACTGGAAGAACATGTTGCTTTGAAGCTGACCGAAGCTGAAAGTGTGCATGAAATAAACTGCTTTTGAAAATGAGCTCAGCAGGGTTCTGTAGTGAGGCAATTTATGTGATGGTCTTGGAGTGGGTGTGGGGGGGGGGGGTGGGGTGGGGGGTGTTGAGAATAGAATGAAATCTATCCAAAAAATAGCTTGGAATGCTCTTCTGAGTGAACCATAAAATGGTGCATTTCATATAATTGATCCTTTTTTCTGTGCTGAGGAGTGGATACTAAATCCCCCTGCTAATGGAAATATTGCACCCTTTATTAAGCAATACATGAAAGTATGTGTGCATTCATATATTCACATACATACAGTATAATCTTTATAGCGTACCATTACATAACTCTAACATGTATATTTTCCATAATGTTTATGGTTTCAGGTGAGAGGCAAATACCTTTATAAATATAGTTTAGGGATTAAAATAGCATGGGTAATTCTTAGCTCCTCTGCAGATTTGTGCCTTCTACAGCAGAAACGTGCTCGGCTTTTCACTAGCTACTCATTGTAAGCGGTCTGAGATTTGCTTGCACTTGTATTGCGCAGAGTATTTGGGGTCTTCGGTTTATCAACTCCATAATCTGTCAAAGGGGAGTCACAGCTAAACTGTTGTCTGCACTGCCTGACAGATCTGAGGGACAGAGGGAATTTTGTAGATAAGACTAGTTGGAGTGCGACGTGGTTCTCAAGGAAATATCAAATGTCACAGAAATGTTTCTTACCATAGCACAACAATATCTCTAAGGTTGCAGAATTTCACATTATTAAGTTACATGATAAATACTGCAAGAAGCACTTTGTCCGTGCTGCAAGGAATAAATCAATACAGAGATGTATCTGGTGCACATTTCTAAAAGAAAATAATATTAAATAACAATAAAGACATTCAGCCCATTCAGTTTTCTAATAAAAAATAAAGACTTTAAGTAAATACAACAGTTGTGCAAAATTTAAGGCTTGGGCCTTATTGGTGTGTTGTGTGTGTGTGTGTGTGTGTGTGTGTGTGTGTTAATGAATTGCAATGCTTCTGAACAAACAATGCTTATATCACCCTGAATCAATATATTATGCAATATTATATTATCAATACTTGTCACTCTGAATACATTATATCAAATTTAATCACTGTGTTATGGCATCACTGTGAATCCCTCCGTTATGATAACACTCTCCATCACTATATAACTGTAAGATCACTTTAAATAGATCGCTCTGAATCTACAAACCACAGTTTATTACCACCACAAAGCACTATGAGTTATGCCTTGGAAATGTAACTTTAGTTTCAAAACAGTTTGTCACTGGGACAATACCTTTAAAGGGACAACTTTGTACCTTAATCTATCCCTAAGAGGTGCATGTCAGTACCTTAGAGTAGTAACATGTACCCTTGACCCTTGTGGGAAAAAGTAGCATGCTTTTAACAAAAATATTTACGGAAATAATACATTTTAAAAGAATATGCCTATGTGTGAACAGAAAGGTTTCTGACACCTAGTTGCATGTTAATTGCGGTTAAATGAAAATGTATTATAGTTTAAATTTATATTAAATGCAGTTTGCCGAGTACTTTTTTGATCCACTTACACATTTGAAATTACTCCTATTATCTTTAAAATATGAGTAAAGTGTGTTGCTGATTGTACTGACAAGAATCCATGGTAAACTAAAATATACTTCAATATAATTTATATTTAAACTTGTAAGTCATGTAAATATATTTTGTAATTATGAACATTATGAACACATTTCTTCACCTTGGAATTATAAGGTTCTATCTGCCATTTTTGTCAAAATTGATTTATTCACATATTCTTATTCTGTGACTTATTTATATTATGTTATTTATATTTATGTTTTTTTTATGTTGTGTACATTTTGGGACTGATGTATGAAAGAGACTTGTTCCCCATATCACTATATGGAATGCAAAAACTTTGAAGCTCAATATCTCGAAACTGCTCAGAACATTATAATTCCTAGGTGACGATTTGCAGTTATGAAATCTCAATTTAGTACATATAAAAACAAATTTAAATGCAAACAAATTGAATAAAATGCTACAGTTAAAATTATGAAGTACTTTATCATTAATACTCTATTTTAGTTTGCTACGCCCAAAACATATATCAAAAGTGTACTAAAAATCAAAATGCTGTATATTGTACTTAATTGACATTTATTAACAAGTGCAATATACTTCTGTTTAAGGATACATTCGGTGAAAGAACTTAAGAGCCTTTGATTTAATTATTATTATATTACATGCAAGTTTATTTATTTATTTATTATTTTTTTAAATGTAATTGTTTATTTAAGTACAACACAAGTGCACATTCAGTAGAATAATGTGCACGTCTTTTTTACAAGGGAAGGTACAGTACTATGAACCCTTTAAGATAAATAAGTTATGAAAACATTTTCCTAGAAAAAGCCATGTAAATTAGCTTTTATATGATGCATGATATATGTGATTATGCTAAGGAACTTAGATATTGTTCTACTTTCTCATCCTCAGAAGTGTTGTCTTCTGAATTCTAGAATCATTACAATCAGGTACACAATTTATATCTAATTTTCTGTTTATGCATTTTTTTTCTTTTGCTCTGCCTACATTATTCTGCTTTTATTTCTGTCATATGTGTTGATTAAAATACACTCCATATGAATCGTAATCTGTCTGAATCACTGCAGATATATTGACAAATGGCTATATTTTCAGAATAAAAAACAGTTCATTTGCACCATCTGAAGTCCTCTTAAAATGTCAGTGTAGAGCCATTAATACCTAGCCAAGCTGACAGGGAAAGGTACATTTTGGGAGGTGAATTTGTTTATTGCTTTTGAATATGACTGAATCCTTTTAGTGATTCTTCGTTTGATCTAGAGAGTCCTTTAATAATTTTACTGAATTTTTACTGAAATTTTTCTATTTACTGAAATGAATACTTTCAAAAGATAAGAGCACAGGGCTGGAGGCACTTGTAAAAAACATGCAGACTTGCAGAAACATGCAGATAAAGAGTAACCTACATCATGACGATTAAGGTGGCCAGGATAAGAAGGTAGGTACCAAGCAAAACCAGTTTCAATTTGTTCCACATTGTGTTAGCCACCATCTTTTACTGTAGATCACAATGTATCTTAGATCAGTGAGGTCATAAAACACTAGAGAACAATTGTAAATTATATGATGAGCATACTGCATCTCACTGCCGTGTGTTTTGGATCTATAAGGGTGTGCTCTTTAGAACCCTTGAGGAAACTGTTTCAGATTGCTTGTGTTACGTTTTGACCTTCAGTAAAGGAGATGGGACACAATGGGCTATTAATTATGCACTACTCTAAGCAGTTTGCTGCAGTGTTGTTCTTTTTCCCTGGGATTATATTTCATTTGGTCTAATTATGATGTAAATCAAGCTCTCACTGGAATTTCTTAATGCAGTGGGAAAAAAATCATTAAAAAAAATAGGGTATTATCCTGTTACTCACTTCAAAAAGTGAGGAGAAGTTAAAGGAATGGTCTGTCCATCCATCCATCCACTGATTCCATCCACATTGTTTAGTCCACCCATCCATCGTTCAAGTCACTCCATCCATCGAACCATCCATTCATCCATCCATCCGCCTATCCATCCGTCATTCCATTCGACACTCTATGGGTGTCTATACCAATAGAATAACAAAGCCTTTAATCTCAAACTGAAGAACACTAAAACTTTGACACCAAAGACCTCATTACCTCTGCAGTACAGCTAAAAACCCAGTGAGGTCAGAGACTCAAGAGTGCACCCCATTACAATGAGCAAACCAGAGGTAATTAGTGTCCAACAGTTGAGGTTACAGCCTTTGAAATTAGTGGCTTATTTCTGGCTATTAGTCTCTCTCATTATGTTGCAATGATTTTGACCTCTTGACTTTAGCCAATGTTCATGAGTGGGAATAGAGTGTTTGGTAAGAAGTATTGATTATATACACCCACAGGGGTGACAATGTTTGTTATATATATATTAGTGGTGTCAAAATTAGCGCGTTAACGCAGGCGATTATTTTTTTCTTTTCAACGCGTTAAAAATATTTAATGCAATTAACGCACGGGTGGGGCTAGGGTTGGCAACCCCACTCACAACTGCTGCTTCTATCACTTTTTCTCTTGACAAGAAGTGCATTTATTCAGTTGCAGAACGAGAGGGGGGCAACAGGAGACTTTCAGACGGCGCTCTGTCCACTTCACACTTCAGCGTCCAGTCAAACCTCGTGTGGGAAACGGTACGTGTTAGCACGCGTCTCTCAATACATGTCACAAGTCGCCGGCGCACGCTGTAGCTTGTGTCCTTTCATATCAAAGCGCGAAATAAACTACGTGCATGCAATGTCATGGTCAGTTAAATCATGAAGTTACCAAAAAGGCGATTAAAGCTGCCTTAAAGGGGTCCTATTATGCTTTTTCACTTTATTTATTTTAGTCAGTGTGTATGTTTGGACATAAAAAAAATCTATAAAGATACAAATCTCAAAGTCCCACTCCAACGCAGATATTTTCGTTTAAAAAATCATTTTTGAAAGAACCTACACCGAACGGCTTATTTTGGACTACATAGTCCGGGTTTGTGATGGTTACAAAGCGGAGCCCATTCGAATATCCATAAATAATTCCCGCCGGTCAAATCAATGGTTGGGGGGTGGGAAGGGTGAGAATGCTTGGTTGGTTGAGTACATCAGACGAGACGACGAAGAAGAAGTGCTGCTGCAGAGATCAGAGAAAACGAAGAAGAAGAGCTGCTGTGCTGTAGCGTTTCGGCATGAGGCGGACGCACACTGGACGAGAAGCGTAGCGCCGCGTCTAGAACAATTCTTACAAGTACAACACGACGTAGCTTGGCGCCGCGGACAGACGCCGAACGGCGCCCAAAAAACCCCGCCGGTGTGCCTACACTCATAGAAAATAATGTTTTTGAATTTTAAAGATGTGGCGCGACTCTGCGCTTCTCGTCCGGTGTGTGACTGCCTGAAACGCTGTTTTTTTCACATCCGTGCCCAAACGTCTCTGTTTGGGCTTCCGAAAGTGGATGATGTCAGGAAACAGTGGTTGCAGTTTATTTTTAACTCTGTTCCTGAGCATTATAAACCCAATTTGCTATTGTGTGCTGCGTGTTTTACCGAGGACAGCTTCCACAACATGAGGGAGTACAGTGCCGGATTCGCTCAAAAGCTTTTGTTGAAAGACGGAGCAAGGGGCGTTGCAGTACTGAAACACCGTGTAAGCTGTTCGCCAGTCACAACGCACTGGGACAGCTAACCAATCAAATCACATTTTGTTTTTTGGAAGGCTGACCTTCATCAAAGCCGGAACTAATCGGGCCGTTTGTGCCAGGCTGGGGAGAAAGTTATATAAATAATGTAAATTATGTGAAAAAGAATGCGTTTTTTCGCGAACCACCACACAAACAAGCAGAGACTGTTCTAGTACAACCCCCCAACACCAATCAAGACTTTTGTAAAAGAGCCATAATAGGACCCCTTTAAACTGGTTCATGCCTGTAATATATTTTATTATGTACAATACATAACAAACACATTCAGAACAGTCTCTTAAATGGGTTTTCAAAACGGTCCTGGACACCCCACCCTCATCTAACCACCCTAGTTAACTCGTCAGCTCATTAATGGTAGAGAGTTCAAATAGTTGGGTTTATAATGGGTTTATTTATTGTTTACTTTTATTGTTTTACGTTCACCTTAAATTATAAGTATTTTTAAAGTCAATACTTTTACATTTGATAGCTCTGAATTATACTGTATGTTGAATGGCTAGTCATGTTGAATGGGAGTCAATTGTTAAAAAATTAGGAAGGGGGGTAGGGGGGGGGGTGGGGGGGGGTTTATATTGGTATCATTTGATACTGGCCTTCAGGCGCATAAAAAAGTTCCAATAAACATCTTTACAAATATACTGTCTTATGTTATTTGGACAGTCATTTGAATACTAATGTGAACTTCATGTGTAATATAAAATTATATTTAAAAACGTACTTTAGGTAAGATTAATTCCCGCAATTATTTTCAGAACAAATGTTGATTAATTATAAATTGTTGTAATCGATGACAAGCACGAATATATATACGTTCGATATTATAGTAATATATATATATATATATATATTATATTTTTAATATAGCTATATACTTTTTTTGTGTAGACCCTCATAAGAAAACATGAGAACAGGCGTATAGTATTATTTTAGATGTCATAGAATGAATGTTTACCACCAGCGGGGACACGAACTGACAGGAATAAAACACCCGCTCATGCTGCAAGAAACCATAGGATCTTTCTTCCTTGCCTTCCTCCTCTTCCTTTTTGTTTCTTACTTTCCTTAACATCCTTCTTGTTGACCTTTATCTTTATTTTCTTTTCTCCTTCTTCGTTCCATTCCTTTTCTTCTATCTTTCCTCTCCCTTCTCACTTTTTCCTTTTCCTCTTCTTGAGTGGGGGAGGGGAGAAAAAAAAAGAGTCAAAGAGAGCAGAAGGGGGAAAGAGATACATTATAAATTCATAGCTGTTATCAGAAACAATCAGAATCCGAATGACTTTATTGCCAGGTATGTTTTTACACCCACAAGGAATTAATTTGTGACAGAACTCCACAGTGCACAGAATGAAAATTGACAAGAACAGGACACAGATAATATAAAAGAATAATACAAATAAATCCAAAATAGACAATGTACAAAATTAACCAACAACACAATATATAATATAAAATTATATGGGTCCAGGTATGGTATTTGACCATTTGAATGTAAAACAATATATTTGTTAAATAAATAACTTGTATAATCAGTTTGTGTGTTCCATGTAATTGTCAAGTGTTCATAAGATGGATTGCCTGAGGGAAAAAACTGTTCCTGTGTCTGGCCATTCTGGTGTTCAGTGCTCTGTAGCGTTGACCAGATGCAACAGTCCAAAGAGGGAGTGTGCTGGATGTGAGGGGTCCAGAGTGATTTTGCTAGCCTTTTGCTCACTCTGGATAAGTACATTTCTTGGAGAGTGGGGAGGGTTGTACAAGTGATTCGCTCAGCAGTCCGGACTATCCGATGTAGTCTTCTGAGGTCAGATTTGGTAGCAGTGGGGAGAGAGGACGGGGGGGGGGGGTGGGTCCAGTGCTGATCGTACGGGTGCTGGATTAGAATTTTCCTAGCTTTACTAGCTGCTGACTGTCTGTCAGGAAGCTGTTGATCCAATGACAGACGGAGGTGGGCACGGATAGCTGAGTTGTTTGGACAGGAGGAGGTTTGGAATGATGGTGTTGAAAACCGAGGTGAAATCCAACAAACAGGATCCCTCACATAAGACCCTGGTCCTGTCCAGAATGCTGCAGGAAAATGTAAGTGTGCAGGTCCCATGTTGACTGTTTCCATCGACAGACCTGTTTGCTCTGTAGGCAAACTGCAAGGGGGTCAAGTGATGTCCTTCAGATAAGCCAAAACTAGTCTTTCAAATGATTTCATGGCTACAGATGTTAGAGCCACAGGCCTGTAGTGATTTAGTCCTGTAATGTTGGATTTCTTTGGTATGGAGATGATGGTGGAGCGTTTGAAGCACGAGGGGACTTCGCACAGCTCCAGTGTTCTGTTGAAGATCTGTGTGAAATGGGAGTCAGCTGGTCAGCACAAGTTTTCAGACAGGCTGGTGTCACACCATCTGGGCCTGGTGCCTTTTTTCTCTTGTTCTTTCTGAAGACCTGACACACATCATCTTCACTGATCTGAAGTGCAGGAGGGGGGAGAGGAGGGTTGCTGGAGGTGTTAATGGTGTTTTTTCAAACCTGCAGTAAAACTCATTCAAATCGTCAGCCAGTTGTTGATTCTCCACAGTGCTGGGGGCTGGTCCTCTTGTAGTTGGTGATGTCTTTCAGACCTTTCCACAATGAAGCAGGGTCACAGGAAGATAACTGGTTCCTTAGCTTTCCAGAATAATTCCTTTTTGCCACTCTGATCTCCTTTTCCAGTGTGTATTTGGCCTGTTTATACAAGACTCTGTCCCCATTCCTGCGAGCATCTTCTTTGGCCTGATGGAGCTGTCTGAGTTTTGCAGTGACCATGGTTTGTCATTGTTTTAGGGTTAACCCTTCCATGGTGAGTTTAAAAAATATCCGCTTGCCCCCCAGAGTGATTTTTTTTAAAAGGTGACCTTTATTATTTAGACGTTTCCCCCCCCTTACTGGTTTTCCATGGCGGCCAAATGTCAATGTTTGTCCACGTGACACCCCGCGGTGCCCCACTAACGTGTATGACAGAAGATGGAAACACTTTTAGTATATTTTCGCTTTTCCTTTTTGAAATTTAAAATATTCACAACTTGCTACCATGTCATTAACATCTTATTTCAGGGGGGCGATTCACAAATCTGTTTAAATATTGTGTTTTGTCGGGGTTTAAACCTTTCTAAAAATGATTTTGATCGTTATCTTTATGGATATGGGGCCCCGCCAGGTTTGTTCGCACTGCAGGGGGAGAGGGCGGAAGAGGGGGGGGTGTTGCCAAGGAGGGGGAGAGGATGGAGTGGGAGGGAGGGTGGGCAGGGAGGGGGGGGGAGGTGGAGCTGGCAGGAGAGGAGAGGGGGCGGGTTCAGAGAGTCCTGTCAGTCGGATTTACAGCACGTGAATTCACCAGTTTCTCCTGAAATACTAAGTAATAAGTGGCCAGTGAACTGGGTGAAGAATAGAGTGAACTTTATAGCTACTTACACTATGTGTATCTGATATGAATAAAACACATCGGCAAATTAAATTTGAATGGATTGTTATTGCTGCTTCTATAGACATCCGTGTGTATTTTACAAACTCTAAAATGTATTGTTTTACTAGTACTTACAGTGGGTACGGAAAGTATTCAAACCCCCTTAAATTTTTCACTCTTTTTAATATTGCAAGCCATATTGCTAAAATCATTCACTAGTTTTTTTTCCCCCCACAACCCACCCCCCCACCTCCCCTCATTAATGTACACACAGCACCCCGTATTGACAGAAAAACACAGAGTTGTTGACGTTTTTGCAGATTTATTAAAAATGAAAAACTGAAATTTCACATGGTCCTAAGTATTCATACCCTTTGCTGTGACACTCATATATTCAACTCAGGTGCTGTCCATTTCTTCTTATCATCCTTTAGATGGTTCTACACCTTCATTTGAATCCAACTGTGTTTGATTATACTGATTGGACTTGATTATGAAAGCCACACACCTGTCTATATAAGACCTTACATTTCACAGTGCATGTCAGAGCAAATGAGATTTATGAGGTCAAAGGAACTGCCTGAAAAGCTTTGAGACAGAATTGTGGCAAGGCACAGATTTGGCCAAGGTTACAAAAACATTTCTGGTGCACTTAAGGTTCCTAAGAGCACAGAGCCTCCATAATCCTTAAATGAAAGACGTTTGGGACGACCAGAACCCTTCTTAGAGCTGGCCGTCTGGCCAAACTGAGATATCGGGGGAGAAGAGCCTTGGTGATAGAGGTAAAGAAGAACCCAAAGAATCACTGTGGCTGATCCCTCTTCGGTCGCTCCAAGAATGCAGTCGGGATATTGAGAAAGTTGTAGAAAGTCAACCATCACTGCAGCCCTCCACCATTCGGGGCTTTATGGCAGAGTGGCCCGATGGAAGCCTCTCCTCAGTGCAAGATACATGAAAGCCCGCATGGAGGACTCCCAGATGGTGAGAAATAAGATTCTCTGGCCTGATGAGACCAAGATATAACTTTTTAGCCTTAATTAAATATTAAAAATTCTAAGCGGTATGTTGTGGAGAAAACCAGGCACTGCTCATCACCTTGTCCAATACAGTCCCAACAGTGAAGTTTGGTGGTGGCAGCATCATGCTGTGGGTTTTTTTTCAGCTGCAGGGACAGGACGACTGGTTGCAATCGAGGGAAGATGAATGCGGCCAAGTACAGGGATATCCTGGACGAAACCTTCTCCAGAGTGCTCAGGACCACAGACTGGGCCGAAGGTTTACCTTCCAACAAGAATGACCCTAAGCACACAGCTAAAATAAAAAAGGAGTGGCTTCACAACAACTCTGTGACTGTTCTTGAATGGCCCCGCCAGAGCCCTGACTTAAACCCAATTGAGCATCTCTGGAGAGACCTAAACATGGCTGTCCACCAACGTTTACCATCAAAACCTGACAGAACTGGAGAGGACCCCCCAATGCAAGGAGGAATTTTTTAGGGGGGGGCAGAGGATCCCCCATCCCTGTGTGAAAAACTTGTTGCATCTTTTTTTCTCTTTTTTATTCCCAAAAGACTCATGCTGTATTAGGGGGGGGGGGGGATCAAAAGGGTGCTTCTACTAAATACTGAGCAAATGTTCTGAATACTTAGGACCATGTGATATTTCAGTTTTTTTCTTTTTTAATAAATCTGCAAAAAATGTCAATAATTCTGTGTTTTTCTTTCAATATGGGGTGTTGTGTGTACATTATTGAGGAAAAAAAATTTACTTAAATTATTTTAACAAATGGCTGCAATATAACAAAGAGTGCACAATTTAAGGGAGTCTGGTATTTAAAATGTCTGAAACTAAAACACACGGGTGGTTTATTCTGGTTAAAAACACTGCATAAGTTTGTGATAATATGACAGCACGTGACTTCTCCCTCTGGGCTCAGCTCGTAGCTAAGAAAGCGAAATCACAGTTATGAATTTGCAGTTATGTGACAGTCACTGACGTTCTAATTCATTCCCTCTGTTGGGACCAGTCTCCCAGGGGCATGGACATAAAAATATCCATATGTGGGCCCGTACCGCATCAAACGGGTTAAATGAGTTCTGGTAGGGATGCACATATCCTCACAGGAACTGATATATGATGTTACAGTCTCTGTGTGCTCGTCCAGATCGGTGGCAGCAGCTCCAAAAACACTCCCTCATAGTCCAAGCAGAGCAGGTTGCAGTCGAAAGCCGGCTTGTAAAATCCCCTCTGGCTCATTAGTCCATTTTTTTTACAGTCCTTAGTACAGGTTTAGCTGATTTCAGTTTCTGCTTGTAGGTCGGTATAAGATGAACCAAACGGTGATCAGAGAGTCCCAAAGCTGCTTGTGGAACAGAGTGATATGCATCCTTTATTGATGTGTAACAGTGATCCAAAATAGTGCTGTCTCTGGTGGGACATGTAACATGCTGTCTGTATTTTGGTAGTGGGGTGTGGTGCCGGTGTGGGGTGGGTGGTGGGGGGGGGGTGGGGGGGGGGGGGGGGAGAGGTGGGGGTGTGGCGTGTGGGATGGGGTAACGGGCTCGGCCGTGAGGAAGAAAATAAAAGTAGGAACAGGGTCTGGGTTTGTGCTCTTCCTCTGTGATCATGGTTGTGGTACATCAGTGAGTTCCTGTAAAGCCAGGCTCACATGCGCTTGTGGAGGAATGTAAACACTCACGAGAATGAATGAGTGAAACTCCCGTGGGGAGTAGAAAGGCCTATAGTTAATGAAGAGCACTTCTAGATCGGGACAGCACATCGTTTTTAACACAGTTACATCTGTACAACCCCCTCTCATATTGAGGTAAAAAGCACGTCCGCCACCGCAATTTTCCCATTTGATTCCTGTCTGCATCGCGGTCGCTTCTGAACAGCTGGAAGCTTGGCAGATGTAGCGCTGGAATGGCGTCATTCAGCCAAGTTTCCTTAAAACACAGAGCAGCAGAGTTTGAAAAATCCTTGTTTGTCCGGGAGAGCAAAATAAGTTTGTCCGTTTTGTGGTGTAACAGAACATAGATTCACCAGATGGATGCTAGGCAACAGCATTCGAAATCCGCACTGTCTGAGCTACACGAGTGCTCCGGCTCGTTTCCCCCATCTGCGCGTCCTGAAGCGTTTAATCAGCGCAGCTGCTCCCCCGACAACAATGTCCAGCAAAACGTCTTAATAATCGAAATACAGTATATATTTTGTGGTGTGTTCTGCCGAATGCTGAGCAGTACATCCCTGGCAAAACTGACCGCGTTTGAGAAACAAAAGGCAGGAAAAACGAACAAAAACATTATAAACACTGGAGAGCCAAGCACTGAGGCGGCCGTCTGCATGCCGTCTGAGTGCCATCTTGTTCATCACTTTATATTTAGACTGTAAAAACACTGGGAATTTACAGTATTTTCCTGAGTACTTGCTGCTATACTTTCACTGTATTTTTTTACAGTAGTACAACACAAGAACAGTGAACAAGAACCATCATGTCCTCCAGAACAAGAACCATCATGTCATCATCAATAATCTGATATACTCATAAATCCTAATTAGTGCTTGTTTCATATGTAGATTCAGTCACATTCAACAGCTGTTGAATAAGTGTTGCATCCACATTCCAAAAAAATAAATAAAATACATAAATAATAAATAAATAAATAAAAAAATTAAATAAATTATTGTGAGACCCAGAACATCAAATTGGAACGCGTCCTCAAAGAACCCTACCAACTTATCCCAGCAGCACAATGTGGGTATTCTTTTTAGCTAGAAACCTGCTGATTAATATGTTACAGTAAAAATAAATTATTTATTATATAGAGTATATATATATATATATTATATATATATAATATATATATATGGTTGTTTGTGTAGGAGTGCTGTTGGTTGTGAGAATCGGTTTGGGTTGGTTTGTGTTCACATTTTTGTTCATCGCAGTTGCTGTGCTGGAAACCGATTGCCTTTTTTTTTTTTTTTTTGATAGGAAGGAATTTGTAATAAATGAATTGTGAAACAGGCCGAGCATGTGAGGGAACATGGTCAAGTGACATGGATTGCAGCTGATTGGTTCCTTCAAGGTTATTTTACCACAAACCCAACTGACAATTTCACCTGAAGTGTAGGGACAACATTTAATTTTTTTTATTGATTTATTTCAATTCAGTGGTTTTAAACCAGCAAGAGAGTAAATGGATTTCAGGATAGGGATGTTCATTTCAATATCGCAGCCCATTTGTAAAAGTAAAAGGGAATGCAGTACATCAGCATATTGAAAACATTGTGGCTCACAGAAGAAATTGGATAGGGAGCTGTTGCAGCCTCTCTGAGAATCTTCAAAACCCGACACAGACAAAGAAACGTAAAATGCGTATGGCGAAAACAAAGAGGAAGAAAATACGACTTCCCTGGGGGGAGAAGAAAGCTTTGGTCTGCCACTTCTTTGAGCGTAGGAAACGCTCATCTGGGACCATCAGACCATATTGTGCTGTCAGTAACTGATCATGCAAAGACTTGCAGATGAAAAATGGTTGATCACCTATGATGGGCGTCTGTCTCTGATGACTCGATATACATTTAATTCCAAAACTGCAATCAGAATGTGCATTTGGAGCTGAAAGTCTCTTTTTAATGTGGCCTGGTATGGATCATTACACAAGTTGCCAGTGCATTCAACTTTCATGTTCATGCTACTGAATACTAGCAGTTTGGAAAATGGTTGCGCTTTTGCATAAGTCCACATTTGCGCTTAACATCCGTCTTGGGTGATCTGTTTGGATATATTGAATACTGGATATTGGAATTGGCTGTCAACTATGTAGCGAATCAGCTCATGGGGAAGTATGAATAATTAACCATAACTAGTTATAATTAACTATTCATATTTTTAGATCCACTGTAGATATTTAGCTGACCACTCAGGGTCAACTGTCTTGTCAATTCTAAGATGTTAATTTCCTGGTTAAGGGAAATAACTTTCTTACTGTACAATTCTATAAGCTTGTAACGTAAATCTGCATGATTATTGACTCCGGTTATGAGTAAACAATGAACACGTCAAGTGTGATACAAGTAAGGTTTTATTAACTACATAAAAACTTAAACTAGTCCAACATACTACATAAACACTTAGACTGGTCTAACATACACATAAACACCAACCACACCAACCCCATACAGTTGTTATAGGAAAGGGTAAAGTTTAAAAAAAACTCAGCATAGAAGAGGCATAAAGAATGGATTTTTATGGAACACTTGCATTATAATCAAAGAAATTCCACAGATCAGCCTTCAGGGAAGCGTCAGATTCTTAGTTTAAACACACCTTTGTAAAAAGGTGTAATTGATACTTAATGTATTAATTAATAAGTCTAAGTTTGATACTTAGCGAGTCTCGTCGGTCTGAAAGAGATTCCTGATGCAAATCTTAAAGCTTCCCGTAGATCTTTGCTGAATTCGGGTCGATGAAAAGAACCAGTTTGAGTCAGTGTCACTTGAATGGAAAGAACTAGGCCGAAGAAAGGCCTGGCACAAGCTTTGGTATCCTGCAGCGTTTTTCTCACATCTTCATCTTTTCTTCTGACCGAACCACCGACTGGGGCGTGTCTCTTGAAGTGTGGCCTTTAAAGCCTGCCGAGATTCACGCCTCTCAAGATGGGCTGGCCCAATGGGGAAGTCCGGAATCTCAAGTGGGAGTTCTGCGTTTTTATGGCCCTTTGTCTCTAAGCTTGGTATTTTGCATATGTAATTCGCTTGTGTGTTGATGCACAAATTAGTAAAGATTTTTAGAACATCAATATGTTGCATAGGTGTCAGCATGTAATATGCACTCTCAGTTGGATCATCCGAAGACGAATTCATAGATACTAGACATGGTATAGTTACTTATATGAATGAGTGGTTTATCGTAAGCATGAATAAAAATAGTCTATAAAACAACAGATTAAATACAACACAGCAAAAATATACACAATGGCCTGAAGAAAATGGCTGTTTTGTTCATTCAAAGAAAGGTTTTTCCTATGAATTAATTAGTAGAAAGGTCAATTTCTACTGTGTATTTGTGCCCCTTGTTTCTGGAGAATGAAGCTAAGAGTCGGCTCGCATTCCACAAGGTTATAAATGTATCGGGTTACCATGAAACCAAGGTCCTGTTCGGCGTCCTGGGGTGTTAAAGTATTTGTGAAATCTAAAAACCAAAATATATATTGTGTGTTTGATTGGTCCAGACGCTACAAATTCCCCCCCTTTCGAACGTTGTTGTCCATAGAATAGACAACAACGAGCGATGTCAAGGTGCAGAACAATCGAACACACACCTGCCACTTACGGCTGGGAGCCAGTGGTGGCTTTTGGGCTGTTGGTGCCGTGATGGATGCTGTCTGGTGGTGTGCTGTGGTGATGTAGGCTGTAGCAAGGTGAGGGTCCTTGAGCTTGTGCAGCAGGTGTCGAGGCTTTGTCACCTGTCATCCTGAAGTGAGTTATTCCGGGTAGGATGGTTTTTTGTTGATGTTGTTAGCCAGTAGGCTATCTGTGGTACCCGTGATGTGGGACAGCTGGGTTAGACTCTCACTGGTGAGAGTGCAGGTGGTTCCAGGGATTGCCGGGAACTGTTATGGAGATTCTATCGTGTGTAGAGAATTTCTGACTGACCTAGTGATGATGGCAGGGAAGCGGCAGGTGGTTGTGAGCTCTCTGCTTTGTTCAACGTCACTAGAAATTTGATGTTTGCGGTGTCGCTTTGCTCTTGTGGTGGCAATGACTTGAGTGTGCCTGAGTTGTGTTGGTAGAGGTTCCGCTGTTGGGCATGTGGGCCCGTTGCTCAATCCAACGTTGTCTGGCTGCTTCTGGGGGTGTCGACCGGTTTCAAGGGATGCTCCTCCCTTGGAGGGGCCTGATGCTGTGTTGCAGCAGGCAAGGAGTCAGAGGTTTGTCCTTCTCAGTACTCCTTAGTTGAGTTTTGTTCAAGGAGCTCTTTTGCGAGTGTCAGCAGCTCCTGTAAACCCAGAAGTAGGCGTGTCCAGCTGTCCTTGTGTAGCCTCCGTTGTGTGGAGGAGGATGTTGTGGTGGACTGCTGTTGGACATACCGTGGTGTTTGCAGGATGAGGATGCCTTTTCCCAGTGGTTGGTCTGGAGCCTGGGTCTGTTGCCATGGTGATGGCTCTGTCCTCTTCTGGCTAGGGCTTTCTGTAGAAGGGTTTTGCATTGTGGCAATGCTGGGTGCCTTCTGGTGCCAGCTTTGTATTCTGAGTTGTGAAGTTCAGAATCATTGGGGTTTGACAAACACCTTTAGTGGTGGCCTTGTGCTTGTTAAAGGCCTTCTGTGTCAGGTTACGCAGCTGTTTATTAGGCATTGTGCGGCAGGCCCTAAGGCCTAGATGACTTCTTGCAGCTGGTGTCCTCTGCCATCCCAGGGTAATCGTGAGTTTGGAGTAAGTTTGTCAAAGTCTGTGGTTGTAAGCATGGGGAGTTTCATGTCGGCCCTGCTTGGTGTCTGGGGCAGCTATCAGTCCGTGTTCAGACTCTGGGTCGGAGAGTATTTAGGTTGCCAGATGTGTTGTCTTTGGCCAGCTCGTTGGGGTCTGTGGGGTCACACGGTGTGTGTGTCTGCAGTGATCCTCTGTAAAGGTCCCTTGCCCCACCCCCTTGGGGCTGCTGATTGGTGACGTGTGAACAGTGGCTCTCGCCCCCCCCTTGCAGGTTCAAACTCTTGGCTGAGGGGGTGGGCCTGCTGGCCAGGGGAAGTTCTGTTTCGTGTTTTCCCTATCTGTTCGCCTTGTGTTCTGCAAGCATATTTCAGTTCATTTGTGACACTGAATTCACATCGTTGCGTTGCTTCGGTTCGCCTGACAAATTTTTTTTTTT
>JADLZN010012205.1:0-32828 GCA_018155175.1 Sinocyclocheilus anophthalmus
TAGAATGGGTATTATTGTTGTACCATGGTGCAGTACGTTTTTCTCTAATTTTTTTCAATTTGATGGGGGCAACAGCTTCTATTGTATTAGAGAAGATGGTGCCCATGTTTCTAGTCATTTCGTCTAGTTCATGTGTTTTTATGGGTACACAGAGCAGTTGAGATTAATCAGGCAGGTTATTTGTGAATCGGTCTTTGGTGGCTGGAACAATAGTTCAGCCCGGACGATAACGCGGAGCCATATAATTAATATCAGTAATACGCAGCATGCACGACACAAGGAATGGTCAGTAACATCATCGCTTTGAGGTACGATTTCTATATCAGTAAGATCAATTCCATGCTATTTAATTAAATCTAGCGTATGATTAAAACGATGAGTGGGCCCGGTGACGGTAAAAGAGCTTGATGGCCATTTTTTTTAAATGAGACTGTAATAGTTGCAAAGACTAACGTCTCAAATCCAAAGAGAAATTCTTTATAAAAAGTTAAGAGTCAGCCACACCTACCTAAACGGCTGGCCCCGTTCTAACACGCCCCCACATGTCTACGTGACTGTGTTGGAAGATTTGCATAACACCGCCCAAAATGTTCACGCAAAGGAAGAAGGCGTAACTTTTATTCCCGCTGTAGGTATTGTTGCTGCCGCCATGTCGTGAAGGCGCGGTGTGTTTCGTTGTGAAAGCGAAACTACTTTTTGGTCTTCCAAAAGAGTACGATATCTGCTTTGTCATGCCTGGAAGCTGATCCGTGCTGGTCGCTGAGGAAATTCAACAACTTTGCGCTGTGGATCACAGGATCGGCTTTCACCGTGGACGAAGGACCCCTCCCCAGAGTCATCCCGGGGTAGTCACATGGGTTGCCGCTAAGCCTGCCCGCCTCGCCCTCTAGGCCGCCGGCCTCTGCTCACTCTAGGCCTCCGGCCGTTCCTCACTCTAGCCTGTCGTGTGTGACGCTGTGTTTCGTTGTGCAAGCGAAACTACTTTGTTTGACCTTCAAAAAATGGACACGACTAGAAATCAATGATTAAGTTGTATTTACAACACAGTTCCAGAACAGTTTAACCCAAATATTCGGATGTGTGCAGCATATTTTATGGAGGATTGTTTACTGATCCTGGTAGAGTAGACCAGTGTTTCCCAAACGGGGTGCCGTCTGTCTAGAGCAGGGGTGCCGTGTAAAAAAAATCATTTTTTTAATATTTTAAATTGCTAAAATGTTCAAAAAAACATCTATTATTATAATATACATTTCTGATGTCGCCAATAATTAGAAATGCACAGAAATTCAGGCTGCCGAAAATAAGTTCACCGCTCAGGATTCACTTTCAAGTGGTGTGACCCTCTGCGTATAGACACGGACGCTCTGAGTGTGCGCTATGCTTGTCAGGTCATTGATCTGCTAAACGGTTAGCTCACGTGTCCTTGAGAAGAATAGCTTCTAGGACTAAACATTATTTGGATAATTGATAAAAAAAATTAAATAAAGTTAAATATCTTCTCAGGCTCAGGCTCTCCACACAGGCAGCAATCAGAAGATTGATCAGAAGACCTGGGCGGAACTGTGCATGGGCCTTTTAAGGTCTGAGAAGATTCACGCTTCTCAGGATGGGCTTGTCTAATGAGAAAGTTTGAAATTCCAAGCGGGAGTTTGGAAATATTGGGGAGTTTTATGACCCTTTGTGTGATAGCATGGTAATTTGCATATGGAACTGGATTGGATGTTGATATGCAAACTATTAAAGATTCTTAGAACACTAACATGTTGCATAGGTATCCACAGAGGTGGGACCAAGTCATTGTTTTGCAAGTCACAAGTAAGTCTCGAGTCATTGCATTCAAGTCTCGAGTCAGGTTCCGAGTCAAGACAAGCAAGTCCAAGTTGAGTAGCAAGTCCTCAGCTTTAAGATTCAAGTCTTAAACAAGTCATTAGTGCTTTTTGCCCAAAATTAGTGTCTCAGTATTAATTACCATATAAAATTCATAGTAATTTATATCAGGAAGGCAGGTAGAATATGTTTGACATAGTTCATAGATGTGAGATGGGGTGGCCATTAGTAATCAAATACTCAAGTCAATTTTGGGATTGTGCCAAAAATAGGAGAAGCAGGAAATAAAAACAAAAAAAAAAAAAACCCAAAAAAAAACGGTTAGTATTTAGGTAACAGGGGGGAAAAAAAATTTTTAAAGGGGGGGGGCAAAGGACAAACATAATTTATAGAATAACAGCGCAAACAACTTTCATGGGGTGCATAAGACGAGGCTATATGCTCTAGGTGATTCACTAAGCCAAGGAGACATTATTGGGAACCCAATGAAAACAGTTTTTAAAATATGTGAGCGGAAACGCAGAAAGAACTGCTTTGAAATAACTAGAAGAAATAACTGCAAGCATATTTTGCAAGTGAGAGGAAACATGCAATTTGGATGCAGACAAACTCATGAAGACAATCGTTCAAAAATGCTGTGCTACTATCCTTTATAACTAAGAGTAACAAAGGCAAAATCATTTAATAGAAAAAATGTTGTATGTTAAATGTTAAGTTTATAATATGCATAGCTAAATTTAGGGGCTGTGTGCGCTATTGGCCTACAGACTGATTTACAACACGTGAATTCATTCATTTATCCTGAAAGAAATGGAAGTGACTGCCTGCAAGAGGGAGAAAAATTGAGTAGCCTGTATTTTATAGTTATATATACAATACTCATTTTGTGAAACAAACACTTCTTCTAATTATATTTTAAATGATCATTGGGCCTATTGCCGCTTGCTCACTTCAGATTTTAGGCCTAATGTGCATTTTTCTTCTTAATTTTATAGCTGAATGGTTTGCAATGATTAACTTTAAATCTAGATTAAATCCAGGTTTATCTAATAATCCTATTGCACCAAACTTCAAACCTTTAAAAATAAGCAGGTTTACATTTTTAACCCATCATTTTGATCAGATTTAAGTTATATTTAAGATTAACTTTAATCCTGTTGCACCATAACTTTAAACTCAGATTTCAATCTCAATTATGGATTAACTTTAAATTTAACCCTTAAATGCATACTTCGGGTCTTTAGCGACCCAGGACATCATTCTCTACCCTCTCCCTCCTTCATTTTTTAAAGTTGAATCAAACTTTCTTAGTATTCCTCAATCTATTAATTATAAACTATATAACAAGAAAAAAATAGTAAAATATTAAAGAATGCCAGTTTTCTGATACGTTTTTGTAAAAAGTGTGTAGGGTTGCTAGAGACCTGAGGTATGTAAATGTGTAAGTATTTTTTCCTGCGCAACTATATTTACATATCTGATGACTCAATATGTGCAATGCATCTTTTTTCCTCAAGGTGGCACTGTTTGATACAAAATAATGACGTGACGTTTCACTCATAATTACCGCAGGCATAAATCAAACGAATATCATCTGCAAAAATTGAAGAGGTTTGAATGGCTTTACTGCAGAGCAATTACTATACGCAATGGAATATAAATGTCACTGTCATTTGATGCTGGATGTGGTGAATACGCTGCCATTGATCAAAATATTGAATATGAAGTAATTGAAAAAGATAGTTTTGAGAATATGGTTGAAATCGTGAATATGAGCCAGATGCTGAATGTACTGTGGAAGTGCGCTCTGACGATGACAGCGATGGTAAAATCATCTGCTCAAATTGAACCCTTCTAAGCTTCAAAAGGTAACCAAATATGCTTTATTTTATTCTTCTGTAATTGTTCTTAAAATATCAAGAGTTTTTTTTGCTATTGCAGCAGTTAAAGATCCATCCGTGCTGTACAGGTCTGGGTTGCTAAAGACCCGAATTTGTAATAATGATTGTTGAAACATTCATGCATTTAAGGGTTAATGGGGGTTTAAGTAAAATAAAAATGCACATGCATTTAAAATATGTAACTGATCGAACAAAAATTGTGGAGATCTGACAAAAACAGGTCTTAGAGAGGTGTTTATTACAGAGTGCGAGGGTCGTTCATGGTGCACCTCGGTGTCGGACAAACAGAAAAGGGAGGAATATTTAACAGCAGCGGTCACGGTGATGATGAGGCGAGCACCAGCGAAGTGATCGCGGCCGCGCCTCTCGTTTCTCATGCCCGCTCCGTGTGTCTGCTGGGCGCCGATCAAACGGACAGGGCAGCGCTTTTCACTATCGGAGATCGCTACTAGACGAATCATGCAATTTGTTATTTTTATTAGCTTTTTAGTACTGGTAAGTTATGCTATTATCCATTAAATTTCTACTAATCCCGGCTCCTGAATGCAGTCCTGTGTGGTCTTGCACACGGTAAGTGCAACGCATGCCTGCAGGGACTTCTTGTTGTATTTGTTTCTTTCCAAGCAAAGGCTCAAGTTCCAAGTCAAGTCCGATGTCATGCTGTCACCGTCTCAGTCGAGTTCTCAAGTTTCTTTAATTCTGTCGAGGTCGAGTGAATCATCAACTTTGGGATTCGAGCTCTTCAAGTCTTTTCGCGTCAAGTGATGGTCCACACCTGGGGTTATTCCATCTCCCACTTTTCATACACTCTCATTCGATCTATTGCGAGTAAGCGAATCATAGAGGCTGTAAATGGTCTACCGGTGTGTTTACCTTTGGTACTCGTGATGCATAAGCATGCCTTAAAACAAATACACTCAGGACCATAACAAAGGAGGTGTACACCCAGCACCATTCATATATGTGAACGGCCGTTTTAGGCTCTATCTGACGTGTTAGCCGTTTCGTACTTGGAAATCCCGCTTTATCGGGGACTACTGAACAACGTAATCTGTAAGATTGTCTTATCGCTGTATTGTGTTGGTTAGAGAGAAATGGAGTCGGTATGGTATATGACCTCTCCGTGTTCATACTGTCTACGGTGGGGTGTACCACGGTGTGTCGCTTGGCTGAGGGGTCCTGGTGCCAGGTAATCCCATGGGCTCATGTTTCTTTTATACAGACCAAGACACCCCCATAGGGCGGGCGGATGGGTCGTGTGAGAGGCGATTTGTCAATCTAATGAATAAATGATTTGTTAAATCTAATGAAAACTGTGTGTCTGATTGGTCCAAATGCTACATGACTGTAATGGGGTAATAAAAATAGCCTAACACAACTCTGTGCTTTTGTTCTCATTTATTTTTATTTTTAGTTTAGTGTATTTAACTTCTGCTTTAAAAGCCTTATTTTTGTTTTGTTTTTTGTATTTTTGTCACACACACAGTAAACAGTATAAAGTTCTGCAAACAAGATAATTAATTTAATAATAAATGGAACTCACAACATTTTTTAAAGTAGTATCTCTGTTTTGATTCATAGATAGTAATAGGTGTGATTTCAATAATATTTAACCATTGAACTAGGTCCCTGGTGTATACTTGTATAATGTCTAGTAGTACAAGTCCATTAGCAAGCATGTGTTCCGTTAGTGTGTTTATGTGAGTGATTTTTACATTCTTGCACTTTAATCACTTCATTCTTCAGAAAAGGGTGATGTGAAAAGATACAGTTGGAACTGCTGCAAAGACTCAACTGTCCTTTTCTAATACTCTGCTTCTTTTACTTTCTTTTATTTCTCATTTCTTTTGTGGAGGGGTAGAGAGAGTTTTGTTTAAAAAGAGCAGCTGTGTTTTAGAAGTTCTGGAACTGGTCCATTAGAGCTCTGTGGCTAGGATCTGCCTCCCTCAAAGTCTGGACTTTAATCAGACAGAAACATAAACTTTGTGAGCTGCCTACCTAGACTGCATTTTAGGCATCACAGAAGCTCTCTCAACACAATGTCTGTTTCAAAAAATAGGCAGCAATATATGAAGTCTTATAAGATATATTGTTTTGGGTCAAATATAAGGTTTCAAATATAAGGTTATCTCAGACTGTGATATGCTCAATGCGAAAATCCAAACAAGATGGTGGACAAATGAAAATTAAAGTCATAAAATGGAGAATCAAAATGTTATTGATATTATTATATATTTACATATTAAAAGAAAAAAAATATCCTAAACATGCTGCCATTTTATCAAAATATATTTTATTGAAAGATACTGCATTTTGTCATTAGAGGCAATGAAGCTATTAGTAAATTAACTTTTAATCTTACAGTTTGTTTGTAAAAATGTCAAGCTAGCGTTTAACGCTAGTAGGACACCAAGCATATCGTTGTTTAAATATTTTAAATCAACATAAAGTGACCTTTCATTATATTAGCTGTCAGGTCAACTACTTAGCAGTTTTTATGCTACTACATCTTACTATACATTAGACAAGAAATTGGCAAAGTGTTGCCACTAAGCATGAAAGTTGCAACCAAATAAATGTAATGAAAGAACAGAAAAGAAAATGAATGAGAAACTATGTAATTTTTTTGTATTTAAACTGCAGTGTCTTTTGTTATACAACTATAAAATGTCACATTTGTATTTGGTTTACCATACCAATCAAATGCATTTATTATATATTTTACTTTTGAACGAACTGTGCACGTAGCATATCTATCAGGTGATCGCTGCGCCTAATGTCTGCATTCACCTCTCTTCACTTCATTCTGGTGTAATCTAGAAACGGTCATGCAAAGAACAATCTTCGATAAGTAAAAATGTCAACTATTCTAAAAAAAAAAAAAAAAAAATGAGGAGAGAGGGGAAAACATGAGTTAGTCACTAAAATCCACAGCTAGTTTAGTTTACTAAAGCTGATGATGGAGTGGGAGTTGGGGAACCGCAAATGGACCGGACACATGGAGCAGATAAAAACACACCATCCCCACAGATTTTAGGTTAGTTTGATTATTAACTTGATAGGTGTATATTGCTTTTTGTGTTTGAACAAACTCTATAGGCCTAGTATATTCGCTTATGGGTTGATAAATTAATTTTGCGTGTCATGATGTAAGCTTTTCATTTAAACGCATTTTAAGCATTGTGGTTTAAAAACGAATTTAACTGTTCAGGGACATTAAGCAGTGGGGCAGAATTCATTTTGGCAAATGCGCGTGTTAAGACGGTTTCTGATACACGCGGAGCGCACTTGCTCATACAGCACCTGACTAATAGTGTTGGGTCATTCTTGAACGATTCGTTCATTTTGAACGAATCTTTAATGTGACTCGGGAAGAACGAGTCATCTTGGTGAGTGATTCGTTCAGTCGCGGCATGCGCAACCAATTTTTTTTTTTCCAATATTTAGTTTAGTGGTACTGGAATTAGTCAAGGAGTTCACCTGTTTCAAGTCTTCGGGTTTTTCGAGTCATTCGTTCATCACGTGACAGCCCCATAAACATAACCTATGCAGTCTGATCCGGAAAGAGAATTGATTAGTTCATCTCTCGAGTCTTCGGGTTTGAGTCGTTCATTCATCACGTGACAGCCCCATAAGCCCAAACCCGAAGACTTGCCAGATAAGAGGTGAGGTGAGCTAATCATAGACTGAAGACCCAGGTAAACAATGAATTAATCTTTTCTGTTTCTTATAGCAGTTTTGTATTGTTTGTAGTGTGATCAACGTTTGCGTAAGTAGTAGATGTGTTAGGGAAGTAACGCGTAACATTTTAATTACATTTTGCTAAAATAAACGAAATGACTCGAAAAAAGATTCATTCATTTTGCTGAACGAGACTCAAAGGTCGGAGTCGGTAAAATGATCCGAACTTCCATCACTACTGACTAAACAAGAGTAATTTTTGGCTTGTGTTTATTAAAAGTCGAATCACCATAGTTATGTGTCAAAATGCCTGTCTCCTCGTCAACACAGTCATTTGTGTCTTAAATGAACGTTAATAGTTAAAGATAAAGCATGTGCACTAGTTGGCTATTATGAGATCCTGGCATTATATGAGATGAGATTTTAAAGGGATATAGTTCACCCAAAATTACTGTCATCATTTACTCAGTTTCAAGTCGTTCTGAGCCTGTATGAATTTCTTTGTTCACCTCAACATAAAAGAAGATATTTTGAAGAATATTCGTAACCACCAGAAAGTTTCTGGTCCCTGTTGACTCCAATAGTGTTTTTTTTTTTCTTTCATACTAGGGAGGTCATGGGGGCACAGAAACTGTTTTGTTACCAGTATTGTTCCAAACATATTATTTTGCATTCAACAGCAGAAGGAATCTCATGCAAGTTTAGAACAACAACAGAATTCATTTTTGGGTGAACTATTCCTCCAAAGCAGCCTAATATAGCTTCTGTTGCCATTTGTGTCAATTATGTAAATTAAACATTAGAAAGAAAATCACTCCATGTCCTTGACCGAATCGCTTTTGTAAAATAATGAATATTGAATTTATGCAATGAAGACTATTCAGTCTATTTGTACATTTACTTTATACAATATAATATTTCTTATTCAGTGCTTTAAGTGTTTGTAGGTCAATTTCTTTGTTCTACTGTAATGCATGACTGTTTACTTGTCTTCAGTAAGTTTATTTTTACGTAGGCTAGTATTTTTTATTTTTTTTTTATATTGGAATTGGTAACATGAATTATGAAATTGCAATGCATCAAACATTTTGATTGGATAAAAATCCTATTTTAAGCTATATATATTATTATTGTGATGGGGCGCCCTGCAGTAATTCATAGTCCCGGGGCCCAGTGAGGTCTTAATGCAGTCCTGGGTACATGAATAATCATGTACTAATGGTATTTTATTTGATGATTTGTTAATTTTTCATTGCGTCATGACTTTACTTTGTGGGGCCCATCATTACTAACTCATTATTAACTACCCATAAACTAACATCAACTCATGGTTTGTTAATGCATTATTTTGCCATGACTTTATTGAGAGGGTCCATAATAATTAATTAATTATTAACTATCCATACGCTAACACAGGGGTTTTCAAACTTTTTTGTCAGCCGAACCCCTTTGTCCTAAATTATGTACTTGAAGTACCCCCTGAGATTTTAAGTAAATATTTTAAAGTTTTTACGTTTTAGTAGTAATGTAAATAGCTATTGCTTATTAGTAAATCAAACAAATTAAAAAAATCAATTACTGTAATTACAAGCGTAATTATTAAATTTTTTTCACACTAATTTTTTTAGACAGGGTTTCCCAAAAGATAATTAGTGTAGACATTTTAAGATTTTAACATTACATCACATTTGTATAAACCTGAAACAATTTATTAGCAAAAATTTTAATAAAGAATGTTTTATTCATTCGTTAATGGTATTAACTCGTAGGCATACCGTGTACCCAGGGATGATTGAAACTTAACCTTTCCATGCCCAGCCAAGTGGCATAAATTGTAAAGTTACTGGCCATCATAATTTACTAGCCAAAAAAAAAAAAAAAGAAAACACACGAAAATAAACCAACAGCTTGAGGCTGTCTACACTGGACGTTGCAAATCTTTTTATGTCAGTACTAGGGGTGTGCGATATTGACAAAAAATTCTCAATATTTTCTGGAATTTTATCGATAAAGATAATTAGACGATATTTTGCTGATTGTGTTATTGTTCTGATATCTTAAGGACTACCGTGGACAACTGACAGCTACCTCCGAAAGTTTTTGTATTTATATCATTATTCTGTGTGCGAGTCAGTTCATATCAGTGACTAGAAATTAATATTTTCGAATAAAGTTTAAATGAATTTTTCCTTTAATGGGCCTTTTTACCTATAAGCAATTTTTTCTAAAAGGGGCCCATATTTTTGAAAATTATTAATTTAATCCAGTAATTACAATAATATACAGTAGACTGTTACTAAGCAAATGAAATCAGTATTAAGAAAATTAATCTTTGCAGAAGTTGAATATTAAGTGGCATTTAGATGTATTTACACATTAATGCATCTTAGAGGGACATGGGATGCTTTAACCTGCAGTTACAAATGCAATAATGTTTTGATATTTTAAACATAAAACTTTGAATACTGATATTTGAAATTATTTACAAAATTAAAAGATACTGTAAATGTAAAATTAAAACCGCCAGTAGGTGGCAGCAAGACACTGTTAATAAGTGAGTCATTGCGATTGAACCAAATCATTTTAAATGGTTGATTCATTCAGGAACGAAACACCGTCAAGTTGCTCAGAGACGCAAAACAGTGCTGTGGCTGAAATAGATCAAAATGTTTTTTTTTACTTGTTGGCGAAATAGAGCAACAAACAGGACTATGGGGTCTGAAAACGTAAGTCTCTTGATATTGACTAAGGTTTTTTGAAATTATGTTGATAAAAATCATAGCACATGTAAACCATGCTGAGTTTAAGAAAAAACAGCACTCTTCATGTGATATGTGATCATTATTAATGCATATTAATAGACTGAATCATGTAGTGAAAGAACGCAGTCTAAATGCGCACGCGCACATTAACTTAGACTGCTCAATGCTACTTTAACACTAGACTACTCAAGTTAGTCTAACCAGACTTCATTGCGTTGTGTATGTGTGCACTCTGTAGGTGAGTTTTGTTTGGTTTTTGCAATATACTCGATAATGTCATGATGTCTCACGAGTTTAGTATTTTCGCTAAACAGATTAGCTTGCATCATAAAACATCCCCCAAGAAATTAATGAGTGAACATAACTTACAAAAAGTAACCTGCCAAATGGACTAGTGATTTGACAGCCACAGCTGTTTTTACCCGCATTTGGTGGCAGGGTTGCCAGGTTTTCACAACAAAACCCACTCAATTGCTACTCAAAACTAGCCCAATTGCATTTCGAGGGGGGGCCTCCCCATTAAAAATCGCATTCCGGGGGGTAAAATACACTTTTTTGGTGGGGTTCCCCTGGTAAAATTTGCACTCCGGGGGCTAAATACTACGTTATCAGGGTCGCTTTAACCCGCGGACATGAAAACAACCTGCGGCAACAGTAATAAAGTAGGCCAATTCCACGGGAAAACCACGGATTTGGCAACACTGTTTGGCGGGTGTTAATTTCAAACCCTGCGTCTACCAACTCACGAACCCCCTGCAATTCCCTTACGAACCACCAGGGATTCACGAACCCCACTTTGGGAAACCCTGCCCTAACATCTACTCATGGCTTGTTAATGCATTATTTTGACACGACTTTACTTGAGGGGGCCCAATCATAATTAATTTAACTACTTACTAAACTCAGCTCATGATTTATTTTATACTTTCTATCAAATACACATGTACTAACACAGTGAGTATTGAGCCCGATTAAGAGATGTGGTGTGGCTTTTCAAGAAGTCAGAGGGTGGAGGTACAGGATCATCACGGCCTGCGTCTGGATGGAGAGTGAACTGTACTGACACCCAGCAAACGTTCTGACCTTACCTGCATGTTTCTAGATTGGGTATTTCTTTTTAAATCGTCCTACAAATATTCTTTGTGGGTTTTGAGTTTTTATTTATTTATTTAGCTGCATATAAGTCACAGTAGGGTGAATTTAAAGGGAAAGAGAACAACACAGATCAGTTATTAGTGTATTTAGCTTGATTTCCACGCTTGATGAGGAGGATCAACTAATCCTTCGCCACCCAGTAATGATTATGACAATGCTGAAGATGTCAAAAGCTCAAATTATGATATTAAATTATTTAAATTCATTTCGAAGTCAGATTATTTCTTATTCCTTCTTAAAGAGGCTGTATGATTTAGTTTACCAATAAATGTCAATTAATGTATTAACTATCAAACATGTACTAACATGCAGTTAAGGCTGCCGTTATCAATGCCTGAATCCATATGACTCCAGTCGTAGTTAAGGATAGCTCTTCATTAGTTCATGATTAGTTAACACCTTTAATAATCATTAGTATATGATGAATTAAGTATTAGTTTAGGCATTATTA
The DNA here is from genome assembly GCA_018155175.1 of Sinocyclocheilus anophthalmus. Taxonomy (NCBI): domain Eukaryota; kingdom Metazoa; phylum Chordata; class Actinopteri; order Cypriniformes; family Cyprinidae; genus Sinocyclocheilus; species Sinocyclocheilus anophthalmus. Next base: position 11,778 of record JADLZN010012205.1, read on the forward strand.
AATCATTATTCATGCACCCTTATTGTAGAGTGCGATTTGGATGCATCATTGAAAGGTGAGATATTTTGCTGAATAAAATGATCCTGCCAGAAGAATAGCTGAGAACTTTATTATGTCTGTTCCATCTGTATCATCTCAGTGAGCTTTTATTACATTTTATATCTGAGGTGATTTTAGCATTTTCTGACATTTCATTGTGGATGAAGAACTTTTGGAAAACACTAGTGTGGACGGAGATCGTTTTGAAATGAAAACACTTTTTCAAATGTATCCGGATTAATGTAGATGTAGCCTTAATTTCTTCTGCCTTGAGATCTGACTTAGATTCACACATACGTCTCTATCACAGAGCTTGCCATCTCAGTTTGCATTATTGACAAACTATTTTCCTGTTTGACACTGTAAAGCTGCTTTGATACAACCGATATTGTATAAAGCGCTATACAAATAAAGGTGACTTCACTTGACTCAAGTATCAAAACACACTACATGCTGTAAAGGAGGGTGTGGATACAGTGCAATGAAGTTACAAATATTGGACCTTTTTTACTTTATTAACTAACCTCAAGAAACATAATAAAAATCTAAAACTGCATTTCATGACCCCTTTAAATTTAATAGTGCAATAGAGCAATTCAATTAAAATGGATCAACTTTCTCTGTATCTCTATATTATGTTTTTTTTTTTTTTTTTTACCTTGTTAAAGCATTGCATTGTTACTTTAGCAAAATGCTCAGTTTGGACCATATTGAAATAAATTTTCAGTCAAGTGTTTTATTTCGCTTTATATGTATAGTGCTATTTTGTGTCATGCACACTGCTTATGAAGAGGTCCAAATCAGTCATATATGAGATTCTGTTTTGGTTAGGATGCTCCCTTAGAAGACAGATATGTATGTAGACAAAACACAGTGAGGCAGCTTACCAAGGTTTGAAAGAGAGCTAGAGAAGAAAACAAAAATGATATCTTGGTCTTCTAGTCAACTCTGAGTGTATATAAATTGTATCTATATATTTATTTATTTATTTAATCACACAGAGGTAGAACTGGTAGAACTGTAGCTGGTTTCACATGCTTTCTATCTGGTCCAGACTGGTCATTTAACGTCAACAGCAGTTTAAGCAGATCCAAATGGTTGGTGGAGCTAAAGCTGACCTGTAGGTCATCTTCGTCAAGCTATAATAGAGCAAATTGGTCCAGCAAGAAACCAGCTACCATGTTCCAGAAAATAGCTGGGCTACATGGTTTGACCTGGTTTTCACTTTCTCTCTCTCTCATGTATTATTTTTTGTCCAATAATTACACACAAAATTCAATTGTTTGTAGGCTTATTAAATTGTATGATCATTTGACATGTAGGCTAGTTTTCCATACTTTGACAGAGAGTTGTTGTTTAGCTCATTTGTTTATTATTTTAAGAAATCAAATTTGCATGTGTATGTAAATGTTGCACTACATTCAAAGCAGCCACTGGATGATTTTCTCTAGCTCACACCTGAGCTACACCTGAGCATTTCAAATCAGCAACAAAATCTGAAATTAACTGCCCCATAAATGTTCTTCCTTATGCTTAAATAGTGTTAAAAATATATATTTTTCAGGCTAGACCAGTCGATGTTCATGTGCAGTCATAGCTTAAGTCTCAGGTTTCTATGGGAACCGGAGTTTCTAATGGCAGCTGCAATGCCACAGTGACTTTACCAATCAGCGATTGGCTGTTTTATTCAGAAGGCAAGACATATTCCACCATATTGTGCATTACAGTTTCTCCCATTCATAAGTAATAGGAGTGAACCGTCTTTGTATCTTTGTATCTGTAATCTTTGGCTCAGGTAAGTTAGGCTCTCACAGTTAATTATCAAGTATGATTTGATGCTGATGTGTAGTTTCCATGCTTCATCTGTCATCATCTTTTAGAGAACATGGAAAGCTTGTGTAGCTGTTGCCATGGATACTGGATAGTGAAGAACAATTTATACATTTAGATGTGAACCATCTGGCATGTACTATATAAATGTGTATATACAGTAAACTTGTGTATTTCTAAGTTTTCAATCTCAGTGTAGCTAAATACTGCCTGATAAATAGGCTAATAATGACCATACCACAAGTTTCCTTTTGTTTGGGTTTTGTGTGTGTGTGTGTGTGTGTGTGTGTGTGAAATGAGTGTCTCCACAGGGAATTGTTAATAATAGCTCATGAGTGACATTGAAATGTGTGTGGGTCTGCTGTATGTAGGCCAATCCATGTTCGAGTGTGTTATACTCATGCAATCATTGCATAGATGTGTAGTACTTAGATGATGGTAGGCTTAGAGCGAAAAACAGATTTTTGAGTATTTCAGGTGAAATATTGATGTTTTTTGACTGGCAGACTTTTTTTCTATTCTATTTTTCAAGTTTTGTTTCTTGCTCATATATATTTGGATGGTGTGTGTCTGGAATGCTCAAGTTATTCCAAAGACATAATGGTATTTATGAATTAATCATTTTCAGAGATTTTTTTCTTACCTTGGCCACTTCTTATGCCACTGGCTCTGATGTCTCTATTCGCTTGATAAGTAAGTGACGTAAGAAATGCTGTTTCCGGGTCCAAGCCTCCACTCGTTTCACTTGAGAATACTCTTAACAGCAATTTTTGAGCACTATTTATTCATTATACACATTTAAGATAAACATTTAAAACTTACGGTGTACACTACAGTCTCCATGTTCATGGCGTCCCAGACACACATATTTTACCGATTTATAAAAGATGAATCAGTGTCTGGCCATCTGGGAATTGGTAATGAGATAAAGGTTAAGATTATATTTTTTTGATAGTATTACATCACATTGTGAGTTTATATTAGCACCATTTGTTGATTTCTTGTGGCTTGAGATTTGCATCCTGGAAGCAGTGACGCGTGACGTCAGACTTAATAAGCAGATAATGGCTAAACAATTCATTTCGGGTGTATATATGACAGGCTGTCTTTGGTCTCATTAATGTATTATTTGTTCCAGATCAAATAGTTTTTGGCTAGCTTTGTATTTTTATACAACTTTAATGCTGTATCAGAGTGCTGCCTTTGTACTTTGATGAGGCTTAGCTACATTTATAATACCTATTTTTGTTTATTAAATATTATTGTTCAATAAATATTATTTGATTTAAAAAATGGTAGTATATAATAATGGTATTGAGAAATGGTCTGTGTGTTAGTGATGGTGATTTTGGTTACATTGTTATGCCATTAGATGTCAAAAATATCTTGAGTGAGTCAGCAACAAAGACTTTTTATATTGAAAGGACTGAAACATGGTTGTAAACAAAGACATTATTTACATTCAACAACACCTTGTTAGACACAAACAAAAATGTACTGAACCAGCGTTATCATGGGAATTCCTTAACAGTTGAAAGGATAGTACAACGAAGATACCACTTTCCTCTGTGGACATTCAAACTAATGTTTTTTTGTGAATATAAAATTGAGCTGAAGACTGAATGCTGTATCAGATGCTGTATCTAATGATACTCTACTCTACATAATACAATAAGCTTTTAACTTCAATGAAGCAACTCAACATTCCTTTGTTACTAGTTCTAAAGTGACGTTTTCAAATTAGGAACAGAGGTTTTGGTCTCAACTGTTAAACTGTCAACTTGAGATTTGTATCCATAGTGGAAGTAGTTTCACACAATCGACTATCAACTATCGGTGTGTCTTGTTTATTTACATACTTGTGCCATCAAACTCTTGTATAAACGCAATATCACGCTCATTGCTGTGCAGTATGGCTCTATATCAACACAGCTGTGATTACCTACAGCTGTCAGCCTGTAGCCTTGTGCCTACGGCCAAATCACAGCCATGATATAGATATAGATGGCTACTCATGTGATATTGCTTATATAAACACTCACATTTAAGGTTTAAGGACAATGGTTTTAATGGTTATACCAGAAGTCATTCAAATAAAACTTTTCTTGACAATATTATATAAGTTTTATATGAATCCAACATGCATAAAAAGAAAATTTGACACAAATAATAATAATAAAATATTTTTCTTTATCATTAATACTATTAAAAATCATTGACCCTGTGACGAGTGGAGCGAGGCTGGTGAGTGGCGCAGGTGTCGCTCATTATCATTTACTCCATCGGCCTCGCTCCGCTCCCATGGCTCTCGGCTCCGCCCCACTTGTCACAGACCCATTTATGCAGTATTTTTGATTGCCCTCAAATAACATTTAACTGATAAAGTTTGCTTTAAACTAAATTCTTTTGTGTGGTTTCTCATTCTTGTCAGACCCATAATTCCTCAATAAAAGACCTCCTTCACCACCAAAATGGATGCCCCCTCTGAACATGCTGCCATGGAGCTGGACTTCGGCCATTTTGATGAACGGGACAAGGCATCTCGTACCCTGCGAGGTGGACGGGCCAACGGTCTCCCCAGCCCCACCCACAGTGCTCACTGCAGTTTTTACCGTACACGCACCCTACAGGCTCTGACCAGCGAGAAAAAGGCTAAGAAGGTGCGATTCTACCGCAATGGCGACCGCTACTTCAAGGGCATCGTGTATGCAGTGGCCAATGACCGTTTCCGCACATTTGAGGCTCTGCTGGCTGACTTAACCCGCTCTCTGTCTGACCATATCAATCTGCCACAAGGGGTCAGATACATCTTTACCATCGACGGATCACAGAAGATTAGCAGTCTGGATGAGCTAGAGGAAGGTGAGTGTTTGAGTTTGGCAGTTAGATTTGAGGAAACATTTCTGAAAAGCTTGGAAAATGTGTGCATGATATGGTGTCTCTACACTTTGCATACTATTATTGAGCAATACATTTCCACATAAACAGTTAGTCTGAGAAACATTCATAGAAATTTCAGACCAAATATGCATATTATGAAAAATGAATGTGCCTTGGTTCATGAGATACACGTGTAAGAGTGCCGGACACAGTGCTTCAGTTTGTAACTTGTAGCACAATATATTTATTTGATGGAAAACAAAATAAAAGCTTAATGGTTTAACATTTGTAAATGAAAAAAATTAATACTTAAATGAAAAAATTAATACGTATAAATATAGACATACATCCTAACAAATACCTTACATCCCTAATCTTACTCAATATCTAAACTTAACAACTACCTAACTAACTATTACTAACTATTAATAAGCAGCCAATTAGGAGCTTATTGAGGCAAAAGTTGTAGTTAATGGTTTGTTAATAGTGAGAATTAGACCTTAAAATAAAGTGTGACCAAACTCACACTCATACATTATGCATGTTTTCCCTGAAGACAAAATAAGTACAATTTACCCCGATCCTTCATTAAAATGTTTACACACCCTCCGCTTTTTAATGCATTTGTGTTCCTTCTCTCACAACACACCCACACAACACACATCACATATATATATTCTATATATATAAAAATAATCACGCATGTTGAATTTATAAAAATTACAATTTATAACATGCAATTTTTAAACTATCCCTCTTATTTTGTTAAAATTATTAACATTTTGCATATTATGCAAGGGGTATGTAAAGAACTGTCACAAAATAATTTGTTTCCAGTATTGTGCATGTCACATATATTCTGTTTCTGTGGACTCTTAGTTTAAAGTTTTCCCTTCACCTAGTTTCTTTAGTAACTCATTACATTCACCTGTGTCTAGTTTAGTTGCTTGTGTTCTCAATAGCCACGTTTCCACTGTTGGGGCAGAAGCATGCTAGTGTGTGCCAGGGCCAGTCATGTTCCCAGTTTCTCTCTGCCGGGCTGAGTTTGCGGGAGAAGGAGGCACATGGATGGAGTTTGGCTGGAGTCCCCTGCTGCTGCGAAAGCACCGAGGTGAAGGCGTTCTTCAGGGTGTCAAAGACCTCCGTGGTAGCTGGTGACCAGGACAGGGATTTGGGCTTGTCTCTCAGCATACTGGTGAGCGGACTGGTTATGGAACTGTAATGGTGAATGCATCTCCGATAAAAGTTGGCGAAACCCAGGAACCTTTGCAATTCATTGATGGTGGTGGGAACTGGCCAGTTTTGGATGGCATCCACCTTCCTCTCGTCCATCTGGATACCCCCGTCATCGATGACATACCAAAGGAACTGCACTGAGGACTGATAGAATGAACAATTCTCGGCTTTAAGGAACAGATGGAATTCTCTCAGGCGTTTCAGGACCTCCGCAACGTGGTGGCGATGTTCGGCCAAGCTCCGGCAGTAGATTAGGATGTCATCAATATAGACGAGGACGAACCGGTGTAGATACTCCCGGAGCATCTCATGCATAAAGTCCTGGAATACGGAGGGGGCGTTTACTAGTCCTATGGCATAACAAGATACTCGTAGTGTCCAGTAGGGGTCACGAAGTCACTTCCAGGGCTTGATTGGGCCTCCTTGGGGTCAACGGCCAGGGGTTTTTGGCCTACCGAATACCTTGGTCCAAAGCGGGCCAACTGGGGCTTGAGGAGTGGTCATGTGTAGAAGTTAGAGTTTTATCTGAGTCCAGTGAAGGTTAACAATGCTGCTTATTTCCCATGTTTACATATTTTGAGTTCAAAACAAACAATTTTGAGTTCAAAACTTTTTGTTTTACCAAACTAAGTTGCTGATTGCCGGAATTAAATCCTCTCCTTTGTGCTGCTTTAACCTGATATTAGTGATGGGGTAATTATTTTTCAGACTCTCTCGTTCATCAAAGTGAACCTATCTTTATTCAAGTCATTTTGTTTATTTAAGCAGCATTAAATGTTATATTTTTAACAGCCAAATTACCCAAACACATTCACCTACACAATATCATATTCTGAATTAGGAAATCATTACAATGCACACAAAGATAATCAATGAGGAACATAGATGATTACTTTACCTCCCAAAGTCTTCATTCATTTGTCATGTGACAGACACAATGAACAAATCATTCATGAATGACCCATCACTACTTGACAGCAATGATTGTATGAAATAACTTCGTAACATGATCTGATGTGGATTCTCACTGTGTGAGGAAGAAGTATTTTATATATATATATATATAATTATTATATATATATATATAGATCTATATATATATATAATGCGTGCTAAAGCTACTAATCTACCATCGCACAAAACAAACCAAGCAGTCATTTCTTTACTCAACCTCAGCAGTCAAGTCACCGTACCAGACAGAAACAGTACGTTTATATTTGCCAAACCCTTATTTATTTTTCCGTTAGAAATATGAACTTTCTATTTCCAACCTTTAAAAATGATTTATAGCTTCCCATATGAAAAAATACTATAGTAATTTATAGTAAATACTATATGTGTTTTTGAACCATACTATAGTAAAGTGCATTATACTGTATATATTATAGTATTTACAACACTTTTTAATGAATGCTACAGCATACTGTAGTGAACTGATAAACTGTAATAAATATTGTAGTATACTTTAGTTTTTACTACAGTGAACTGTAGTGTATTGTAGTATAATATAAAATAAAATATAAACTTAGTACAGTATTGAGTAAAGTAATGTGTTTATATTACTGTAGTTGTTATATAACCACAGCAACTATAGAATTACTACAACAAATACATTCAAGTACTTTACTATGGTATGGTTCAAAAACACTATAGTATTTAATATAAATTACTATAGTATTTTTTTCAGTGGTGCTACTGCTTATTTCTATAGTTATATAATAATAATTACAGTTTTGAGTCTCATGCTTAAACACATTTTCTTGACATTATGGCTCTTTTTTTGCGAATCTTCTAACACAAATCCATAGCTTTTATCCAGTTTGTTCTGAGGCTAAAACACATGTGCTTGAAACCATCACCTTCATTTTCCCAAAACTTAAACACAAATCCAAATATTCAAACTAAATTCACGAAACCTCTGATTCTTCCATCAAAATCAAACAATCACTGCAAAACCATTTTACTTGCACTCAAAATCAACCGTTGCTCTCAGATCACACACACTACACACACACACACACCCACACACCCACACACTACCACGAGTCCATAAAAACTACAGAGCATTCATTAGACACTACAGAGAACAATGGAGAACACAGCATCCAGAACATTACAAAAAAAGTATATTGTATTGAGTAAACAACTTTGCAATTCTGTAAAAAAGTATAGTAATTGCAACTGAGTAAAGTGAATAGATTTTCTAGGCCTACTGTAGTACACTGCAAGTACTGAATGTTTGTATATATTCAGCACTTGGATACTGCAAAAAAACTACAGTCTAACTGCTAAGGCTCAAAAGGTCAAATAAAACTCTAAATGAAAAGCATGTTACAGTACACTCAAATACTGTAAGCTGTGCAATTGTAAAATCAGGGTCAATGAGAGAGTCATTCCTCCTTCGTCGTCGCCTCAGGTTGTCTTTGTGCTGGAGTCCGGCCTGAGGACTTTGTCCAAATCACAAGTAATGTTGTCTTTTTTTGCTTGACAAAGAGAAAAACCCTCTGGTCTGACAGATCCAGGCTTGATAACACTCTCTAAACCTTACTGTCTCTCCTCATCCTCCACTTCTTACATGTACTCTTCCTCCTCTCCTTCTCAGATTGTTTCCATCTATTGTTCGCATCATCATTCAGTCACCTGTGCCACTTGTGCACTTTAAACTGGCTCATATTTTGTACAGTTGGTTTGATCACATCACAAGTGTGAACAATTTTGAATCGTTGTGTGTAAACGATGACAACTGTGCTTTAGTTGTGTTTAACTTTGCCGCTTGTGTTTAACATTTTGCAGCACAAATGCATCAATCTCGTGCTTTTACATGGACAATCGGGGGGTAATCTAATTATTTACCTTATTCTGAATAAGACAATATTACGATTATTGTGTTTACATGATTGCTTTTAGAATATTCCTTTCATGTTCCCGTTTTAAATGTTATAGTACATAGATCGATTAATGGCGCACGTCATTATGTCACCACGCGACGCCATCCGACGTCCCCTACAGAATTTCACGTATAAACATAGTTCGTCTTCGTTATTATGCCATATACAGTTTTGGGTGTTTCATTTTTAATTTACTGAAAGCTTTAAGTGTAGTTAATTATTTGTCATGCTATACATGCAAACAGACGACGGCGTTGTTAAAGCCATTCTTTTATTTGCCGTCAAACAGTTGAACACTGCCGTGTGTGTATCCTGTCGCAAAATGCAGCGAAAAGTCCTACCTGCCGTTAATGTGATTAAGGTGTGTACATGTCTTTACTGCACTTCAGTAATGCGACTAAAATAGGAATACTCCAAATTTCTTAATTCGATTTGTGTTTACTTCGGTTATGACTTTAGCCGGATTAAGGTAATCTCTGTTTACATGGTAGATTCTTCATCAGAGTATTGTCTTAATCGTTTTAAAATTGGAGTATTGTTATCCATGTAAAGGTACTGACAGTGGCATAAGTGTTTAACAGGGTCATATGATGTTGCTAAAAAGAAAATTTTTTGGTGTAATGAAATGTGTTTATGCAGGTTAAAGTAAAAAAAAACACATTATTTTGCACATACTGTACATTATTGTTTCTCCTCTATGCCTGCCTTTCTGAAACGTGTCGATTTTTTTACAAAGCTCATCGTTCTGAAATGTGAGGTGTGCTGTGATTGGCCATCTATCCAGTGCGTTGTGATTGGCCGATACCTCAAGCGTGTGACGGAAATGTTACACCCCTTAACATACTGTGATGCCGCGTCCCGGCCTGAGCGACGAGACAAAAACATTAAAACTAATTATAAACGAGGCATTTGTTGCATACAGTGGGGGACATAATTATGGATTATAATGATTTATACTGTCTTTTTATGCGTTGCATCGCTCCGCCCTCATAAACATAACACCCTTTTTACTTGTTGAATTACAAACAACAAAATTTAAATGACAAAAACAAGCGCTACTCTACACTGCTCAAAATTCGCGTTTGAATTGTCAGTGGCAAATTATTTTAATATGAAAACGTACTTACAGTATGTGAGTCATAACAGCCGGCACTGTAGTCCTACTCTCCCAGGATCAGGAAACCGTCCTCCATAACCTGCGCTGCACACATCTGAATATTTGAACTGTTCTGGAACAGTGTTGTAAAAAAAACTTAACCACTGATTTCTAGTCGTGTCTCTTTTGAAGGCCAAACATTAGTTTCGCTTTCACACGAACACACAAGCATCACACAAGCGGCTTGAGTGACGGAGGGCTTGAGTGGGAACGGCCGGTGGGCTTAAGAACGTGGTGCCGGCGTATTCAACGGCGGTCTTGCGCAACCACTGGGACGACCCCGGCTGGACTCCCTTCGTCCATCCACAGGTGACCCGATCCACGATCCACAGCACGAGAGTTGATGTATTTCCTCATTCGCCAGCACGGTCAGCTCCACGTGGTTAATTTCGTCTGATTACGTCAGATCCTGATTATGGCAGGGGTTTTCTCAACTCTGGCCCTCAGAGTTACACTATTTCCTGCACTTTCCTTTTTTCTGCTTGCCTCTGATACCGATTCCGATACTTAGGGTTCAGTATTGGCCGATACCGATTTTGATCCGATACCAGTGAAGTTTTTTTTTTTCCATTTAAATAAATGTAGAATTTTATATCTCTGTGTGTGGAACTGATAATAATTTTTTCACAATCTACTAGATACAGACTACTTCATTATAAAGAAAAATAAAATAAACAAATATAAAAAATATAGGCCTATGTATATTTAAAATCTATGACAAAAATTTATCATAAAATAGGTTAGTGGCAGCAAAAGTTATTCTAGAAAAATAATGGGTGCACAATAATTTTATAAATCCAAACATTTAGTGAAAAAACAACATTTTGTAGGGAACAAATAAAAGTGTTGCACTAAAATGTTACACATTGCTATTTGTAATATTATAAAATCCATTCATTAAAAACATCCATGAATGTATTCTTAGCGTATATCGTATATACTATAAAATTAATACATTTTTATTAATTGTATAAGCAGATTTTTTAATAAGGCCAACAACATATGATATAATACGATATGACACCACAATAAGTGCAGCAACACTGTTTTTATACAGCACCCTCACGGTTATATATATATAGGTTATGCCATTTTACAAACCTATATAATGTTTGTAAAATGGTACCGCCCCCCCTTTTTTTTTTTTTTTTAAATATCTGAAGTACACTCTTAATATCAGTCAGTCAAGCATTATAATATGATAATCACGTATTATTTAATAATAGAAGGTTTAGTATTCGAATTAAACTTGGTAACCATGAACTTAGGACTGGTGCTTTTTTTGGTAATTCAGTGTTCCTGTAAAAAAAAACGAACAATAACACTGATAAGATATTATTATTATATGAATTCTACTAATAAGAACAATATAAAAACGCACTAAGGATTAATGAGCTACTGGATTCATGAATATTAATCAGTTTGTGTGCGTTCGCTCGAACTGACTTGCTGAAATCAAAACAGGGACGATAATAGGTGATCGCCAGCCAATGAGATTGTCATTTGTGCATAAGTTCCGCCTACTACAGGAAAACCCGACAGTTCTTAAAAGCTGAAGAATTCCAAAAGGAACTCTGTTATTTTTACAGGAAAATTCAACAAAGTATATTGTTTACATGTAGAGCATCAATTCTGCATGTTATGTAACTCTCGCTCGCTCTCGCTCTTTGCTCACAGTGAGAGAAAGCGACGGCGAGTTGTGCGAAATACACAAACACAGGTGCGCTGCACACAGTCCATTCAAATGAACTGAAAAATATCACAGATCACTTGACAGAGAGAGAAACTCTGAAGCACTCAGTCAGAGTGTTCTGTGAGTGAAAATATATCTGTTCTAATCATATCCTCAGCCTCCACCTCACACACTGGCGAGTAAAATCTGAGATTTTATTAGCCATTGGCTAGTAGTCATCATTTAGTCACCCAGAGTTAAGATTCAGTCGCATATGCGAGTGATTTACTCACAATATAGAGGGTTGACAGTCTATGAGCACGAAACACTTACAATGTGCGCACATTAAGCGCTTCGTGTTAAAAACTGCAAAGCACAAAGTAAAGAGAAATTGATGCGTAGTGTATTATATCTGTCCAACAGTTATTGAGCCTTTCTTTTAACATTTTTAAATTTCAGTTACTGTGCACGTTAAACATAGCGTCTTTCTACGCCGTGTTTTGTTTCTCACAGACACCCGGTAGCAGTACCAAACATTAACCTCCGCAATAAGATACAGTCTTTTTGTAAAAATCATAGACATTTATTTTGGGTTTTTACCATCAAGTATAATGGGAACACAGATGATCTCGGAGAGAGAGCTTTTACCGAGCTGACTGTTGTAAACCGAACCACCGTTTAAAGTATAAGGCTAATGACTGACAGCCCCAGCTGAGAAAAGAGTTTTGTGTGAAGCTTTAATGTAAGTACTTAAATATTCCTATGTGCTCACATTAAGCTATCGTATGGCCTTCAGAATACACAGATAATTCGACATACGAAAAAAAAAAAAAAAATCTCTGATTTGGATCGGCTCTCTCTGACCGATTCCCGATCCGAGAAAAATGGCACGATCGGAGCCGATACCCGATATGAATATATCTGATCGGCGCATCCCTAACCCTAATTAAACACACCTTAACCAGCTAATCAAGATCTTCAGGATTGCTAGAAAGTTACAGACATGTGAGTTTGATCAAGGCCTTTTCAAGAACCAAATTAACTCCTACTCAGGGTCTACCCCGCACAACTGGTACTAATCGTGACGTAAGTAGACATTGATTGGCCAAACGTGTATGAAAACGCCCTCACCCGCCATGATTTAAAACGCTGTGTAAACATTGTGTCAACTTATTTCGCAAGTATGGAGAACAGCGATAGATGGATGGACGCTGAAGTGAAGGCACTTGTAGCAAATGTAGCACTGCCAGTTGTCGTTGGAGATTTTTAGTCCTCCTTTCCGTTCTTTCAATTTGCTTTACGTATACGTCGACTTTCCATTTCCATTATTGTGAAACCCGCGAGACAAAAACACAGCTCCGATCACAGCGTCATCCATCCTCCTGTTGTTAATGTTGTTTTTCTTTGTTTCTGTTGTTGAACGCAGCGCACAAATGACGTCGCTGTCGACCGGCTTACGTCACTTCTTAGTACACACTCTCGGTGCGAATGCAACCCTTTAAATGGTACTGGGAAATAGTTCGCGCAAAATCGTCCCAGTACTTTAGTACTGTACATTTAGTTCTGGAACAAAAGCGGTGCAAAAGGCCCTTATATGCCAAAGTATGGGGTTTTGTGTTTGGGTTTTGTTTCATGTTCATGATTTCATGTCTCTTATTTTGAAATGTGTCAGTCTTGTTTTCTTGTGCTTCCCTGTATTCTTGGGGGGCGGGGGGGTTGTGCTACCTGTTTATGTGTCATGTTTTCATTGGTTCATTGTCTAGTCATGTGTTTTCTAGTTCTGTTTTGTCATTGGTTGGTATGTCATGTGACCCTCATTGTTTGGTGTATATATAGCCCTCATGTTGCCATTGTCTCTTGTCAATGGCAATCAGTGGATCATTAGAGTAAAGCGAACTTCAAATAATTTGGCAGTTTATACTGTAGATAGCAATATATTATATAATATTATATTATAATAGATAAATGATAGCAACACTGGGTCCCAGCACATATAGTAATAAGGGGAAATGAAGAAGTGGATAAATTAGCAAAACAAGTTTTACAAAGAGAAACAATAGCGATGCAAGTTCCAATAAGTAAATCAGAGATTAAGGTATTAATCTGGAGGAAAGTGATTGAAGAATGGCAAGTTAATTGGAATAATGGGGAAAAGGGTGGATTTCTTTACAGTTTAATAAACAAAGTAAATCAAAATATAAAGTGTATAGGTAAATCAAGGAAAGAAGAGGTTATCTATAACAGAATATTGTTAGGGCACTCCAATTTAAATAGCACACTTAAAATAATAAGGAAACATCCAAATGGGTTATGTAAACAATGCCATGTTGAAGAAACAATACTTCATGTATTTCTTGAAAGTAGGAAGCATGAACAAGGGGGAGGAAAAATGATATAATAAATAAGGAAAAATGGAATTCAAGAATTACATTTTAAGGTTTTAGTAAAAGGGTCAAGTGAAATAAATAGTAAAGTCTTCTTTGATTTTATTAGAGAGACGGGACTGATAAATATAATATAAAACTCTGTTCAACACTCCAGAGCAGAAGGTGGCGGTAATACGCCTATTTACGTTGGTTGCCAGCCGCCGTTAAAAACCAAGACAAAGCAGAAGAAGATTGTCTCTTGTCTATCTTTGTTGTTCCTGTAACCTCTGTTGGTGAGTTCATGTTTCTATTCATGTCAAGTCATGTGTAGTCTTTGTTTGTATTTTGTATTTCACTCTGTTCAATAAACTGCACTTGGGTTCAGTTCGGCTTTCCTTGGTGTACTCTGTGACAGAAAAGCTAGATCCGACATGAACCAGCAGTTTGTCTCTTGCACCTTCGACAAAGCAAATGGCCATAGAGGTGTCAGTCCTGTGTCTTGGTTTGTTCCCCACTTGCTCCATGTCCTGGTTTTCCCCCCCGTGTTCCTCCTATGCCCTTATTTGGTCCTTCCCGTTCCTGTCCTTATTATGATCATTTGATCCCAGGTGTGTCCCATTAGTTCCCTTATTACTTAAACCCTGTGTTTCCTAGTGTCTGGCGTGCTGTCTTGAACGTCGATCCCGTGTCCTACGTGTGATGTCCTAGATGTCAATAAAAGACTGTTGATCTTGATTCTCCTGCGTTCTCCTCATTCCTCAGCTCATAGTTCCTCGCAGTCCTCACAGTAGGCCACCGTGCACATAAGACCGCATCTAAACCAAAGTAGTGGCGCGCCTTCCTTCCCTGTGTTTTTGTTTTCGCTTTGAAAGTCTCTTGTTTTCTTGTTTTTTCCCCCCGCGATTATGGAGATCATGGCACGCTTCATTGCGCTATCCTGTGGAGAGCTCCCCTTCGTCGAGTATGCCAGGGAGTTCTACGGGCTCGCCGCGGCGACGTCTTTAGATGATGCCACCATCAACTCTTTGATCTGACACGGGGCCGATTACCATAGCCCGTGGTCCTCCCAGACACCACGGGACTAAGCTGGAGGGAAGGAATCCTCCGGTGTCTGGAGAAAAGCCGTCTGCAGACAAGCCTGCCGGCCTCTCCGAAGCCTCATCCTAGCCCCAGAGCTCGCTCCAGTGTCAGCTCCAGTCCCACGGCATTTCCAAGCCCGCCGGCTGCTCTGAAATCAAGCCCGCCAGCCATGGCATTCTCAAGCCCGCTGGCCACGCCGTTCTCCCTTAACCAAAGGAGGAGGATGAGGGGAAAAAGACTGTTCTCTGTCCTCATCCTAGCCCCAGAGCTCGCTTCAGTGTCGGCTCCAGCCCCCGAATCCAGCCCAAAGAGGGCTCCAGTTCCTGAGTTTAGCCCACGGAGGACTCCTGTCCCCGAGTTTATCCCAGAGAGGGCTCCAGTCCCCCGAGTTTAGCCCAGAGAGGGATCCTGTTCCTGAGTTTAGCCCAGAGAGGGCTCCAGTCCCCGAGTTTAGACCAGAAAGGGCTTCAGTCCCTGATTTTAGCCTAGAGAGGATTCCAGTTCCCAAGTCTAGCAAAGAAAGGGCTCCAGTCCCCATGTCGAGTCGAGTCAAGTCTAGTCTTTGTTTGTATTTTGGATTTCACTCTGTTCAATAAACTGCACTTGGGTTCAGTTCGGCTTGCCTCTGTTACATTGGGACACCTGACCATTACAACAAATGGGATTTTAATAACATTCCAAGTACACTGCATACATTAAAATAGAGATGGTCCCCCTTTTGTAGCTATAACAGTTTCCACTCTTCTGGGATGTTTTGAGAGTTTCTGTAGGAATTTCTGCCCATTCAACCAGTAGAGCATTTGTGAGGTCAGGCACTGATGTTGGATGAGAATGTAGTGTTTAAAATGTCTTGGTATGCTGAAGCATTAAAGAGCAGGTCATATGTTTTTTTTTAAAGTGGCCTAATATTGTGTTGGAGTCCCCTACAACAGGTTTAACACTGAATTTCCCAAAATCACATTTATACATAGAGTCATTTTTCCAGTGATTTATGAAACGGTCGCTCGTTCGCTTTCAGTTCTGAGCGAAATGTCCCTGTAAACCCCCCCCCCCTCCCTTCCATAAGCCTACTCTGTTCTGATTGGTCAGCTGGCCAAGCCTGTTGGCACAAAGAGGAGCGCTTGAGCAAGTTAGCGAGAGCTACCATCTGTGTTGCCAAGTCCACGGTTGTTTTTGAAGTTGTGGGTTGTAGCGACCCAAATAACATCATATTTAGGCACTGGAATGTGAATTTACCAGGGGAACCCCGACTGAAATCGCGTATTTTACACCCTAGAACACGATTTTTAAAGGGGGACCACCCTCGAAACACGATTGGGCTAGTTTTGAGTAGCAATTGGGTGGGTTTTGTTGTGACAACCTGGCAACCCTAGCATGCACCTTTACATAAAACAATAATATAGTGCTCCAAACAGTTCTTAAAATAATGTCATAACATACAAAAACACTTATGCAAGCGATTCGTGCCCACAGCTAAAGTTTAGCTGCTAAACTGTAAACACTATCAAAACAATAATGGTGGCTACCTTAGCCGAGTGCTAATGTGACTAACTGATGAAACAATACAGTTTGAAAACCAAAATATGTCTACTGTAATGTCTGAAGAATGACATACAAAAGACACTCCGTGTCTTAACCTTTAATTAAAACGCAGAACAGCTGTATCACATGCGCACCAGCCTAACTAACTCGTCTCTCTCTACCGGGTCTTTTACTCCCTGCATTAACCCTATAACTACATAAACAGCACTTTCACAATGATTATAAAGTCTGTGCGCTACACTACATTCTTTATTATTAAACGAAGTAATTAAAACAACGTCAGTCTACATTAATCGACACATTCTTAGGAAATAGTGTGTACACAGCGAATTATCAGAACTATTTCAGTAAGACAGTAATATTGTGCTTTACCTGGAAACCTAAAGCTGCATTCGGCATACATCACTTATTAGCACAAAAAAACACCTAGATATTTTGAGCACTCAATTGAAAATGTACACATAACGTATCAATCGTACTTACAGGTTGTGGTTCGGAGATGCTTGTTGGTCCAAATAAAGAAGATTAGAAGCCAACGAAGATTAGAGAAGCAGTCCTCTGTAAATTAACAAGCACAACAAAAGGTTTGAATTGTATTGCTGTGGTATCGTGGAACACAGCATCTTCTCGACACAGAGAGTGTTCATATTTCGTGGGCAGGCAAGGGTATTATGCTAATGTCTTACCGAGTGACGTAGATCGGTAACAGGCAGAAGATTCGAAAATATAATGACTCGTTAAGGCGATTCTGAGTCGACTCTTTATTTTGAGAGACAATATTTTTATTTATCATGCACTTTTTTGATTAACAACTTTGCAGACTGTTTACATTGAAGGATAGCTACCTTACAAACTGCAAAATATATATTTTTCGAAAACCCATATGACCTGCTCTTTAATATTTCCCTTCACTGGAAGAAGAGGCCTAGCCCAACCCCTGAAAAACAACCCCATACCATTATCCCTCCTACACCCGTCTTTATAGTTGGCACCAGGGCTGTCATGATACCAAATTTTTGACTACACAACTATTGTATAATGCGGAACTTTCACTTTTAATCATTTACTTTAAACAACCTCAGTCATGCTTGGTGTAGACATGGTGTTAGACCATTGCTTTAGGAACTGTTATCAAGTAAGTTTAATTCATGATGCTTGTCTTTTCTTAAAGTAAAATTTTGCAGCATTTTACTGAGCATAACCGTAATACTGAATGTAACAGGAATGTAACAGATGTGCTATTAAGTAATGTAGACCGTTTTAAGCTGACTATTTTCACCCACTCGTAGCATTTTACATTTTACTGCTGCTGTCTTTCTTGTCAAAGAGGTTGTTCTGTTCTGGTGTCAGTCGAAAAACTACAGTACATTGCACAAACAATGCACTAGCAGTTTAGACAGCTTCTTTGGTTCTAAATTTAAGCTAAAGTTGTTGTCCAAATTCAAAGGTGTATTGATTTGAAGCCATTTGCTTTTGTCATTTGCCATTAGTGCTCAATCATTTATGATTTCCAATATATTTTTTTTCATCAGTCGATTAATTTGCACATTCAACTTACATGCTTAAATGAATACATGTGTGCAGGAGTTTTTTGCATTAGTGGTGCAGAACTTAGTAAAGAAATTTAGAAATTAGTAAAAATATCCGCAATCCTACCTTGAAATTCAGTCCTTGCTATAGTAGCAAAACATTGAAAACCAGTTGTTATTTGAATGTAAAGCTGTCATACTAAATACTCAGTAGCAATAAATGTGTTGAGGTGTTCAAACAGTCCCTAACAGATATCTTTTTTTCTCTCTTTCTGTGTTAATCCTCCCCTCCAGGTGAGAGCTATGTTTGTGCCTCTGAGAACTTCTATAAGAAAGTGGACTACACCAAAAATGTGAACCCCAACTGGTCAGTCAATGTGAAAGCATCAGCTAGCCAGAAGAACATGATGGCCAACCGCACAGCCAGTGAGCCGAAGGAGAACAAGGACTTTGTGCGACCGAAGCTGGTGACAGTGATGAGGAGCGGGGTGAAGCCGCGGAAGGCCGTCCGTGTGCTACTCAATAAGAAGACGGCACACTCTTTTGAGCAGGTGCTCACTGACATCACAGAGGCCATTAAACTCGAAAGTGGAGCAGTGAAAAGGATCTACACACTGGATGGCAAACAGGTATGGGAGGAGTACATACTCTAAAAAAAAATGCTGTTTTGGCAACCCAGCGCTGGTTAAGTATTTGGCAGAACACATGCAGAGTTATTTTGACACAGCTGGTTGGGTTAAATGTTTGAACCAACATGCTGGGTTGTTTTATTTAACTGAACTATTGCTTAAAAATTACTATATTGCTGGCTTAAAATGGTTTGGAATTTAGAAATCACACACAGAATCACTAGTGGCAACAGTAATAATCAAATGGTGAACATTTATTAATGTGCAAGAACACACCTGGACCAAAAAATAAGACAAATTGAATTCATTTGGATGAATACAGCAGTTATATGCTAGTTACAATATTACATACATTTAAAGTTGTTTAACAAACATTTTAGATATAAAAAATGTAACATTTAAAAGTAACATTTTAATTCAAGTGTATTCAACCATTCTGGATGTTCGTTGCCGTGTTCACTGAAAATCTGAGCACAGTCGATGAAAGGAACACAGTGCTGAGAGCGGAGCCTGGGAAACTGCGAACCTCGAATCGCATAGGCTCTCTAAGTTTGACCTCATAGCATAAGATGCCGGGAACTGACTCACTAATAACCTGGCACATAACAAACAATACTGAGATTAGAGAACATAATTTAACATCAAAATAAACTAAATTCAGTATTATAATAAATAAAATCAGTTTATGTTATGCAAGGCAAAAGGCTTTTCCATCATGCGAAACGACCGTTGCTGACGTATTTTGCTGACTGACATCTCGTTCCTGTAAGTTGCATTGTGTAAAATAAAATCTTTTACAGTACACAGCACTTTATATATGAAATAAAACATATGCAAATCTTTATTTCACTAAAGAAGTGAACCACATTATGGGGGCAATGAAGAACCGCTCTCTCTCCTGAAGAGGATGCAAAAAGCCCGCGACCTGACTGTAACAGCTGGGTTGAAGTAACCCCGTGCTGTGTTGTTTCATCAGAGGCAGGGGAAGGGGTATATCGTTTCAGCTATCAGTGAGATTGACCCAGCTACTAACCCAACAGCTTGGTAACACAAAAACTACCCAACACTGGAAAAAAACAACCCAATATATGACCCAACAGGCTCAAAATTGCAGTTGGGTAAAAACAATAACCCAGCATTTTTTAGAGGGCATCAATATAGTAAGAAACACTAGGTTTGGGAGTGGAATATTACTGTATTGCTTACTCTGTACTGCACAATATATAATGTATATTGCAGACCAATTTTTTTTATTGTGGGAGAAGCCCACAGCAGTTGATTCTTATAAATGACAGTGTCAGCCAGAGAAGTTGTTCTTTTATGGTTTTGCCACATGCATTATTTAAAGATGGAATCAATATTGCAGATTGTGCTGGATACTGTGAGGGAAAACTAACAGAAGCACAATGTATGTGGCTTTCCTGCTTTATCTGTATGATAAAACGATTTGTTCCTGTGCAAACTTTTTTTCAGTGAGTATGTCACTAACTCAGATGGCGAGTGACTCAAATGTTTAAGATCCACTCATGTAACGTGACTTTTTTATATATAAATGAATCCCTAGTTGTGGTAATACAGTCATGGTCAAGTGTGTCACTGAGTATTAAGCCCCCTATTTAACAAAACCATGTTCTAGAAAGTCAGGTCCTATTCATTTTGGCATTTTGATATTTAACAGCTAAACAGCTAGTGATAGTTGTTTACCCCTGTTGCTAGGTGGTTTTTTTTTTGTACTTTGGATTTTGAACATTTGGTTTTGTTTCCAAAGCATTCCAAACACAGAACAGCACATGCATCTATTTGTCGCAAATGTGATGCAAAGGATCAGAAGACCATGAAAATCATTTGCTGCTAAAGGTGAGCAGAAAAGAGATAAATTCTCTCTGCTCACAGTGTCAGTCATGCTTGTCAGGAAAGTGAGTGAAACACACACAAACAAACACACACATTTTGACCAAGTAACCCCTTCAGACCCTGCTGCCATTGAAATGGACACCACAGGAATTTTTGTTTAAACCAATAAATTTTTTTTATATATATAATATGAGTAATGTCGCTGATCAACCAATCACAATGAAGATATGACTCCTAACTGAATCTGATGGAGCCATAGGTGCGGGAAGTGGGGGTGCTGAGGGTGCTGTAGCACCCCCTGTTTTTTTCAGTGGGCAACTGTTTAACTGTTGGGAATTTAAAAAAAAAAT
>JADLZN010012205.1:36650-120130 GCA_018155175.1 Sinocyclocheilus anophthalmus
ACTGGATTCCGTAGCCTCTTTCTACCGTACGCAGGACCCTTGAGATACCTTGGCAGTAGCTTCCCGCTGCTAAATAATCTATTAAGGGAATCAGTCTCTCGAGACTGAGCTCTGGTGTGCCCAGAACGGCTAGTTCGGTGCCTTGAAGCGTCTGCACACCGACAGGGGACACTAAACTAGCTGCTCTGGGGACCTCCGCAAGCCCGCAAGCCTCGCATTGCCGCTACGTTGTCCGTCGGATTAAACTTATAGAAGCTCGCCGAGACGTCTGCGCCCTTGAACACGGCGTTTTGCAGAACGAGGCCGTCCGTATTGGCAAACTGAGGAGAGATGTGCAACCACCGTGTATGCGTTTGAACCGCTCGTCCCAGAGGGCTTTGCCCTCCGAGTTCCTGAGGCCACAGCGTCTGACTCTCATGAGCGGAAGTCTCCTATGAAATTACGCCCTCCGACCCACGTCTTCTGCTGGAAGACTATACCCATCCTGCTCCGGGCAGGCCCCATCTAGATTACCTTCCCCCGTAGAGGTAGCGACGCTCTTAGTATGGCTATGTTTCCTGCGGTACGAGAGAAGCCTCTCCTTATACACCCGCTGCTCCCGTAACACGGCAGGTTTTGGCAGACCCGCCCTCCTGAGTGCACTGAGGAAGAACGACAACGTGTAAAAGTGGTGTACATCGCTCTTTCCCAGAGGGTTTGGCCCTCAAAAGTCCTAGGCCTTCTCGTCAGTACATGTACGACTAGACTATCCAGCGAGAAAGACGGTCCCCGCATACCCTCCTTTGTCTAGAAGCCTTCGGCCTGGAGCTCCACTCTGCTCTAGACTCTGGCTGAGTCAATACGTGAGGCCCCAAAGGAGGTGCTGGAACAAACGGTGGGTTTGTACTGCTCCGCCCAGAGCCCCTCAACCCGCCTCACCCTCCTCAATATGGAATAGATTTAACGCTTGCTCTCACTCTAGAAATTTATTTTCCAAGAGCTCCTGTATATCTAACTTTTCATAGTCAGACAAATACTTAATTTTATTTCTCAGAATTTAATGCAATCAAACAACCAGACGAGTAAATACGGTTTAGTGTAGTAAGATTCACATCAAAAACCGAAATGAGGTAATATATGTGCTGCGCGCGAGCCACTTGGTCACATGACCCCCAACAGCAATCGTCCTTGACAAACAACGAGCTCTAATCTAGCAAACACTGGGGAGATAGGAAACCGTCTCCACCGTCTGCTAGACATAGCGATATCGCCGCGTTCTCCAGTCGCCGCCGTGCCTCGCAGCGCGGACGCAATCGCAGATCACAGGCAACTGCAACACTCCTCGTGCTGTGCCCTGCGAGAGCGGAGCGTTTAACGATACTTGGGTGGGGGGAACACTGCTCTTGGAACGCCCTCCTATCAATCTCCTTGGAGAAAGACAGTCGAGCGTCCGCCCCAGGCCCCGCGCCGCCTGTCGTCACCCGGGGGGGTGGAATGTACCGCAAGCGCTGCTTCCGACCCCGAGAGGGGGCGCCGGATCTGGGGATAGCAGTCCATATCCAACCCACGAGCACAGCCGCCGCTTCCGCCGCGGCGAAAGCGTGGCCGCAACCGCGGTAATGCTATTGAAAGCTCCCTCCTCAAAGAGAGCCCTCTGATTGAAAAAGTGATAGGCGAAGCAAGGCAGTAACAACTCGCTTCGCTCCAAGCAACCACTGCACAAGCTGTGTGTGTTCCCCACTCTTGAGATAACTTTTCTTTGGTCAGGGCGAACCACCCAACCTACAACGTGTCCATGCTCTCTGCCGCTTGAAATTCTTGTCCTTGCATGAGCTTAGAACATACTGGAGCTTATAGACTTTGGAACAGACAACAATAATAAGACTCACAGAACATCAATCGTGACGCAACACACAGAGACTTCGGCTGAATGAACAAGAAGCTAGCGCCGGGGGCACCTCACGTGCTTTTAAAGCTTCCTGTTCATGACGTCACCCGCCGCGTACGTCTCGCCCATCGTTCGACTGATTACACATATGATTCAGAGCTTGGTATCACTGAAGGCGTTCCCCCTAGCGTTTTCCCCCGCTCATCCGAGGTTCCCGAAGGGAAACTACTTTTAAACACATCAACCCAAATACTAGTACCATATAGTCTAGGCATAATACAAGTACAATTACTATACTGTGCACTTACTCAGTATGATTGCCTTTCTTGTGCAATTATGCCAGTGATGCAGCCACAGTCCTAAACGAAAACTGAAACAGTTGTTAATGTCATAAAGCAAGGCCAGACACAACGGGTAAGTGAAAGAACCAGGTTTTATTTGATTCAGAGATGTGGAGAGTGGAACGGTTGAGGTAAAGGCAGGTGAGTGTCAACACCGTGAATGATTCCAGTGTTCTTATCTGAGTTCTGATGGAGAGTATCTTATACCGGTTTTGTTGTAGATCGTGGAACAGATTCCAAGGAGTTGTTGGAGGATCGCAGGTGAACCAGAAGGTAAGTCTTCCTAGGAGAATATCGTATAGAGAGTCCAGAACAGTCCATAGGAGTGAACGATAGACCAGACAGTGAGTGACTGATGTGTGTGTATTTGTAGTGTGGCTTGATTCCCACACTCTCTCGCTCACTCGGAACCAGTGGTCTACAGCTGGAACCTCCGACGGTTCTCCTGTCCACGGGAAGAGCGGGGGCTGGTACCCAAGTATGCACTGAAACGGTGTGAGGCCGGTGGTGGTCTGGGTCAGGGAATTCTGTGCATACTCGGCCCAAGGGAGGAAACGGCTCCAGTTGTGTTGGTCGTCGTGACAGTATGCCCGGAGGTAACGTCCAAGTTCCTGGATCTTCCTCTCAGTCTGGACATTTGTCTGGAGATGGTAGCCTGAGGATAAGTTTACCGTGACCCCTAGTAGTCGAAAGAATGCCCTCTAAACGCGGGAGATAAACTGAGGTCCCCTGTCAGAGACTACATCCTCGGGGACTCCGAAGTTTCTGAAGACGTGAGTGAATAAACTTTCTGCAGTGTTGAGAGCGGTTGGAAGTCCTGGGAGGGGGATTAGCTTACAGGCTTTGGAAAAACGATCTACGACCACCAAGATGCAGGTATTCCCATTGGAGTTGGGTAAGTCAGTCACAAATTCGATTCCCAGGTGAGACCAGGGCCGATGGGGAATCGGCTGGGGCACTAGCTTGCCTACGGGGAGGTGACGAGGTGTCTTGGACATGGCGCAGACTGAGCAACCTCGGACGTACCTGATGACATCCTGGGTCATACTGGGCCACCAGTACCGAGCTTGGAGGAGCGAGAGGGTCCGTTGGCTAACTGGGTATCCAGAGCCCGGTACATTATGAATGAAGCCCAGAAGGGATTGTCGTTGGGGAGTGGGCACATACGTTTTCCCTTCTGGGCCTCCCGGCGGAGCAGGTTCGGTAAGAGTGGCGGCTCGAATGTCCTCGTCGATGTTCCATTGAATGGGGCTTACAATCAAGGCTGGAGGGAGAATGGGCTCCGGATCGGAAGGTGTGTCTGGGTAGTGCATGCGTGAGAGGGCGTCGGCTTTATTGTTACGATTCCCGGGACGATAGGTGATGGTGAACTGAAACCGGGTGAAGAACAATGCCCAGCGGGCTTGGCGTGGGTTAAGTCTCTTGGCTTCTCTGAGGTATTGGAGATTTTTGTGGTCGGTAATGACTGTGAACGGATGGTTTGCTCCCTCCAGCCAGTGCCGCCACTCCTCCAGGGCGAGTTTGATGGCCAACAACTCCTGGTTGCCGATGTCGTAATTCTGCTCCGCTGGGGTCAGTTTCTTAGAATAGTATGCGCAAGGCTGGAGGCTCACCATAATGTTGGGACAGCATGGCCCCAACGCCGGTGGTGGAGGCATCCGCTTCCACTACGAACGGCATGTCATGTCAGGATGATGAAGGATGGGGGTCGTGCTGAAGGCTGTTCTTAGTCTAGTGAGAGCTTCGTGGGCGCTGGTGGTCCAGGACAGGGACTTGGGTTTTCCTCGGAGCATGGAAGTCAAAGGAGCAGTGTGGGAACTGAAATCATTGATGAATCAACGATAGAAGTTAGCAAATCCTAGAAATATCTGAAGCTCCTTTACGGTTTGGGAAAGAGGCCACTCCTTGACTGCATCAACCTTCCCCTGATCCATCTGAATCCCTTCCTGGCCAACGATGTAACCCAGGAAATGTACCATGGGGCGATGGAATTTGCATTTCTCCAGCTTTAAGAAGAGATGGTGTTGACGTAACTTCTGTAGGACCTGCTGAACGTGTTGGCGATGGTCGGCCACGTTCCGGGAGTAAATGAGTATATCGTCGATGTAGACAATCACAGAGCGGTGGAGGAACTCCCGGAACACCTCGTTCATGAATCCCTGGAAGACGGACAGAGCGTTGGAAAGACCATACGGCATAATGAGGTATTAGTAGTGGCCAGATGGGGTAATGAAGGCCATCTTCCATTCATTGTCTTCCCGGATTCGAACGAGGTTGTATGCACTTCGCAGGTCCAGCTTGGAGAATATGCAGGCCCCACGGAATTCCTCGAGGGCGGCCGGGACCAGGGGAAGTGGATAGGGCAGTTTCACCATATGGGAGTTCAGAGTCCGATAGTCGATACAAGGCCGCAAGCCCCCGTCCTTCTTGCCCACGAAGAAGAAACTAGATGCAGCTGGAGACGTGGAAGGTCGGATGAATCCTTGGCTAAGAGCCTCCTTGATGTATTCTTCCATCGCCTTGCGCTCCGGGATGGACAACGGGTATACTCTACCCTTGGGGAGTTTTGCTCTAGGCAGCAAATCGATGGCGCAGTCCCATGGCCGATGAGGTGGTAACTGAGTGGCTACCTGCTTACTGAAGACATCCTGGAACGCCAAGTAATCAGATGGGACCGTGACCTTCTCCCGAGGTTCGGGGCTTTCGATGAGGGTAGATGCAACTTGTGCGGAGTGAGATCCTGGGAGCGGAGTGGGTAATGACGTGAGACAGTTGCGGTGACAGTGCTCGCTCCAGCGAGTCACCTCACACGAGTCCCATCTGATCTCTGGAGAATGGAGAACTAGCCAGGGGCGTCCCAGGATGATATCCATGGTGGGTCCCTCCAGTACCAGAAATGTGATTTCCTCCTCGTCTAGAGTGCCAATCTTGAGCCTTAGTGTCGGTGCTCGATATTTCACCCACCCCCGTCCTAGCGGTTTTCCCTGGATGGTCTCGACTCGGAGCTCCTGGGCATGACGTTTCCGGGGCAGATGGAGACGATTCAATAGGTCCTGGGATATGAAATTGCCCGAGGAGCCCGAGTCGACGAGGGCAGGGACTGAAACAGAAAGGTCTGGGGTGAATAGTTGTACCGATAGCATTGACAACGTGGAAATGACAGGGTCTAGTTGGAGGGTACTCACCGCAGGACGTGGGGGTCTGACTGGGCAGGTCCTGATGTAATGATCCGCCGCAGCGCAGTAAAAGCACAGACCTGCCGCGAGGCGGTGAGCACGTTCCAACGGGGTGAGCCGGGAGGTGTCCACTTGCATCGGCTCTGGTACTGGGGAACCTGTGCCGGGTGTGACAGACTGGTGGGCAGCTTCGGTGGCGTGGCAGGCGGACAGACGCTGGGAAATTCGGTTGGCCTTTTGCATGAAGCTTTCCAGTCGAAAGGGAACTTTTTAGTTTGTTTGTTTTTTTCCGCTGTGTGGACATGGAGTCCACTTTAAAAATAAAGAATGACAAAATATTACAAGTTGTGCATATATAGAGCTTTGCAAAACATTAAGAGACCACTCCCAATTTTTTTTTCTAAATCAGCATTTCTACATGTATGGCAGCCATTCCATTCCAGTGTCTGTTGAATTCCAACACAGGCACACCTTATTCTTCTCAAAGGGGTCATATGATGCGATTTCAATTTTTCCTTTCTCTTTGGAGTGTACAAGCTCTTAGTGCATAAAGAAAATCTGTAAAGTTGCAAAGACTAATGTTTCAAATCCAAAAAGATATTCTTTATAAAAGTTAAGAGTCAACCACGCCTACCTAAAACGGCTCTTTCTAACACACCCCCACATATCTACGTCACGGTGTGGGAAGATTTGCATAATGCCTCCCAAATGTTCACGTAAAGAAAGAAGACGTAACATTTATTAGCTCTGTAGTATTGGTTGGTTGACCGCCGCGCCCTGACTTAAGGCACTGTGAACAGTACAACCCAAATATTCAGATGTGTGCAGCGCATTTTGTGGAGGATGAGGACTGTTTCCTTTGAGAGTAGCCTACAATGCCGGTGACTGTTTCTATATAGTTGGGCAATTACAAATTTGCAAGGACCATCTGGTGCTTCTGACTCATCCTGTAAGTACGTTTTTATATTTAAAGAATTTGCCACTGATGACTCAAATGCGAGTTTTGAGCAGTGTATCCTTGTTTGGTTGCGTTAGCTTTCTCCAGACACGGTTTTATGTTTACTCAGCATGATAAGCAACGCAATGCGTAAAAAGACAGTATAAGTTATTATAATCAATAATTATGTCCCCACTGGATGCAACAAATGCCTCGTTTGTAATGTGTTTTATTGTTTTTGTTTTGTCGCGTCGGGACACAGGGCATCACAGTATGGTAAGGGGTGTAACATTTCCATCA
Source organism: Sinocyclocheilus anophthalmus (assembly GCA_018155175.1). Lineage (NCBI taxonomy): Eukaryota > Metazoa > Chordata > Actinopteri > Cypriniformes > Cyprinidae > Sinocyclocheilus > Sinocyclocheilus anophthalmus. Next base: position 43,272 of record JADLZN010012205.1, read on the forward strand.
CACGCTTGAGGTATTCAGCCAATCACAACACACTGGATAGCTGGCCAATCAGAGTACAACTCGCTTTTCAGAATGATGAGCTGATTAGGGGATCACCTTAACCAAATCTAATTTAACAAGGAAAAGTACTGCTGTGGTCATCCCTATCCTCTTGCAATAGGACCAACTGGATGGCAAAAACAGTGCTAGTAGTATCTCAAAAGTATTTAGAATCAAATGATAACTACTGACCATGCCAAAAGAGTTGAAAAGAAAAGGTTTTATTGAGGAAAAGAAGGGTTCATTTCTGGATTTACTGCCAGAGGGATACAGTGAGAGTCAGGTTGCTTCCATCCTCAATTTTAAAGACAGCGGTTCATGAGAACAAGGTCGGTCTGCTTACATTGGGGACAACAAAGCTACAGATCGGCAGAAACATCTCTCCACTGACCGGGATGACCGCCAACTCATTCGAATGTCACTCAACAACCGTAGGATGACACCAAGTAACCTACAAAAAGAGTGGCAAACGGCAGCTGGGGTGAAGTGCACGGCAAGGACGGTTCAAACGGAGCAGGAGTAAAGTCGTGAAAAATCGAAAAAAGCCCTTGATCTATGAGAAGCAAAGGAGAGCCAGGCCGAGGTTTGCAAAAGACCATAAGGATTCGACCGTTTCTGATGAGTCCAATTCTCAGCTTTGCCCAACACCTGGTTGTCTAATGTTTAAATGGAGACCTGGAGAGGCCTACAAGCCACATTGTCTCTCACCCACTCTAAATTTGGTGGAGGATCGTGATGATCTGGGGTTGCTTCAGCAAGGCTGGAATCAGGCACAATCATCTTTGTGAAGGGAGCATGAATCAAGCCATGTACAAGTTTGTCCTGGAAGAAAACTTGCTTCCTCCTGCTCTGACAATGTTCCCCAACTCTGAGGATTAGTTCTTACAGCAGGACAATGCTCCATGCCATACTGCCAGGTCAATCAAGGTGTGGATGGAGGACCACCAGATCAAGATCATGTCATGGCCAGTCCAATCTCGAGACCTGAACCCCATTGAAAACCTTTGGAATGTGATCAAGCTGCTTGATTTTTTGTGCCAGGAGTGGGATAAAGTCACCTAACTGAAATGTGAAAGACTGGTGGAGAGCATGCCAAGACGCATGAAAGCTGTGATTGAAAATCAGGGCTATTCTACCAAATATTGATTTTTAAACTCTTCCTAAATTTTAGTATTGTGTTGCTTGAAAATGAACATGAACTTGTTTTCTTTGCATTATTTGAGTTCTGAAAACACTCCATCTTTTTTTAGTTTTTTAGTTATTTTGACCAGTTGGCATTTTCTGCAAATAAATGTTCTTAATGGCATTGTTTATTTGGAATTTGGGAGAAATGTTGTCAGTAGTTTATAGAATAAAAGAAAAGAAAAAAAAACTCAAACACATACCTATAAACAGTGTTGGGCAAGCTACTTGGAAAATGTAGTGAGCTAAGCTAACAGTTACCCTTCATTAAATTAAGCTTCACTACACTAAAGCTACAGCCCTGGGAAATGTAGCAATCTAAGCTACAGCAACATGGCAAAAGTAGTTTACTTCATCTAAGCTATTAAAAAAAAATATATAATTTCATTATATTGAAACGACATAAGTCAATGTTCTCTCAGTGATCAATAAAACTGTCAATTAAGCAGATAAACAGGCATAATAGTTCAGTTCAGTTGTTTATTCTACAACTGTTCCAAACCAATTTGGCAACAAAAACCAGTATCATGTACAGGGCCGGATTTAGCTCATATTGTGACATAGGCAAAATACATTTTTGCTGTCAGCCGGAAACCTCCTATTGGTTGTTGGTATTGTGGATTTATTGTATACAGATACATTTATATAAATAGTAACACTTCACAATAAGGTTCATTAGTTAACTAGTGTGGTTGACATGAACTAAGAATGAACAATACTTCTGTTTTTATTTATTAATGTTAATTTCAACATTTACTGTACTAATGCATTATTGAAATCAAAAGTCGCGTATGTTAAATTAGTTAATGCACTGTGAACTAACATGAACTACCAATGAACAACTGTATTTTCATTAACTAACATTAACAAAGATGAATAAATACTGTAATAAATGTATTGTTCATTGTATGCTCATGTTAGTTAATACATTAGATAACATTAATGACATCTTATTGTATAGTGTTACCATATAGATGTGTAGGCCTACAAATAACTTAGGCTACGTTTATTTGCATCGTTGCATGTGTCATTATATTAGTAACATTTCACCAAAATCAAGTTCAAATACAAAGTTTTTGACCAGCGAATGTTTTTCCCTGTCACTAACACCACAAAGGCGGTATGGGCATCGCATTTACATTTTCATGAACTTGCAGGTTATACAGTTTTCTGTCGCTATGTGGGCGCTCAGTTTTTTTCTGTTATTTGGCCAAAGTATCATATTATAAAAGATTCAGCGCTTCGCACAAGCTATTTGACTGTGACTTGACAACAAATGCTAAGACACTCTTCTCTGCACCTCAAATACAAAAAACATTAGCCTTTATAAATATAGTGTTTCTTGAGTAAAGAAAATGTTGTACTTATTCAATCAACAGTTCTTTTATTTACCTTCAGACTGCAAACAAGCTGAGATGCTGCCGCACGTCATTCACGAGAGAGGCGGGAGGAATAATGAGGTTTGACTGACAGTTTGAGGAGCCAATGGAGTTACGAGGTTTAGCGTCGGTGGCGTCACTTTTACTGGTCCAGGATCAGTGATCCTTAGATGTTATATTTCTGATTTGCGCTCGAGCTTCAGAAATGCTTTGGATAATGTAGCTTTTGTTGACGCTACCGCGCTACTTGATCAAAAACAGAGGTTTGCTACTGAAAAGCTATTTGATTAAGAAAACAGCAATGCTACCACCACACTACTGAGAAATGTAGTTAAGCTAGTAGCGTCACTACTTGTAGCGACGCTATTGCCCATCACTGCCTATTAATAGTAAAACCTATTGCAGTAGTCTCTTAACTTTTTCCAGACCTATATTATGTATATATATATATAGCTTGGCCTTCCACGGTCACCTGCATTTCCTGTTATAATGGTCGCTAGTCCTGAGCTTTCAGCACCTTCCTGTCCTGTGGTTCCCACACCAGAGCCAGTTCACAACATGGGTGCTACACCAGAGCCAGTCCGCAAGATGGCTGCCATTCCAGAGTCTTGTCCCATTATGGCTGCCAGCCCAGAACCTATTCACAAGATGGTTGCCAGCCCAGAGCCTCTCCATAAGGTGGCTGCCAGTCCAGAGCCTCTTCAAAAGATGGCCACCACGCCAGAGTCTTCAGCCGTCATGGATGCCATGCCAGTGTTTCTGGCCATCATGAACGTTATTCTTGAAGCTAGTAAGGCAGTGCCCAGACAACCGAGACTGATGTCCAGTGTGGCGGACCCACCACTGATGTCAGTGCAAGTGGCAGGCATTCCGGTGAACTCAGCGCTCTCAAACCCGGCGATCTCAGAGGTTCTCCCACCTTCCGCTAACCTTCCAGTAATGACGGTCGCCATTTTGTGTGTCTGGGCTATACACACTTCTGAGGCAGCGGCGTCCGCTCCAGCCTGCTCCAGTTCACAAGTCCACTCCTGAGCCCTCTCCAGTTCACGAGCCCGCTCCTGTCCATGAATCAAGTCAAGTCAAGTAAAGTCACCTTTATTTATATAGCACTTTATGCAAAACAGATTGTGTAAAAGCAGCTTTACAGTGTTAAACAAAAAAACAATGTGTGCTGATAATGCAAAAGTGCAATAGAAAACAGTGTTTTTCAGTCAAAGTCGGTTCATTGTTGATTCAGTGATATCATCATCCAGCTCAGTTCAGTTCTCTTCAAATAGTGTCTGTGCAATCAAGTCAACAATATTGCCAGAAATTGTGTCCCCAACTAAGCAAGCCAAAGGCAACAGTGGTAAGGAACCAAAACTCCATCGGTGACAGAAATGGAGAAAAAAGCCTTTTGAGAAAACCAGGCTCAGTCGGGGAGCCATTACTCCTCTGGCAGATGAAACCAGCATGGTGTGGTTTAATTCCAGGCTGCAACACAGTCAGTTAGCGGAGGAACTCATCCTGGGTTCTCGTTGTCTTGTGCTGATGGCCATCGCGGTGATGAGGTCTTCGCTGGGGTCTGTCCTCTAGGGCTTAATCTAGTTGACAGGTCTCCGCGGACATTCAGAGGTGTAGAGGTCGTCTCAAGGTGCTGATCCACCATCTGGACTGGCACGGACTGGATCCGGGTGACTGCAGTGACCATCTGATCTGGAGACGAACTGGATCTGGGTGGCTACGGTGACCTTGGAATAAGAATGAATCAGACTAACATTAGTGCAGATGCCATTCTTCTTAGGATGTAGCGAGTACATTGGGTGTTACGGGAAGTGTTCCCGGTTCAGGTTGACCTAATTAATGCAGCCTAACAATCCTTTTTTGGATTTGAATTATAGAAATGTGATAGTGTATTATGTGTATGCCAGGTTACAGAGATGGGTCTTTAATCTATATTTAAACTGACAGAGTATGTCTGCCTCCCGAACAATGCTAGGTAAATTGTTCCAGAGTTTGGGCGCTAAATAGTAAAAGGATCTGCCACCAGTTGTCTTCGATTATTCTAGGTATTATCAAATGGACAGTTTTTGAGGTTTTTGCAGCATAAGTGAAGGACTATAATGCGATAAGAGCTCTGCTGGTCTGTCAAGTACTTAGAAGCTAAAACATTCAGAGCTTTATAAGTAATTAGCAAAATTTTTAAATGCATACGATGTGTAATAGTGAGCCAGTTCAGTGTTGACAGAACCAGTCTAATGTGGTCATACTCCCTGGTTCTAGTAAGAACTCTAGCTGTTGCATTTTGGACCATCTGGAGTTTGTTTATTAAGCGTGCAGAGCAATCACCCAATAAAGCATTACAATAATCTTACCTTGAGGTCATGAACGCATGAATTCATGTTTTTGCATTTGACATTGAGAGCATAGGTTGAATCTGCTCCAGAACCTGCTCCAGTCCATGAATCTGTGCCAGTGTCCACTCAAGCCCCAGAGCTTAGTCCTGTGTCAGCGGTTCCTGATCTTGTTATTCTGCCTGTTTTCTGGATTACTCTGTTTGCCTCAGCCCCTTACTCTGTCGTTGTTTTGGACTGCCTATTTGTGTATTACCTTTGCCTGCCTTTGGATCACATTTGTGGATTACGACGTCAGTTCATGACACACACACCCCTAAAACCCACATAACTGTCATAATAAGAGATATAATATATATATATATATATCTATAGCGACATATAAACATCAGCTGACTGTGCTGTGTTTGTTAATGTGCAGCTGAATATGCGCTTGCTTTTTTATATGGATCATTGGACCTTTAATCCTTCAAGCCTGCCTTACTTTGATATAATCATTGATTACAGCTGTAACATGCATCTTCTGTATAGCAGGAGGAATGTGACCCTCTGTTAACCTTTTTCTTTTTCTTTTTTTTTTCTCCTTCAGTCACCTTTGTTCTTGTCTGTCAGTCTCATCTACTGTACCCCTCATTCAATTTATGAACATTTATAAAAACATGTTTTTTTGCCCCTCTTTATCTCACCCTAATGAGTTAAGAACCTGTTTCTAATTTGCAAAATAGAGATTAGATGAAAATGATACGTCTACCCATAATTCATAGTATAAAGAAAGGCACATCTCACACAAGACATATTTTCAACACTAATAACTGAAATCAGGTACACTGGTCTAGACAACAGCAACATGTCAGGTCATCTCGAAGTATCAAGTGTATTCTTCTTGCAATAAAGCATCTCATGTTGTTATCATGCTAAAGGTTATTTGGAATTTAAATCCCAGGTCAGGTTTGGAGACCCTGTTGGAAAATCCACTTCATGGATGGTCATTATTTGCCCCACTTTGATTTAGATTATGAGAGGTCCCTCTGACTAGCAATATATCTACATTCAATCACTTGCATATTCTTTTATCCAGAGTATAGAAGTTAGAGCATAGACAAACATTTTCTTATTTTAGTAGCTGTTTGGTATTGTGAAAAATGTTATAGAAAAAGCAGTAGAATGAATGCCCCACTTTGATTTAGATTATGAGAGGTGCCTCTGACTAGCAATATATTTACATTCAATCACTTGCATATTCTTTTATCCAGAGTATAGAAGTTAGAGCATAGACAAACATTTTCTTATTTTAGTAGCTGTTTGGTATTGTGAAAAATGTTATAGAAAAAGCAGTAGAATGAAATAGATATCACCCCACCAGTTTCTGTCACTTTCTCAATATGTCACTGCCTCTTCCAAGATTCAATTTTACTTTTACTTGTTTAGACCCAAGACAGCAAAGGCCCCAAGTGAAAAGCAAAAAAAAATGGAGGGAGGGAAAGAGAAAGTCAGACAGCTATTGTTCAATGTACTTCAGTTGCCGTAATGCATACAAATTTACCTCAAACTGTCTCTTTTCCTCTAAGGCTTGTGTCTCTGAAGGGTTTGCCAGCCTCTGTGCTGTGTGAGTGTGTTTCCTTTGTATTAATGTGATGTACAACACACACACACACACACACACACTAACAGATAGAGGTTGTAGGATTAAAGTATTCTACAGAGTTAAAGCCAAGCTGTTTCTATCCCACCCACTCTTCTTTGATTTGGGTAATTGCAGCATTTGCTGTGGTCCCACTGGAGTTACTTATGTCTCACACACTTAAACGCTGACAACAGTGATCTCTTAGCTTGCAGCTGAGGTACTCAGAGTCAAGATTTCTTAGAATGTCACCCTTCACAGCCAGGGGAAAAAATACAGTGGCCCGAAACAGTATTTGGACAGTTAAGCCATACTAAAAAATATATATATATATGTAGAAATGTCTTTACATTATAAAAGAAATATAACAACATATATACTGAAAATGAAGACTGAAAATATTTAAGGTTGTCAAATGTTAATGGACCATGTAAATGTGATGAAACTACACCTCTGGTTACTCAGCTGTATACCTGTGTGAACAAAAATGTGCTAATGATGCTTGCATCATTTGTATACCGCCTTTTGCAATGCGGAAGTAAGCTATTTTCTGTGAATCTTTAAGACTTTTGATTCATTAGCCGCTAATGATAAGTAACCAGAAGAATAACAAAGTGCAGTAAACGGTAAAACTGTTACCAACCAGTGTGTTTATGATTACGATAATATATTTAAATAATATGATAACAAATACCAGTTTGAGGATGACATCGGAAGTGAAGGTAGAAATGGCCGCGCTTGTTCTGATATTTATCATATTTCCAGACATTTTTAAGTGTGACCTCCATGTATTCTGCTTTTTAAATATCAACAAGTATAATCCACACTGCTGCTTGTTCTGGCCATGAACTGTTGGCGTGATGGTTGTGTTGAGGGTTGTCTAAAAGGCTGTGTCTCCTTTAAGACTTCAGTGTAAATGCCTACTCCTATAATTGAGTAACATAATTTTATAACATATTACATGTGGAACACTTTTGAAAACTTAAACTATTTTACTATTACTATTCTGGCTATGAACTGCCCTCTTAGGCTGGAAGACACTACTTATAGGGCTAGGTGTCATATTTAAGGCCGTTTCACACTGAGTGCGATGCGAAAAAGCAAGGCGAATCGCCGACGAACGTTGCTTTCACACCGAGCACGAAACGATTGATCGCCTTCTGCTAATTCACGCCTGCACGCTAGGTGGTGCCGACCAGCAATGCATTTTTACTCCGATATGTATCTCATATATGGATTTAACATCATCCACTGCTCAATATACAGCATTAAATATAGCTAAATAAAGTTCGGTTCTAAGCCAGAAACACAAACTATCTATAATGCTTACAAGGAAACATCTTAAAATATAAATATAAGTACAATTAGCATCAAGCCACATTTGAACATTTATGTGATTATTAATGTTTTTTGCTTAAAACCCACTATAAACCATCATCGAGTGCTTGTAATAACTTCCGATTGTGATTTATAGTTGATTTTGATTCTATAATAGGCAGACATGCACTCTTTGTAGGCTATGTTTAATAACGCCACACTGCTTATTGTCATAAACATCCTTTATTGTTATAAAATTACCATGAGCCACATACAAAACACATACAGAAAATATATCGTCATAATCATGTCTATTTGCTTTCACATTTCATGTGTAGAAAAATGTTTCACTCGTTTTTATAAACACGGAAGATCTAGAGAGTTAACGCGCTCTGACTTATAACACTCGCGCACGTGGAAGAAAACGGACACTCCAGATCACATAATTCAATGGAGAATTTAGAAATTATATTAAGAACATGTGAGAATAAGGCCCAATCCCATTCTACTATTTGTATACCCCCTTCCCTACCCCTCCCCTTGTCCCCTTGAAACATAGGTCAGGGTAGGGGGAAAATATTCCCCTAAGAATTGGGACAACACTACTATGCCGTCACACGTCATCATACGTCGTTTAGCTCCTACAATACACACACCTATATTGGTGTGCTGGTGTGCATTAGAGCCTTTAATTAATTACCGTTCTATATTAATGCGCTGCTTACTGACACACACACACACACACCCACACACCATATATATATATATATCATCGGAGATCGTGCCCAGCTCACACATCCAGGAGAAAATAAACTTGTCAACGCTGCCCCGCGACTTTTATTAATAACAGTTTAAATACTGAATCACTACATTTATATTTTCCAGCAACAAGAGGATAACATCGCTGTTTTTTAAGTAAACTCACTCTAAAAAAAGAAACGCACAGACGCGCATACACTCAACTTTCATCTCTCTCTCTCTCTCTCTCTCATTGGCAATATTTGAGAAAAGGGTTTAGCGTTTTATAATTATTGGGGGAACTAGCCCCCCTCAATGTCTACGGTGGTTATCGCCCTGATCAGACATGAACATATGTTGTGGCACTATCGTGCAGTCTGTAATGATATGACGTTAGCAAATATTAGCAATTTTTGCAAACATTTCTTTGAGTAACATGACCATAAATATGAACTCACGATTGAATGTAACATAAAACAAATGATTACTTTTCGTAAAAAAAATTTATTAATGCCAAAAATGCTTACATTTATGGTTCTTTTTGTTCGCTCGGGCAGCCACGTTGCCGCTGTAGCCGGTTTACGCTGAGATAATTCATACCCCTTCGTTTTAAGTGTGGTCCCGAAAAATCTTCGTTTGAAGGGCTGTCTGGCCCTTCCCCTTACCCCTACCCCTCCAACCAAAAGAGAATTGAGACAGGAAAAAGGGGAAGGGCTAAGGGGTAGAATTAGGATTGGGCCTAAATCTGTTCTCATATACCAAAGATAACAGGAACTCGGCATCCATTCTCTTCTCTCTACCGGGATACTCTTCTTCGGTGTTTGTTTACACTGGTTTTCGAAACAGCGCCACCATTCTCACACTTTTGTGCAACAGCAGCTGCTCTGGGCACGTGATCTAAGCTCAAATCTGATTGGACGGCCCGTTTCATCGTGGAGCGACGGGGAAAAAATCGACACACAGGACGAAAATAAATTCCTCGCTAATTCGCACCACGAATGATTGCGCCTGGTGTGAATAGCCTCATAGGAATCTATTGTTTCGATTCAAAAGCGTCATCGCGCCGAACATTCACGCCAAATTTTCGCTTTCAGTATGAAAAGCCCTTTAGTGTTAGTGTTGATTAATTGGTGTTATTGTTAATTAATTATAATGACTAGCTTCCTGTTGCTTGTTTTTTTTTTTTTTTAGCTTGCCATTTTGAGGAAGCTCTTGTCATTTGTGTGCTTAAGCTGCATCAAAATTTGGGTGTGGCATCTGAAGCTAACAGTTTTTGGGCCATTTTCTCTTTAACAATTCCAAATGCATTAAGCTCTATGGAGTGGCCAGTTATTTACCAGACAATTTGCTTATCATTTTGTGGATGGAGCTGATATCAAAACAGTTGGAAAAAGATGCTAGAAACATTGTATTGTATGACATATCATACATCATTGTTTTCTTGCTAAGCTTGTAAAATCGGTGTTCTGTGACGCTGTCTGCAGCAATTTTCATGTGGAGGTCAAAGTGCTGCATGATGCTTGTGTTGAGAGGTGTGTCTCCTCTCTTCTCTCTCAGTATCTGCAGCTGCTATGGCTGGTTGCTAGGCAACAACATCTCTGCACAAAGACGGAGCCCAGCTGGGGTGGACTAGTCTGCCAGTCTGCACGTCCTTCCGGAGGTGCGATTGTGAATGTGTGAGCATGTGTGGAGGGGTTATTGAGTTTACTGTATGTATGAGCTAAAATGCTTACAGATCCTTGTTGATTCATATAAGCATCAAGGAAACAGTCTCTGTCGAAAAGCTTTAATCTGCACCGCCAACTAGGTTTTTAAATTTTTTGAAGAAAAAGATGCTTGCATGTACAAAACTTGTCACATTTTATTATCTGCCAGGTTAAAAATTGTAGTACACAAACAAGCTACATGATTTGAGTATAATTCATGTCTGTAGCACAAACATTTAAATAATGGTGTTGCTTGCCTTTGCAAACACCCCTGATAATTACTGAGTGGAATAATAATAATTTTGATAATGCAGAACTGAGTGGAATTTATTAAAGCATGGTTTGATTTTTCAGTTTACTTTTCATGTGTGAGAAACTGATGTTAACCCTTGATTAGAACGGAGTGCAATTTGGTTTAACGTTCTGAAAGAGGAACAATTATCCTCTGAAAACTGCACCTCTTAATTCTGGTATCTCTCCAGAATAACACAGGCAGAGAGAGGAAGAGACAAAGAGACGGGGCCATTTTGTTTCTCTTTCTCTGTACTCGCCTGCAATCTAGTGGTTGTGCACTACACTATAAACCTTAAGCCCCCTGTCTAGTACTAGACTCAACAGTATCAAACCACACAGCTGAGACATGTTTAGTGTAAGACATGTCTTAATTTCTTTATGCGATGGGTCATGAACTGCATTGTTTTTTTGTTGTTGTTTTTTAGGTTTATTAAGGTGCACTTATAATAAAATAGTAAGATTTAGATTAGTAAAATCTGTACATCAGAAACATCTAGAAAGAAATAAAAGACCACATTCTACCCTGATTTTAGCCATGTTTAAAGGGCTGTGTCTCATTTAAGACTTCGATGTAAATGCTTATTCCTATGATTGGTTAACATCTTTGCATATGAAATATATTACACGTGGAACTATACTGAAAAGTTTTTACTATTACAGCTGCCGAGAACAGTTATGATTATAGCATTATATTTAGGTCTACTTCCATTACATATTATTGTAGTTTATCGCAGTCATGTCTTATGAGTACACAATAAATAAGAGAATCATTGTGCAGTGCTTATGTAGTCATTGATTATAACAGGGTTTTTAGTGAAAATGCAGAACTGATTCACTGAGCTGTGACTGACAGCAACAGAGTGTTCTTTGCTTGCTTTCTGTATATAATTTAAGCACAATTTAAATAACAGGTGATTTTCATGCTACTAGAAGGAATAATGTAAAGTTGACTATTTAGACAATGGCTTGACTTACTAATGCATAAACAAACAAACAAAGAACATCTGACTGAATTTGAGTCCTTACATATGCATAATATGTAAGAATAAACACGCTTACATGTTGTCGCATTTCTGTCAGGTCCATATCTTTCTGTAAATGTCTGTTTGCAAAGCCTGTGTTGAATTATGACTGGTTTAGTAAAAAGCCCACAGTAAAATATACCAAACAAACAAATAATGCTCTGCTGAGACATTCACATAGTTGAAACAACCACTTTCCTAACAATAGGACCCTTTGAAAGGTAATGTTACTTTTAGTTAAGTGATCCCATTTTCACTTTCTTCATTAACACACCAATGGGCGGGTCAAAGAGATGATGATGAAGAAGTAGACATTGATCTGTGTCGGTGCGGGCATTCTTGTGCTGATGTATTCATCTCTATTACATAATAAAGAGGAGGAAGTAGTCATTTTGGCAGCTTGGTTTTAACAAAAGCTGTTTTTAGACTAACGTTAAATTCTTCCCATATGTGGAGCTACAACTGAAAAATGTATAATCAAATTAAATAAGTATGCATCTTCTTTGGAGTAAATGCTAACTTTTTATTTAAATATCACTCAACAAACAAATGAACATGATTCAATCTTCAGCAGCTTATAATGTCAAATCTGAATGTCAAATATGATGACATTTAGCAGATACGTACAAGATGTCTATAGTATGCTATGTATTAAATTTTGAATAAGAACTTGCCACAAATTGGCACTACTCTGGATCCGTGATGGTTAAAATAAAAAATGTGTTATTTCTTTGAATCCTTGAGTGCCCTCCAAAGTTTATTTAAAGGGTATTCATTTTTTGCAAGAATTTATTTTTTTTGCCATTTCACCCTTTTTTGAAAAACCTACTTTTTAAATGGCTTGACATTTGGTACGTGCCATCATGACATAAGCCTGACAAAAATACATTAAAAACAATTTTGAGTCATTTAATAATTGTGAAGACTTAGGTCAATATATTTGTGGTTGTGGCTTATAAATAGTTTTGATGCTTGAGGGGCTAACAGCAATTCCTTAAAAATCAGCCATTCTTATTAATGGGAATGTGTCTCATAATTTTAGTGTAAATATAATTATTATGAAAGGATTATAAATATACTGAGTTTCCATTATCTCCGAAACTATAAGTATTTACTCAAAGTGTATATATTCCTAATATTATTGATAGCGTAGTTGTCAAGTTGTCAAGGCAGACAAGACCGAACATATTAATGCCCTAATTAAAGACTCCATAATACATACAAACATACATGCATGGCAGTTGTATCACCATATCATCTACATGAGCCGTTGGTGCTTAAACCCTGATAATCACAGTTTGCAGCTATATTTTTTTATTTCATTACATTTCATTTCATTTCAACCAAATGAGGCAAACTATTTGTTTTATAAAGACCACCACCAAAGTCCAGTGTGGTTCAGTTTCTTTGTCCATCAGGTCATTTGTATTCCATTCGGTGACTAGTGTGTGCAGTACAAAGCTAAGATATCTCTCTTTCAACATCAATGCTGTAAGCGCAATTAAAGGAGGGGTGGATGCAGTTACCTTCAGAAAAAGACGGACGTCCATTATTAAAATTCAGCACAGCCTTTGTGCTGCCAGAAACAAAACTATAATAAAAGCTTCTTAATATGCGGATGATCTCACTCACAGCCAATCAGACTCATTTCCCCACACATGCCCTTATCTGTCTAACCATTCAGGAGAAGGTTTTTTTTCTGTCTTTCTTTCTTTCTCTCTGTTTTGCTGAGTGAGCGGGCTATAGACTGCAAGTAATCACAGAGGATGTTGCTATGGTGACAACAAATCTGCAGGGCGATTGATGGTGCAGCAGTTGCTGTGACAATAGTGCTGCAGGAATACGCTGAGTGGACGCTTTATGTTTAGTTTGACAAGGTCAGATACGTGGTGGGACAAGAACCCATCAAAATAGAATACACAGTACCCCCTCGGATTACATACCATAGTGCATTTCTGTACAGTATTTACTGCAAGGACCCCTGACAGCTACACCCAACCTCCTGTACACTGTGTGACTGCAAATAACACATCCAGTATGAATCCTGTTACATCAGTCAGCTAACTTAAACAGCACTTAAATGATCATTACATTTGAGTGACTTTTTTTTACTTGAGATAGGGTCACAGTCCACATTACATTCACACTATTGGTTTTACCCAGGCAATTTGAAAATAATAATAATAATAATACTAATAATAACTCCCCCAAAACGGAAAAGAGGCTTCCCACCATCTATTATCGTTGTGTTACAAAAGAAATATTAGCTCATTTTGGGATAGGTTTTGCTATTTAACTTTTGGGTAATAGGGAACACATATTCACTATTAACTAAGAGTTTCCCTCAATAAACAACTAATTTGCGGCTCATTAATTGTTTGTAAAGTGGTTGTTAAGTTTAGGTATTGGGTCAGGTTAATGGATCTAGAATATGGTCATGCCGAATAAGGCATTAATATGTGTATAATAAGTACTAATAAACAGAAAATATGCTAGTAATATGCATGCTAATAAGCAACTAAAGTTAATAGTGAGAATTGGACCTTAAAATAAAGTGTTACTGACTTTTGTACCAAATTGAGTTCTCTTTTGCCTTTTATTGGGCTTGAAAAGACAAATTCATACAAATTTATTATTTATTTTATTATTTTTATTTTTATTTTGGAATATAACTTCAGTTTCAGTTCACTGTTTACATCATTGTCATTGTTTCTCTGTGACCAACACATACAAATAATACTTGTGGTAAATGAGTATGGAATATGGAGCACTTCTTCTGTCTTCTTTTTATGGAAGTGCATACCGAGAACATTGGGGGGACCAACCAAACTCTTAACTCAGTAACAGTTAGATAGGAACAATTCTCACTATATCTAGTTGTTTATTATCATGCATATTACTATCATATTGGCTGTTTTTTAGTATTTATAAAGCACATATTAATGATATTCTGCATGACCGTATTATGGAATTCCTTACCCTACTCTATACAATACCTAAACTTAACAACTACCTTGCTTTAATAAGCAGCAAATTAGGAGTTTGAGGAAAAACTCTTAGTTAATAGTGATAGTCCATAATTTAAAGTGTCACCTTCTAACTCAAGAGTTAATGTCTTATTTCTAGGTTTACATCCAACACTTTAAACTGTAGTTTAACATGAATTATTACATTTATGCAAAGTTAATAGACTCTCTTGTCATTTATTTATGTTCTCCATTTGAAAATATTCGACTTTGTCAGTTTATTTAACCTGTTGTTAACATTATTGTTTCTGCTGCATGTTTTTATTGTTGTGATAGGAAGATGAAATTAAACAAAAACAGAAGTAAAATATGAAATAAATATCAGTTCCTTATATCAGTTATTGGACAGATAAATATACAAATAATCTTGCACCTGTGTTGATTATAAAAAAATCTATATCGGTCTAAAATCTAAATCTCTGTTATAATACTAAGTTACTTGGATCAAAACCAAAGAAACAACAACTTTTTGTCATGGGGTCAGTGAAAACTTTGGCAGGGCAAGAAAAAACAGGTCAAGCCAGTAGACAAGAGTTGAGACCTATACACAACTTTTTATGATTTTCACTCTTTTTAACAGTTAACCTATAATAGTCCTGGCAGGGCAACAAATTAAATTTGCAGCTCCAGAGGTACTGATCATTTTTTAACAAATTGCTTGAGCTGAAACCACCATGTGACTGATAACTCTGGAGCTGCAGCAAAGCGACATTTTATTTTATTTTATTTCATTTAATTTCAGGCACTCTGACAGGTTATTCAATATGTCACTGTCAACTTGTTACACTTCTTTCTTTTCAGTTACTCTGAATAGGCATGCTGGAAAAAAAATCAAGGATTCAATTTCTCTTTGTTCTGGAGTGCATCTTCCTTTCTGTCTTTTTTACCGTCTCTAAATACTTGCTTCTTTCTTTCTTTCTTTCTTTCTTGCTTTGTCATAGGTCAGGATAATATAGCTTAAGTTGTTGATATTTAATATTTAATATTAATATTAATGATAAACTGATTGATGACATCGGATATAAAGTATTTTAAAAAGTTTATTTTATTTTATTTTACTTTACTTTACTCAGTAAGCCTCTCACTATGTGTTGGAGAAAATACAACTACTAGTTATTTCACTCTTTTTGTAGTTTATTTTGACCTAGTCATTTTCTTTGTTCTCCTCTTTCTCCTTTTGTATTTATGTGTGTCTTTCACCTTCTTTGCCCTTGTGTATTGTTTTTTGGCATACGCTTTTATTGTGCTGCTGCTCTGCACACACTCACACTCAAACACATGCGCACGCACACACACACACACACACCTACACCTACACACAGCTTACTGGGTTTTTGGGTTAGGCACTTCCATGAGTTGAGTTCTCTTTAATTGTTCTCTTTTAAGAGAGGGCAGACATTAATTAGTGTGATTCCTGGGGGTGATACCACATATGAGAGTGTTGAAAAATCTTTTAGCAATCATGTATTTTACAAAATGAATAGCAACATAAATGCAAGCACACAGACAGTCACCACCCCTTCCCCAAAACAAATAGATCTCTCAGAGGAGTAATGAGGGCCGTGTCTTAATTTTTCATTCTTTTGTCTTTGCTATACAGAACATGCTTTTGATATTTTAGAAGGCATTTGAGAAACTCCTCCTTAAAATAGTGTTTTATTGATACAACTTGAAACATGGTAACATTCTCTGTTGCATACCTTTTTGTATCTGAAAACAAATGTGCACAGGCAAAGTATTTTTCTGTAAACTCCTTTCAGACTGACCACTGCTTGTGGTCATGTCTGTGTGCACTTCTATCTGTCTAACATAGAACACTTGAAACAATGAAAAAGTCTTAAAAAAAAAAGTAATATTACTGGCTGCAGTTGGCAGCTGGTCCGAATGAGCGTGTGAGTTTGTGTGTGTGTGTTTGTGTGTGCATGTGTGTGTGTGTGCGGGCATGTGTGTGGGTTTCAGCAGTATATATGTTTTTTTTTTTTTTTTTTTTTTTTTTTGGGGACTCCTGCAGACCTATGTAAATTTGAGGGGGTGTGTTTGGGATGGGTTATTGGTGAATAAGAATCATATGGCCCTGGCAGCTGTTAAGGCAAGGATTATGGGCAAGAGGGGGTGTCATATGAGAGAGCCATAAGATGTAGTGGTTACTATAGCTGCACTGTAAAAAAAATAAATACATAAAATGAACAAACAAATAAATAAATTTAAATTAAAAAAAAATCACAGTTTAGTTGTTTTAGCTATTTAATTTTTTTAAGTTGACCTTGCAGTTTCTGAATTTGTTCATTCAATTTAGCATTTAAAATTTTCGCTGTTTCAACTAGTTTGTAAGTTGACCGAACTAGACTATTTGCCCCCTCAACTTAAAAAATAGGCAAAAAAAGAGTGCAAACACTGAATCACTCTTTCACAATCGTGGTGTTATCATCCTGGAATATGGAATATGTAGGTTAGATTAAAAGCTACTCACTACATTAGTTATGAACCACAAAACCAGTCATAAGGGTCGATTTTTTCGAAATTGAGAATTAAACATAAACAACTGCCGAATGAATATGCTTTTCATTGATGTATGGTTTGGTAGGATAGGACAATATTTGGCTAAAAATCTGGAATCTGAGGGTGCAAAAAAATCTAATATTGAGAAAATCATCTTTAAAGCTTTAGGTTTCTTAGCAATGCATATTACTACTCAAAAATTAAGTTTTGATATATTTACTGTAGGAATTTTACAAAATATCTTCATGAAACATGATTTTTTTACTTAATATCCTAATGATTTTGGGCATTAAAAAAAAATTCGATAATTTTGCCCTATACAATGTATTTTTGGCTATTGCTACAAATATACCCCAGCGACTTAAGACTGGTTTTGTGGTCCAGGGTCACATATATGAGGTTTGTTCACCGTTATATTCTGTCGGGATTATAATAATGTCGCAAATTTATAATGCTTTAAATATAGTCCTATAGCATTAATCTCACAACATTATATCCCGCATTCAATATTATAACGATTATTGACAGATTCAAATGAAACTAACGCATCATTTATTTCCAAGACCACATACAACATACATTAACTGCAGTCTTTGCATTAATCTAGAGCAGTGCTTCTGAACTGGTTTGGCCATGGGACCCACATTTTCCCATGGTCATCAAGCCGCGACCCACTTTATGATATAATAAGAGGCGGACAAAGTACTCAACTCCATTACTTGAGTGAAAGTACAGATACTGCTGGTCAAATATTACTCCATTACAAGTAAAAGTTGTAAAGACAGATTTTTACTTAAGTAAAAGTACAGAAGTACTTGCTTTTAAAAGTACTTAAGTACCAAAAGTAAATTTCCTTTTTTATGTCAATGCACTGTTTTATTGTTGTACATAGTAGTACTTGCAATACTTCTGAAGCAACTTAGAATACATTACACCTGCTGAATACACTGACTAGCTTGTAGTATATTTGGAATAAAGAGCTTTTAGAATGTTAAAAACCTATGGGGAAAACAACAAAACAAAACAAAATTATTTAACACCCCTACCCACCCAAAAGCAGGATGGTAGTGACCTCACACAGCTCTGACATGCTCTGTGCACACATCTACTGTATGTGTAGCCATTCATCCACATTTGAACAGAGTGGACAGTGAAATCCTGTAAATACAGAGTGATAAGGAAGAAAAAAAAATCGAACCTGCTTTAAAACCCAGCAACACAACTGTAGCTGTATAACTTTACAACAGCAACACTGCTTTAACAAAAAAGCAAAACAGCAAGATTTATTTGACATCAAAACAAACATTTTAAATGCCGTCTAATCGCTCTCGTGGTACTTTGATGCCACACACAGAACAGTCTGTGCAGTGGTGCTTCAAGTCCAACACCTTTTGTGTTTATTAGGAGACACACAACAGTTCTTCTTTGGCTTTATACGTAATATTTTCACGTACTCAATTTAGCAAAATCAGACAATATTGTCTAATATATACCACAATATTAACGTCTTATTATTGAATTGTTGTAAATAAATATCACATTTGCAGCTGGTCAGTGCTCAAAAAATGCTGGGAAATCACTTCACATAACCCTACAAGAGTGATTACTGATAAACTGTCTGAAAAATCACCCACTGACTTTCAAAGCTGCTAATGACTTTCTACTTCGAGGACCTTGATAGAAATGTAGTGGAGTGAAAAGTACAATATTTGTCTTTCAAATGTAGTGAAGTTCATAAGTCATAAGTTCCCAGAAAAAATTAATACTCAAGTAAAGTACAGATACTCAAAAAAATGTACTTAAGTACAATACTCAAGTAAAAGTAAATGTACTTAGTTACTGTCCGCCTCTGATTATAAGATATATATATATATATATATAATTTGTTTTAAAAAATATAATACCTTCATGCAAATCCTTCCCAGCTAACACACGAAGTACCAGTTATGTTATTTATTGGTACTTTACTTTTATTTCACACGTTGCATGCTCGTAGTTTCTTTTGTGCTTTAGTGAAATGATATACAGCGTGCGCCACCACATTTGCGCATGCAATTTAAGAGTGCATGCTACAAGCACAGTATAACGTCTGACAGGACAGGATAGTTAATTTTTCTGAGGTGAGAGACTTTTTATTTCATAACATGTTACAAAAATAACAGTAGAATAATTAGACTGACATTAAGCCAGCACATTGCGAAAAGCACTGAAGTTTTCACATGGAGTGTGGCACTGACACGGTAAATGATAGCCTATAATCAAGTTAAGTGCCAACATTTAGAATAAGTTCTTAAATGTATCTCTTAAGAACAGCTTTGTAGTCTCACCAATAAATCATCAAGACAATTCAAACACTTTCATGATATTTAATTTGTGAACTAGTTCTTGTTAGGCGCAGCCATCACTGTTAGCCTACCGGAAATAAGTTTACCCAGCATGGGTCATGAAATTGGCCTGTGGGTTGAATGGGTCGAATCAATTCAATAACAATAAGCTTGATCAAGATGCATTGGCGCTGCGCAGACTGATCAGCGCATGACATCAAAGTACCGCGAGAGTGATTCAAAAGCTTAGAGTCGTCTGCTCTACAGTCACTCTTGCGGTACTTTGATGACATACGCCAATTGGTCTGCGCAGCGCCGATGCATCTCGAACAAGCCTATTATCACTTTCTCAACATCACTTATCGCGAGAACTCGTGAAGACCGTTGCAGACAGAAGACGTTTGTCAGCCATCTTGGTGTGCTTCTCCACAAAGTTTGGCAGTGTTTTCAATCTACAAATTTGGTAAGTAAATATTTGTATTTATTGGTTTAATATGTGTAAAATTATGTTGTCTAAGAAGAGTATATTTTAATGCGTCGTATTTTCTAGATATATGTATGCCAGTGTTGGTTTCGCGGCACTCTGAAGCCTCAAAATACATGCAATTCCACAGTATTTTTCACATAAATACCTATGCGGTATTGAATAATGAATAAACAAGATGACAACTCAAACTGTCTCCTTGAGCACCTCCCTCAAAGTTCGTTTGGAGCATGTACATATGACATTAGCTATGTTTCCATCCACCTATTTGTATGCTCATTTTGGAATAACGCATAAAAGAAACTCTGGATGGAAATACCAAGATGCGCATAAAATAAGCACCAGTTAAGCTGCTATAACAAAGAGGACCAGGGAGATGCCAAAAGACCACTAAACCTGCTGCCTTAACCTGTACATGCTACTATACGGATCCATTCAGAATAACTAAACACATGACCAGCGCATAATCTAAAACACCCAGACGAATCATATAATCACCCAGACCCTGATGCTTTTACTCTGAGTACCGGCAACATGTCAGAAGTGCCTGTACGCACGAAAAAGTGCCAGTACGCTAAAGACTAAAATAATGACCGTACCGGCCCACTTCAAGCACTGGGCACAAGTAATTTATTATTATGTATGAAAATTATTATATTCAGAGCCTCCTCCTACTTTTCTTAGTGATATTTAGTACCAGTGTATCAGGAAGTGAAGATTTTGTCCCCTTTGACTCGTTGGATAGTAACGGTGATAAATTCGCAAATGTTTCATACGATATTCCAATTTTGCACATAAGTTAAATTCGCAACTTTGGATGGAAACATAGTGATTGACTGACATAACCTTTGTTCAGATGGTACAAACTCTTCTTTCAGTTTTCTGAAGTAGTTTTCATGTTACTCAACACTAATTTCATGTGTTAAGTAATTTAAAAGTCTGGATTGTAATTGGTAATTGAAACGTAAACTTGTCATGACATTTGACTTTCTCTGTAAAGATATATTTAAATATTTATTTTAACGTTTAAATGTTTTAACGTGTTTCTATATTTTTCATGTTTATGATATTTTGAAACGACTGAAGATCAGCGCAGAATTCAAAGATCTTGTGGATGTACCTCAGCAAGTCCTTTTGCAGTTGTATCCAACAAAGTGCTATGCAGACATAAAGGGAATGACTGTCACATTTTAGAGCTTGGACAAAGATGTAAGTCAATTTGTTTACTTTATAAGTGCATATATTTATTGGAGTCTTTAAGCTTTAAGATTGTAAGGCACATTTTAATGCTTCCCTTTGTTTTTATTAAAGCACACAGGTTCTGAGCAAGAATTCATCAAGGACATGACTGTTGGAATTATAGTTGATGGTTACCAAATTTAGCAACATCAATCTGCAGTTCATTCACGTAGTTATTTTCACATCATTACACTTTATATATATATATATATATATAATATATATATATATATTACCTTTTTTTTTTTTATAAAAATGAATGTTTGAAATTATGGTTTATTTGTGCTCTCTGTTATGCCAGGATAATTAGTTAACAAAAAAGCTTTTGCCATGTGAACTTGTGTTGAAGTTTATTTAACTCTATTTACTGTCAACTTTTAGGTAACTGTTATAACAAACTATATGTATTTGAGTGAACTTAAATTTTAAAGGGGTGATATGTTGCGATTTCAAATTTTCCTCTCTGTGGAGCTTGTTACAAACCTCTTAGTGCATAAAGAAGATCTGTAAAGTTCCAAAAACTAAAGTCTCAAATCCAAAGAAATATTCTTTATAAAAGTTAAGAGTCAACCACACCTGCCTAAAACGGATCGTTCTAACACGCCCCACATATCTACATCACTATGTGGAAAAATTTGCATAACGCCACCCAAATGTTCAAGCAAAGAAAGAAGGCGCAACTTTTATTCTCCCTGTAGTATTGTTGTTGCCGCCACCATGTTGTGGAGACGCTGTGTGTTTCGTCGTGAAAGCGGAACTAATTTGTTTGGCCTTCCAAAAGAGACGATATCCGCTTTGTCATGCCTAGACCTGATCCGTGCTGGTCGCTGAGGAAAATACATCAACTTCGCGCTGTGGATTGCCGGATCGGCTTTCACCGTTGGACAAGCGGGTCCAAGCCCGGGGTCATCACATGTGGTTACCGCCACGCCGTTCTCAAGCCCACCGGCCATTCCTCACTCAAGCCCTTTCCGCTCAATCTAGCCCGCAGTGTGACGCTTTGTTTGTTTGAAGCGAAAATACTTCGTTTGGCCTTGACCATTATATGAGGACACGCCTAGAAATCAGTGGTTAAGTTGTATTTACACTGTTCCAGTACAGTTCAACCCAAATATTCCGATGTGCCAGCGATTTATGGAGAACTATTCCTGTCCTGGTAGAGTAGATACAAGCGCTGTCTGATCACATACTGTTACGTACGTTTTGATATTTAAAGAAATTTATCATGACTATTCAAATTGAGTTTTGAGCAGTGTAGAGTAGCGTGTGTAGTTTGTCATTTCTCCGATCAAAAATGCAGATATGGTTTTATGTTTACACGCGTAAAAAGACAGTATAAGTCATAAATCAGTAATTATGTCCCCACTGGATACAACAAATGCCTCGTTTGTAATGGGTTTTATTAGTTTTGTCTCGTCGTGCCGGGACATGGCATCACAATATGGTAAAGGGGCATAACATTTTAGTCACATGCTTGAGGTATTCGGCCAATCACATTGCACTGGATAGCTGGCCAATCAGAGACCACCTCGCTTTTCAGAACGATGAGCTTGTAAAAATCGACGCGTTTCAAAAGGAGGGGCATAGAGGAGAAACAATAATGTACAGTTGTGGAAAATAATGTGTTTTTTGAAACCTTAAACCACATAAACACATTTCATTACACAAAATACACAAAATAATGTTCTTTTTAGCAAAATCATATGACCCCTTTAAAGTTTACTTAATCCTTTTGATTGCTTGCATAAGTTGATACAATATTTAACAACAAAACATCGTTAAAAATCATCTTTAATTCTTAGAACAAAATATTAGTTGAAAGAACAAAATCACTATCTTTGTAATAACTGAAATTCTTAGTTTCAAAGAACTCAAAATTTTAAGACAACCGGGTTACTTGCTTTTTTAAGCTAAACCAAAAAAAAATATTTTTTTCAAAGTGTGTGAATATAATTTAACAGTTACATGTAAATCTGTATAGATTTTAGAATTACAAAATGTTTCGTGTTGCTTGACTTTTTAAATAGCATTTCAGATGTGGTAGATCCAGGCTTTCAACTATCAGCATAGAGTCTGGTCTACTTTGAAAGATTATAATGGCCAAGATAGTGATGTTCATTTCGGTTATTTTTTCTAACCGACAACCGACGCTCGTTAACCGATTGTTAACCAACAGGATTTTTTTAAATTAGAATTGAATTAAAT
Organism: Sinocyclocheilus anophthalmus; assembly: GCA_018155175.1. Classification (NCBI taxonomy): domain Eukaryota; kingdom Metazoa; phylum Chordata; class Actinopteri; order Cypriniformes; family Cyprinidae; genus Sinocyclocheilus; species Sinocyclocheilus anophthalmus. Next base: position 66,680 of record JADLZN010012205.1, read on the forward strand.
TAGAAAGGATAAGTGTCTGTGACCCGTTAAAAAATACTAACATTTCTTTCCCGGGGACTAATTTTACATGCGCAAAAACGCAGCAAACAACAGAACATGAGGATTCACATGGCCATATCATATCTTATATTGCTATAGCTTCTTATATTTTTAATTCTTGTTCTTTTCTTAATTTAAAGGATTTGTTGTGGAGTGAGGGGAACTAAAATAGCCTAGCTATGTTTACAGTGTTTATTATAATGTTTGTAAACATTTTGTGTCGGCATTAGGCCTATTTCTGAATGAAACAATAAAAAGCGACTTATGTTTTTTCCCCCTAAAAAACAATTTTTTTTATACGCGTAGCATATTTTAACCATGCAGCAAACTTTTTGAAATATTTTGATACATTTCTGAAAAAATAAATAATTAAATTACTTTTTAAACCGTTTAACTGATTATATTAATCGGTCAAAATTCTTACGGTCAGTTAACCGGTTAAAATGAACATCCCTAGGCCAAGAGCAAACCATTTACATAGGAAGACATCATATGACTTCCATGTAAAATACCTCTTACCATGTAAATACCTACTACAGTTTGTTTTTATGTGACATTTAAGCCAAAATCGATTATATAATTTTAAGAGGTTTACACAGTTGGTGTTTTATTTACATATTTATTTGTTTAGTTGATGCTAAGTATTTCAAACAAAACTTTGACTAGAATGAATGAATGAATGAATTAATCAATTAATTAATTCTGGAAAGATGAAAAATTATTAAATTCCATGAACTTACATTGGCACATCCAGTGACTAAAATCGAGTTCTTCATACACACATAGTGGCATGTACAACCTCCCAAAAGGCAGCATCAAAGAAGAGCTATACATATCAGATCACATGCATGATTTATTATGTATTACATATCACTAAAACTTACAATCTGAAAATCATTGTACACTGTATCTCAATTTGAATGACAGACTCATAATGAGCAGACAGTCCCTGTTGACTCAGTGGTCTTCTGGGAGTCTGGCACTTTTAATATTGATCTGTCTAATACTTGTTCCTGCATAGTATAGTTGACAGAAGAATAATTTGACTAAAAATTTAATGTTGATGAGATTTAATACTACATGATGTCTTTGTGACATATATGTTTGCCGATTATGAACATGAATAGTACTTTTATGGAAATGGTGCTTTCCACTGTGTGCTACAAAGAAAATACTAGTTATAATGTTTTGCATCAGTCTGTGGAATCATTTGAAAGTTAAGGGAGGTTCCTTTTAGTGTGTGTGGGTGAGACAGGAACAGCACAATAGCGAGAAACTAACCAGCATACAAAGATTTGCTCAGCACGCTCAAATATATATAGTTTTTTTCTCTTCATTGAGCCCAACCCTATTACCTCTACAACAAACATGTAAATATCAAGTGGGCGAATGTTCAAAAGGACAGTGTGACAGTGTGGTCAATGGCTGGAGGATCAAAGTAATGTGAACACAATGTACCTTTATCCTCATCAGCCAGACATTCTTATTCACTCATTTAACAGTGATGATATACAGTAGACAGTGTAATAAGTGTTATATATTTTTTTAAACCTTGTAAAAATAATTTTAATGTAATTTATGGACTTTAAATCTGGTGCTATTCTTAGTACTAATTAAAAATAAATTAAATTCCATAAATTATTTCCAGCAAACTTGTCCCAACGCCATTTTGTATTGCTGTATGAAGTCAGATTGCACAAGTTATCTATCACTGGTGTAGTTCAAAATTAACTTCTTGCTAACAATGACTAAATGTATCAGTCAATAAAGGAAACATCTCAGGTTACTTATGTAACCATGGTTCCACGAGGAGGGAACGAGACACTGAGTCCTCTAGGGGTCGCTATGGGGAACGCCTCGTCGTGACACGTGTCTGAAGCATACATTAAAAAAAACACCAACTAGTTTGGCCGGCGGGGGGGAAACAGCCAGACGGCCTACGGTGTGACTATAGTATAAATAGGCGCCGGGAGCACACATTATTCACTTCTTTGTCTGAAGCTTGCGTCTGAAGCATGGCAGGAAAACTAGAGGACGGAGTTGTCTTGTTCCCTACTCAGGGAACCATTGTTACATAAGTAACCTGAGACGTTCCCTTTCATGGGAACTTCGAACTGTGTCCTCTAGGGGTCGCTATGTGGAACAGTATACCCACGCCGCCATGCTGAAGGGAGTGCATGCCAGAAACTATGGCGAGCACTAAGTACCAACTTTACCATATTGCCATGGGAGTTGCCCCTGGGAAGTAAGACGGCTGTCAGTTACATTATTCCATAGGCAAAGGCCTCTAGGCTACATACCACCCCCACCCCCCCCCCCCCCACCCAAAAAAACTTACCTGTTAGGGCCCGGGGTAGAGCTCAAGGATTGGAATCAGGAATAGATTCCCTTAAGGGAATACGACCAATAGCCTAGAATCATACTACTAGGGGCTACCGCACATTTCTCTTTGTACGTGCTGAAGGAACTGTCTCAACAGACACCCCTAGTAGCAACACCCTGTTAATCCAGAGGATACAAGGTGGAGTGGTACCCAAGGCAGGAAACTGGGGTTTTAACCATCAGAAAGAGCACAAGCGGTTGCGCGTAAGCTCTACCGTACAGTATTTTAGCAAAAGGAGCAAAGCAACCGTGCACACTAACATTAGGGATTTTAGAAAGTGTGGCAAGCATAATGTGCACACGTACCAGTATGTGGATTTTTAGAAAGGGGCAAAGCATAACGTGGCACACTTACTCAGCTATGTGGATTTCGAATACAGTGCTAGGGGTTCTCGTGGCACCTGAAAGAGCAGCCCATAGATAGAAATAGCGCATCTTTCCAAAAACGCTATGTCTACGGCTATAATGCTGGAGTGGCTAGCAGTAAATCTGTAGCTGAGGGAGCAAACATCCAGCTCTCAATCGAGAGGGAGCTCGACCTACAGCATGTTCCAATGGTGAAACAGCTAGCAGTTATTTAGCTGAGGGAGCAACACACCCAGTTTCAATTCGGAAAGGGGTGCTCGACTGCAACACGTTCCAAAGCGGAAAAGCATAGCAATTAAATCTACTAGCGTGGGAGCAACACACCAGTTATCAAGCGAGAAGGGGCTCGGACCTACCACAGCATGTTCCAAGATGGAACGGTAGCAGTAGGTTTACCTTGGTGAGGGGCAAAACAAACTCAAAAGAGAGGGGGTTACCTGCAGCATGATTTGTTAATCAGAGGGGTTAGCACTAATGCAAGCTAGCCAAAAACTCAGCGATCAGGAGGTAGAGGAGGGATAAATCACTGATGCTGTTGGTTCCAGGTGCTCTGGAAAAACAGGGAACTCAACTTCTCATGTGAGAGGAGAAATCTGAATTCAGAGGAAATAACGTTGCTCAATCCAGGTAACCCTTTGATAAAAGGGGAACACTGCTAAACACTACCACGAGAACAGCACACGGAGCGAGGAATCCAACTCCTCAGAAAGGATTAACGCTCGAAAGAAAGCACCATACTAACAATAACCCTCAATGGTGAGGGGAGAGATGCTTCCAAAGTATGTCGACAGAGACACACTAGTTGAGTGGAGCCCAAGTTACCGGGGTCTAAACCAACTCAGAGAAAGGGGGGGGGGGGGGACGAGCTCAATAAAGCGCAACCCTTACCATACAGGATTTTAGAAAAGTGGGCAAAAGCATAACGTGCACACTTACCACTTGTGGGGATTTTAGAAAGTGGGCAAAGCATAACGTGCACACTTAGCTATGTGGATTTTAGAAAAGTGGGCTAAGCATAATGTGCACACTTACCACTTAAGTGGATTTGTAGAAAAGTGACCAAAGCTTAACGTGTGCACTTACCATAGTATTTTGATTTTAGATTTTTCCAAGCATCTGTTAACAGATACCCAGAAGTACTGGGCCAAAAGAGAGAGGCAAGCTCAAATACAACCCTCAAAGTGAGGGGAGCGATGCTTCCAGAGTGTCGACAGAGACACACTAGTTGAGCGGAGCCCAAGGTACCAGGGTCTAACCAATACCCTGAATTCCCAACCCACTCTCAGAGAAAGGGAACGAGGTTAATAACGCGTAACCCTTACCATACATGATTTCAGAAAAGTGGGCAAAGCATAACGTGCACATTTACCACCTATGTGGATTTTAGAAAGTGCACAAAGCTTAGCGTGTGCACTTACCATAGTATTTGGATTTTAGAGTGTTCGAGCATCTGTTTACAGATACCCGGAAGTACTGGGCCAAACGGGAGAGGCAAGCTCCAATACAACCCTTAAGGTGAGGGGAGCGATGCTTCCAGAGTGTGTCGACAGAGACACACTAGTTGAGTGGAGCCCAAGGTACCGGGTCTAAACCAACTCAGAGAAAGGGAAAGAGGCTAATAACCTGTAACCCTTACCATACAGGATTTCAAAAAAGTGGTCAAAGCATAACGTGCACACTTACCACATATGTGGATTTTAGAAAAGTGGGCAAAGCATAACGTGAACACTTACAACTTATGTGGGATTAGAAAGTGCGCAACGCATAACGTGCACACTTACCACTATGTGGATTTTAAAAAGTGCGCAAAGCTTAACGTGTGCACTTACCATGTATTTGGATTTTAGAGTTTTCCAATCATCTGTTTACAGATACCCGGAAGTACAGGGCCAAACGGGAGAGGCAAGCTCAAAAACAACCCTCAAAGGTGAGGGGAGCGTGCTTTCCAGATAGTGTCGACAGAGCACCTAGTTGAGGGGAGCCCAAGGTATAGGTTAGCGGCGGTCTAAACCATCTCAGACACGGAATTCGTGAAGGACCGCTATCCCGTCTTTCATAGGTCAGCCCTGATATGCTTAGAGCCTCCCCATTCCTTCTTTTTTTTTTTATTTTTGTGTGCAATGAAGCGACAGCCGACCTGCTGCTGCTGCGTATGCCCAGGCATCCGAGCGAGATGTCAAGGAGGAGAGCTCAATGTTTATATGGGAAACAGGAAGAAAGGAAAGCTCACCTGAGCTGGAGGGTTATGGTCACAAAAATAACGTTCATCGAGATACTTCGTGATGTCACTTTCTTCACCCGCTTCACGGGAAGTAAAGCCTCGCGTGACACGATCCATATTTTCCAAAAGCTCATCATACTCAGGGCAGGAGGATTGGGAAGGCTCAACATCAGCTTCTTCGCCCTCCTCAGACATTTCCTGCTTTTGCTGGGCTGATCCCAGCAGAGCACTGGCTCCTGAATCAGGCAATGTTAATGAAATAACATCATCCTAAAGCGGCTCACTCTCGTGCACAGCCGACGAGCGCGAGAGGGAAAAACCCTTTTTAAACTCATCAGCCAGATCCACATGCAATCCCCAGGAGCCCATCCTCCTCCGTGCCTCAGCAGCAGTGGGTCCTGAATCGCGGGAAGCAGACAGCTGCCCCTTTTTCCTCGAAAAGAGAGACAAACGAGAACGGAGATTTTTCATTGGAAAAAATAACGCTCACAGGACGCGATTGGCCCCTCGGAGGCATCGCGTGCGTGCTCTTCGCCCAAAACAAATAACGCATAGATCGTGTGTGTTGTCAGATGTTAAACAACGTCAACACAGATGCACACATCCATAAACGCTTTGCTAGTGCTCGCCATAAAGATATGAAAAGAGATCGCTCTTACCACAGAAATTTTTTTGCACGCTTCAAACAAAACAGTCAATGAAGACGAAGAAGAGAAATGATGTGTGCCCCTGGCGCCTATTTATACTATAGTCGCAACGGTAGTGACGTCATGGCTGTCGCCGGCCAACGAGGTGGTTGTTTTTTAATGTATGCTCAGACACGGGGTCAAGACGAGGCATTCCTCATAGCGACCCTAGAGGACGCAGTTCGAAGTTCCAGGAAAGGGAAATGTATTTTTCAGCAAAGTATTTAGACATATATACTGTATATTAGGTTTGCCGCGATAGACGGTGCTGACGGTGATACCGGTGATAAGCCACAACACCGGTTACGTCACTTACCTACCGTGGCACCGACCCCCACCGTCGTTTAGATTTTTTATAGTAATAAAAATAATTTAGTTAAGTAAAAGAACAGACACTACAATTAAAAACTGAACGTGACTGCTCAATGCAGCGTGCTGAACGACAGTCGCATCACAGATCAGATTTAATTTATCCAGTGAGGAGAGTTAGTCGAACTGACTGACAAGAAGAGTGAGGTGAGACAGAAAATACGATCGCGGATGATTTAGTTTCGAAAACTAGATGAAAAAGCGAGTGTTTGGCAGTATTTTGGATTTTGAAAAACCTGTTGAATTTGCCGTTTATCTAAGGTGATTTTGTAAGTTTTTTTAAACATTCGTTTCTTATTTAATTGGTTCCACATTGTTTGCTGATTTTTACTTTATTCATTTATTTATTTATTTTTTACATCAAGGTGTATGCCATGCCTCCAAGCTTTCTTACTCGTTTTGCTAATAAACATTCTACATTTCTTATTTATTTGGTTATATATTATACATGTTTACTTAGCCTATTTCCAGTTTTGTATACCTATTTAAACTTTATGTAAGTTATTTGTTATTTTATATTAGGCATAGCCTGCCCTATAGCATGGTGTATTTTTATTGGTTTTGGTAATAAAAGTTCTATGTTTTATATATATGCTAAAGTGAGTTTGACTTTGTATTTTGTTGTTGCATTCAAGCAATTGACGCCGAACTGCCGCTAATTCGAAAGTAAAATGCGCACGGCGCTTTTAAGCTATTTAAAAGCGAAGGAAAGCGAGGAAAAGAGGGAAAATTAAAACGAACTAAAAACGAACAATTGCTTTAAGCCAAATTTCCGCTATTTGAAAGTGAAAGTAAAATGCGCACAGCGCATTTAAGCTATTTAAAAGCGAAGGAAAGCTAGCGGGGAACACCCCCGCCCCCACGGTGATACCGGTATTTTCGGTGTTGTCACACGTCGATTAACCGGTGGGAAAATGTCCTCACCGTCACAACCCTATTTTATATATATCACATCAAACCAAGTTGCATATATTTTAAATCACAAGCATAATAATCAATAAATTAAAATAAAATAAAATCAATAGATATATTTCGTCAAAATTAGAATCACAAGTGGGTTTTTTTCCTCTTTTTTTCTTTCTTTCCACTTTCTGGTTGTCAAACCTTGTGTAACAGGTTCATATGATAATATGATCAGTGTTGGGAGTAATGCATTACAAAAGAAATAATATTACAGTAGTATATAACTTTTTGCTGTAACACAGTAATATAACGCATTAACAATAAAATTTGGGTAATATTATTACTCATTACAATCTCAGTAACGCAAGTTACAACAACATATTTTAACTCAAAATTAAGTCGTGAATTTACCAACACTGCAAAACAGCACCAGAGAATAAATTACGCAGGGTAAAATAGTTCGTCTATTTCCTGTTGCTGGAATTAAATGGATGACTGAGGAGACGGATTCTACATTTGTGAGATGGACACACTCCTATTATTTTCAGTTCATCTGAGAAAAGGATAAGAATGCATAGTCAGGTGCAATATGTGCGACACCAAATTCTCAACATGGAGAAATAGCACGAGTAAAACATGGAAACACTGGACTGGTGCCACTAACACTAAGCTACTGGAGAGAGCTGCGGGGTCGGAGAGAAGAGGAAAAAAAAGAGGAAAAAGGCGGTGGAGACAAGCAACAAAAATTAAGTCTAACTAAACATAACAAAATCTGTTTTTATTAAACCATAGTGTATATATAAAATGAATGAATATGCAAAATATTTGACTTAAATAGCCTAATTAACATATTAACAAAACGAAAGGAAAAGACTGAGAGATTTGCTGCTGAGTTTGGTTCATAGGCTATTTGTGTGGCCCGGCGCTCTACGAAAGTCCACGGAAAGGAAACCGAGATGACAGAAATAAAAGTAAACACAATTGCAATTTCGAATGATCTGTATGACCAAAAATAACAAGAGTATTTTTTTGTTGTTTGTTTCCGCCGTTCGATCGCGCCGGCGCCTCACTCACACACATTGGCCTACAGCATTGCAAACGTTGCAGCCTGCTCATTATCAGAATAAAATAGTCAACCAAACGTATAGATACACTGGTTAATTTAAATAGTGCATACTGCGTACAATCCATGCCATTCAGCCTGAGCTCGGGCCAAACACACATTTGCTCATGTGACGAGGATGTTTTTTAAGCACATTAAGTAAGCCTGGTTTACATAATAAATAATAGTTTAGCATTCAAATTCATCGCAAATATGGACACATTTAATTGAATTAATGCCGAATGAGAGAGGTAGGCTGAGCGAGAAAGCCATTTGCTTTCAGTTTCGCATTGAAATTAGCCTAATTCGTTTTGGCTGTTAGCACTTTATATTTTTCATTCTTGTTTTTTCTCGAAATCATTCAACATAGCCTATAGGCTTAGGGATTGTGTTTCTTGTTGTTACATTATAACTTCAGCTTCCTGTATGGTGTTATTAGGCATTAATTATGAATGTAATAATGCGATTTGTGCTTATATTTTTTTAACCTGAACTACAACATAACATTAATTTAGACCTGCATACCGGTATCTAAATATGATTTAATATATTTTATGCTATATAGACCTACCACATTACTGGGTGTAGAATGAGCAGCAATAAACAACATTTTGGCATTTGATAATACTATTGTGGATATTTTGGTGAAAGTAATGCATTACAATTCAGAGACAGTAATATTATAATGTAACTAATTACTTTCAAAAGAAAGTAACTAGTAATATATAATGTATTAAATTTTGGAAGTAACTTGCCACCATGAATACCTGATGAAACTACAGTCAGTTATAGGACACAGTGTTGGAATTTGTGTAAACGACTTAACCAACTCCGTGAAAGATGGACATTTAACGTCCACGTGCCAATGCTTTTTGGGTCATATATTTGTCTATGAGGCCCAGCTGATAAATAGAAAGCTTTTCCTTCTCAGTTGCATCTTGTCCACGGAAACATTTGTTTTCTGTTCATCACTATTAGAAAAAATATAGCCATGCTAATGTAGAGAAATACTGCAAAAAACTGTGTGGGCAAAATAGCAAGAGACAAAAGCATGCAGCGTTAGAATTAAAAGTAAATAAGGATACAATAATAATACCATAAAATAATATAATATGAAGAAAAGTATATTCAACAATGTTTCAACTTGTCTTGTGTGAAGGTCACTTCTGGGTTGTGTTTTTTGGGCTCTCTCCTTCCCTTCTTATAACTGTAACGATGACAAAAAGCACACGGTAAAACCAACCTTAGACACAGGGCATAGCCCATTTCAGACCAGTGACGAGGGACAGAAATGTAATATATATAATATATAACATTACAATGTAACTTTCTCGTATATGTATATTACAGAATAAAAGTTATATATATAAACAGAACCAGTCAAATTTTTGAACAGTTAGATTTTACAGGTTTTTAAAGAGTCTCTTATGTCACCAAGCCTGCTATCTAGTTGATCCAAAAGTAACGCAACAAGCAGTAGTAATGTTGTGAAAATTTTAATATCTCAAACTAACTGTTTGTATCGCTGAATATATTTAAAATGTCACTATTTATTGCTGTGATCAAAGGCTGATTTCAGCTCATACGACGTTTCTGTGTCACATGATCCTTCAGAAAATCATTCTAATTTGCTGATTTGTTGCTCAAGAACCTTTTTAATTATTATTTTAGGATCAATTTTTAAAACAGTTGAGTAATTTTTTTTCAAGATTCTTTGATGAATAGAAAGATCAAAGATCAGCATTTATCTTAAATTAAAAGCTTTTGTGACATTATACAATATACCATCCAAAAGCTTGGAGTCAGTATTTTTTATTTATTTTTTTAATATAGGAAGTCAGTATTTTTTTAGCAAGATGCTTTTAATGATCAAAAGTGATAAAAACGACATGTATTCATGTTTACAAAAAGATTTCATTTCCGATAAATGTGTTCATCTGAACTTGCTATTATTAATTGAAACCTGCAAAAAATCTACTTATACGTGTTTTTCAACAGCCTAATATATTTCTGTTGGAAGCTGTCAGTCGACAGCTGGAAAATGTGGAGCTTGCCGCGGCCTTTTGTTTGTGGATTTTCGTCTGCATTTATTTTTTGCAACCTATTAATTTTAGGGGGAAAAATACTAAGTCATGTTAATTTTACAATTTGTTTAGTTTACTGCGATTATGAATTTAACCATGCCCAAACAAAGGGTTTAGAGTTAATGGGTTCTTATTCGGATTATGTAAAATATTCTATAGGTTACAAAAAGGTTGTCTGCCTACTTTCTCCGTTCTATTCATCACTTGTATACACTGATTGTCAGAGGTTGGCTACAATAATAGTTATTTGGTTTAAAATATGCAGCTACGATACGTGCTTCTGTCTTTGCGTCATATTCCAGATCAGACTACGGCCCGGTTTTGGATGCATTTATTTATGGTGTAATAGGAGAAATTAGATTTGAATGTGTCAAAAAACAAAAGAGATGATCATCAATTTTAGTAGGAAAACACTTGCACCTCAAAGGGTGGTCATTAATAACACACAGGTTAATGTAGTGTAGGAATACAAGTATTTAGGAACGATTACTGATAATAGGCTGAAGTTTGATCAAAACACAGACGCAATTATTAAAAGGTCAAATCAAAGATTGTTTGTGCTGAGGAAGCTAAATTCCTTTAATGTACAGAGAGTCATTCTCAGGACTTTTTATAATTCATTTGTTGAAAGTATATTGTCCTCTTCCTTTATTTGTTGGTTTTCCTTATTGTCTACAAAGAACAAAAATCGTTTGCAAGGTATTGTTAATGTGTGCTCAAAAATTTTAGGTGTTCCCTTGCGAAAGTTTACATTTTATTATGAACAGCAAGGATGAGGATGCTGGCAATAAAATTATAGGAGGGACTGCACACACCTTGAATGATTATTTGAGTGGATGCACCTTGGGCTGAGTTTAAGGTCAATTAGATGTTCAACAAACCGGTACAAATTTACTTTTGTGCCTGAAGCAATACATTCATGTAATAAATCTAGTTGATTTAGATGATTTATTTAATTAATGAAATGTTTTCTTCTTCTTCTTTTTCTCGCTTTTTATGTATTGCCGGTATTTAAATATATGTATGTGTGTGTTGAGTGTTGTATATGTGAAGCACTACGAAAATCTGAATTAATTGCCCCAAGGGGATTAATAAAGCTCTAAAACTAAATTATATATTATATTTTTTTTTTTTTTTTTTTGCGCAGCAAATCGAATATTAGACTGATTTCTGAAGGATCATGTGAGACTAAAGTAATGACTGCTGAAAATTCAGCTTTGAAATCACATGAATAAATTACATTTTAAAATATATTTTAAATAGCGATTTTTTTTTAATTAAAAATGTTACTGTTTTGCTGTACTTCAGATCAAATAAAAAAATAAATTGGTGGAAAAGAGAGACTTCTTACAAACATTAAAAACTCAGATAACGGTATGGACAAAAACCAAGATATGATTGTTTATATACTACCAACACTTTTTTCATACATAATAAGGAGAATCGTTTATATAATGTATGAATGCTGTTTAATTAGCCACCTGGATGGTCCATATACTTTATCATATACATGCGCAGATGACTTGACAAAACACAAATAATTCATATCTTGTCGCAATCATAGTTAAGTGTCATGTTCCAACCACGTTTCTGTTTTTGTGAAAAGTACCAACAAACTGTTTCACCTAAACAGCCATAGACGCTTTCGTCCATATTAGGGATTTCCTCGTACGACTTTCTGCGCTAGAGCGCCCTCCGGCTTCAAGTATGAATGAAACACACTGAATGGAGTGTTTTGCGCTCCGTGATGTTCATCTCGCCTTAATCTGCGTCCGAATAAAACATCAGATCATGCACATATCCTGTCTCTTTGAATGTAAATCTATATTTATTCACACCGGCTCTTGAAAACCTCTATGTGAACACACTTGCATGAAAAAGTGCGGGGGACGAATTTACATGATATTAAAAGTGGGGGGGACACGTCCCCCGCGTGATCTATGCCACTGCTTACACACACACATAAACAGAGATTATGATCACATCTGGCTGTAAACTATAAGCAAACAGCAAGCAGTTTTGTAGATGACATCTGGATACTAATTGTCATTTAAGGACAACACTATGAATTCAGACTGAATCTTTCCTAAGTTAATTCCCATCACTTCTGGCAATGCAGCCACACACTCACAATCTCACATGCTTCATGTTCTTCCTGTTGCTCAACGTACTCTGTACAGTCATGGCCAAATGTTTTGGCCCCCCCAGTGACATAAATTTTGTGTTCTTGCAAAGTTTGCTGCTTAAGCTGTTATGGTGTTCATTCACATTGTTTCTAGATTATTGTGTAGAGTGATCAGATGATCACCAAAAAAATTTACTTTTCACAAAAAAACTAATTGCACTGTTTTTTTATCCCGACACAAAATGACCAACTAACATTAATTGACTAATATCAGCATGCCAAAACTTTTGGCCATGACTATAGAGTTCAGTTTGTCACATTGGCTGACAGGAACAAACTCTGTTAATAGTGTCTGGATGAGAGGAGACATGAGGTGACAGATGAGGGTCAGACATATATATACAAACACACCCTGAATCTTAGCTTCCAGTTACAGTGTTGATGCACTGCACTTAAACACTAAAACCACACATATGCATAAACAAAAAGGACAGAAATCACAGCTCAGAATATCTTAACTGAAGACCTCTTCCCTTTATAAAATTTAACACTGCTCCACTTCCAGCATTAGCATGACTACCAGACCAATCCGACCCACTGCTCTTTGTTTATGTAAATTATTGTTTGATGTGAATATTTTGAAAAGCTACTATCTTTCTTTAGCAGTCTTAAGGGTAATTCACACTGTACTGTCAGATGCCAACAACCACCAGATTACTGTACGTCAATCCACTGACATTCTGCAACCTGACAGCTGCTGTTGGGCTACCAACATGGGTAACGCACACTGATCCAACAAAACCTGACAAACATGTCTGTTGGTGTTGGTCGTCATCTGACTGTATAGTGTGAATAAAGAGAAACAGCATTCTAGATTAATCCCAATTATTGTAAAAGTGTATCTAAAATCAGCTCATCATTAAAAAATGCAAATAAGTTTTGACATTAAAATTAATTTCAGATTACAGAATAAAATGTGTTTAAAAAAATAAAATTAAATAAAAAAATTATAAAAATACAACACTGATCTTTAACACTGATACATACAAAATGAGTAATTAAATGTAATATTTATCATATTTATTTAGTAGTTAGAACAGTACTGGGGGTACTTCAAGTAAAAGAAAAAAAATAAATGTGCGTCCCTAAACATCTGGTCTGTACAAGTGGATGTTTGATTACAAAACAAATACTTGCAAATGTGCTTTTAATGCAAAGGACAGTTTTATTCTGTATATTTATATGTGCATTATGCCCCAGCATTGTTCTTTGGGAACATCACTGTTTCCATGGATTCATCACGCACCTCAGTCTACCCCTGCTCTTGACCTTTGACCTCTTTGACCCTGACGTCATTCAGTGCACTGTGGGGGTTTGATATTGAGCAAAAGGTTTATTATGTGTCCCATGAGGCCTTCTTTAATGTCCCATTTTTATGAGCAGTTCTGACACACACACACACTCTCTTGCCTCTTGAGGTTTCCCAGTTTCTCATATAATCAGCACAACCCAGGAAGGGGAATGGGGCAGCAGGTGCAAGGGGCTTGACTAACACATGAATGACAGGAGGATTGTCTGCTTTTGAATGTCAGCTTGGATAATTATCAGAATCCGTAAGTAAATGTCACACTGATAAGACAGTAAAGTGGTTTAACAAGATATTGTAGTTCCCTTTCAGTCGGTCACTCTCGACGTCACGTCGGATGACCGACGAATTGGGATCTCGCTTAGAGAGACCAATCTACTTCGAGTGTAAACTAAACGAGCCAATGCACATTGGCATGCTATTACTGCATCCAGCTGCTGCTGATCACAGCATGAGTATAATTAGGCAGCAGATGGCATCGCATTTCCAGCTTTTGCTTCACGGAGCCGACGCGATCACATATTCGCCCTGACTACTCTACTGACCCCCCCCCCCTCCCCCCCCCCCCCCCCCCCCCCCCCCGCCCCCCCCCCCCCCCCCCAGAGAAGAAGATGAACGAGTTCCTGCCGATTTGGAGAACTCTTCGTGTTGGCGGATGGCGCTTCAGCGGTGGTGGTTTCCCGTGTCGAGTGGGTTGCACACATCAGGCTGCACTACCCCCTGTTTGTGTTGCAGATGATCATCTCCCCTGTGCGCCTCAGCACGCTAAAAGAGCTTTTTCCCTAAAAGTGCAATTTCGGGTGCGTCTTTTTAAAGACGACGTTGCGTGGCATACTTGACGTTACGTCTTTGTAAAGACGATGTGGGTCTTGCCGTAGACAACGTATCACCTGGGCGTTTCTGGATGCGGTCGTTACCTGGCGCTGGGTGATGGTCACGATCGCTGCCTCACGTGCCTGGGCATGTAGCACGCTGAGGTGGCGTTTGTGGATGAGTCATCTTCTCATTGCGGGAAGATGATCATCTCGGAGTCGCGGGCCAAGCTCCGTTTCCTCAAAGGGGCGGAGTTCTGTTGCCTCTGCCTCATCTAGTTCTCCTCATGGCGGCAGCCAGGGGGGCTACTTCAGGCAGTAGCGCGGGCGGTCTGAGGCACTCCGCAGCCAGTTGAGCTGCCAATGGAACGTGCTGGGTCCTCTACAAGGAGCGTACCAGCCGTATCCTTTGGCGCTCCTCCCAACGACCAGATGTCGATTGCTGCATCGGAGGGTGAGCCAGAGCTTTCTGGAGAGGAAGATTCAGCTGCACTGCTCTCCTCCGGGACTGTAGCAATGCCTGAATCGGATCCAGTAAATAAGATGGCTATGCTTTCCCGGGCTGCCGTAGGGTAGGGCTCGGTGGAGACTTCCACGTGTCCCGAGCCCTCAAGGTTGAACGATTGGTTCTCGGGGTGGTCTGCACTGGTTTTCAGCGCCCCGCCTCGGTGCCTTTCTACCCGGAGGTGCATGAGGAGCTCAACAAGTCGTGGACGGCACCTTTTACTGCCGGAAACGATCTGCTGGTTCTTCCTCCCTCAACACCCTCGATGGTGGGGCAGCTAGGGGGTTACAAGGGTCCCCCCGGTGGAGCGGTCGGTTGCGATGCAGTTGTGTCCTAATACCGCCTCCAACCGGCAGGGAGAACCGTGCCTCCCCTCCCGGGTCTGTAGGTACTTGACTGGCCAGCGATGCCTATACGACCATTGGAGAAGCTGCCTCCGCCTTATACGCTATTGCTTGATTGCAAGTGCACCAGGCCAAGGCACTGAGGGACTTGCACGAGGGTGGTCATGACCCGGAAGTTCGGAGAGAACTCCGCACCGCACCGCGGCGGACCTTGCGCTACGAGCGACGAAGGTTACGGCGCGGTCTCTGGGTCGTGCGATGTCCACTATGGTGGTCCAGGAGCGCCATTTCTGGCTGTGACTGGCTGACATGCGCGAGACGGACAAGACACGACTCTTGAACACCCCCGTGTCCCAGGCCGGCCTTTCGGCGACATGGTGGAGAAGTTGCCCAGCAGTTCTCCACTGACCAAAGCAGACTGAGCCATCAGGTACATCCTGCCCCGGCGAGCAGCTGCTGCCGTCGCAGAACACAGGGTTGTGCGAACACAGGGATTTGCCGTTGCCTCCAGCAAAGCTGCGCTGTGGAGCCGGTCGCAGAGCAGCCGCCCCACCCATCCAGGCCCCCGCCAAACCTGGTGGCAAGCGAAAGAGCAAGAGGCCCGGAGACGGGCAACCCAGAGGTGGAGGGAACTGCTCTTCAGGAGATGGTAAGCACACCACTCCCTACCCCGGGGGAGGGCCGGGTGGAGAATATTTTCATCATTTTCCACCACTGACCTCTCGGTCGGTGGCACCCAAATACTCGCAAAGAGCAATTCCTTATTTCTGGGATTACGGGGGGTTGTGGAAGATCCAGTGTCGTATCACACTCACCCTCCTCTCTCGCCAGGGAGCAGCAGTGGGCGGATCGGGAGGACGAACTAACGGACTACCCACGCACCCTCTTCTCGAACGCAGGTCAGTGTTACACACCCCAGACCCCGCCTCGGACCGGCTACAAGACACCCGGGCCGGGTCCCTGCGTTCTTCAACGCAGCCCCACTGCGGGTACGCCTGTAGTTACATTGATGTCACTAGCGCGGTGTCTGGGAGCCTGGCTTGAGCCCGTCTCGATGGCTCCTTCGAACCGTCAGGCTCGGCTAGGCGATTTGCATTCCCTGTTGTCCACGTTTCTTCCCGTAAGTTGTGGATGGTACCCCTTGTCCCCATGAGAGAACAGGGCATTCGCATTCTCAACTACTTCGACGACTGGCTCGTACTCGCTCAGTCTCAGGATCAGTTGTGCGAGCACAGAGATTTGTTGCTTTCACACCTCAGCCTGTTGGGCTTTTGGGTCAACTGGGAAAAGAGCAAACTCTCCCTGACGCAGAGGATCTCTTTTCTCGGTATGGAGTTGGACTCGGTCGAACAGACAGCACGCCTCACGCAGGAACGTGCTTAGTCGGTGTTGAACTGCTTGAATACATTCAAGAGCAGGATGGCGGTCCCACTGAAACAATTTCAGAGGCTCCTGGGGCATATGGCAGCTACAGTGGCAGTCACGCCACTGGGGCTTCTTCATATGAGACCACTTCAGCACTGGCTCCATGGCCGAGTCCCGAGATGGGCGTGCCCCAATGCGGCACTCACCGGGTCGAAGTTACACCGGCCTGCCGCCAAACCTATACCCCGTGGTCAGACTTTGCGTTTCTCCTGCCAGGAGTGCCCCTAGAACAGGTCTTCAGGCATACTGTGGTTTACGCGGATGCCTCAACCACCGGCTGGGGGGCCACGTACAACGGGCTTGCAGTGTCAGGGGTTTGGAGGGGGCCCCAACTGCACTGGCACATCAACTGCCTCGAGTTGCTGGCAGTGCACCTTGCCCTGAGCCGTCTCAAAGGGCGCTTAGGAGGCAAGCATGTACTAGTCCGGGACAACACGGCGACCGCTGCGTACATCAACCGACAAGGTGGTCTGCGCTCCCGTCGCATGTCGCAACTCACTCGCCACCTCCTCCTCTGGAGTCAGAATCATCTGAGGTCGCTTCGTGCTGTTCACATTCCTGGGCTGCTCAACTGGGCAGCCGACGAGCTATCTCGAGCTGCGCGCCCGGGAGATTGGCGACTCCACCCCCAGACGGTCCAGCTGGTTTGGAGACATTTCGGAGCCACTCAGGTAGACCTGTTTGCCTCTCCAGAAACCTCTCACTGCCAGTTGTTCTTCTCCCTGACCGAGGGAACACTCGGCACGGACGCACTGGCACACAGCTGGCTGCGGGGTCTTCGTAAGTATGCATTTCCCCCAGTGAGTCTTCTTGCACAGTACTGTGCAAGGTCCGGGAGGACGAGGACAGGTCCAGTTGGTGGCACCCTATTGGCCTACCCAGACCTTTTTCCCGGAACTAATGCTCCTCGCGACAACCCCTCCTTGGCCGATTCCTCTGAGGAAGGATCTACTGACTCAGAGATGGGGCACCCCTTGGCACCCGCGTCCAGACCTCTGGACACTTCATGTCTGGTCCCTGTGGGACGCGGAGGTTCTAAGTGACCTACCCCAAGGGGTAGTTGACACCATCACTTCAGCGAGAGCACCGTCTACGAGACACGCCTACGCTTTGAAGTGGAACCTGTTCGTTGAGTGGTGTTTTTCTCACTGAGAAGACCCTCGAATATGCCCGATCAGAGTGGTGATGTCCTTTTTGCAGCAAGGGTTGGAGCGAAGGCTGTCTCCCTCCACCCTCAAAGTTTATGTCGCTGCAATCGCGGCTAACCACGACCCCATAGAAGGGAGGTTGCTGGGGAAGCATGACCTGGTCGTCAGGTTCCTTATGAGGGCGAGAAGGTTAAACCATCCATGGCCCCCCTCTATACCCTCTTTGGACCTGAGTCTGGTGCTCACGGCACGACAGCAGGGCCCATTTGAGCCTTTGCAAACGGTCGAGCTGAAATTTCTTTCGATGAAGACTTTGCTCCTGCTGGCATTGGCCTCCATCAAGAGAGTAGGGGACTTGCACGCATTTTCGGTCAACGATTCGTGCCTGGAGTTCGGGTTGGCTGACTCCCAGGTAACCCTGAGGCACCGGCCCGGCTACGTGCCCAAGGTTCCCGCTACGCCCTTCAGGGATCAGGTGGTGAACCTCCAAGCGCTGCCCTCGGAGGAGGCAAACCCAGCCTTAGTTTTGCTCTGTCCCGTCCGAACCTTAAGGTGCTATGTAGACCGGACGCAAAGCTTCAGGACCTCAGACCAGCTCTCTTGTCTGTCACGGAGGCCGGCAGAAGGGGATGCCGTCTCAAAGCAGAGGATGGCCAACTGGATAGTGGATACCATCACCCTGGCTTATCAGGCACAGGGTGTGCCATGCTCGTTCAGGCTGCGTGCTCACTCAACTAGAAGTGTTGCATCATCCTGGGCGCTGGCTCGTGGCACCTCACTGACAGATATCTGTAGGGCTTCGGGCTGGGCGACCCCTAACACATTCACTATATTCTATAGCCTTCGTGAGGAGCCGGTATCCTCCTGTGTTCTCACCTCAAACGGGTAGAAGCACTGAGAGGCCCCGGCTTCGGGTCGGCTTGCTAAAACCACTCCAGAGAGTCCATATAGTAGACCCTTTTGAGCTCCTCCGTCCCCTCGGCAGCAAGATGTGGCGGAGCGTCTGGCGCCAGGCCTTAACTCTCTGAATCCTCGAGAACCGGTAGAAGGATGGGTTCCATATGTAAGACCTAAGTGGATCCCATATGTGTGAAGTCCACAGTATAGCCTCAGAGCCCATGTTTCCCAGGCAGACTTCTGCCATTCCAAGAGGGTTACAATCACCTTCAATCTTCCATATGCACCTAAGGAATGTTTATATGTTTATTTGCTTCCGAAACCTCCTTCGGGAAGGTTGGAGCTTCCGTAACGTCCCTGTTCCAAGTAGAACGGGTACGTTTCCCAGTGTTATCCAGTCTTACTCATTGGGTAGTGCCATAGCAGCAGTAGCTGGTCCTCTTGTGCAAGCCCTGGCCGAAGCCAAAAAGTAGGGGCGCAGGTGGCTTCCACAGGACACTGGAAGGGGCAGTATCTGTGGTTCCGTTCCCTCCTTCAGGGAATGAGGGTTACCATACGTAACTGAGACGTTTTTGTTTTTTGTTTTGCTTTGACACACATACTCCCACCTTTTGGCTTTAAGCGCAGGAAAGATGAACAGGTTATGATATGTTTTTATTTTAGTATTTGCTTATTGCTGATAATTAGCAGACCTATTTTAATTTTGAACACCCAGAACAACATCCTCACACCAAAATCCTTAGCAAAACCTTCAGAACATCCTAACATCCACATAGCATCTGCATATGCCCTGGCAACCAGTCAAAACATCCTAGCACTGTTGTACAAGCAAACATCAGTTACTCTTCAGAAAATGTGTGGGAAAAAAATATAACCAAATTGTTATCTACTTGTTTAACTTTGATACTGTTGTTAATTGATGCATTATGTGATTGTCATAGTATTGTAGTCATTTTATTGTTTTTATATACAGCTTGTATAAATACTATAAATACCTAACCCTAACCTTATTATACCCAGGGGGGCAAGTTGTTACACAACAACAACACATTATAAGTAATAATTAAAAAAATAACCAGGACAATAACAACAATATATAAAATGACATATTCTACTACTACTACTAATAATAATAATAATAATATTAGCCCCTGGGACAAAAGAGTTTTCTTACCTCTATTCATCCTACATATTGACAGAATGTATACTGTCAGATGGGAGCAATATAAATTATTCAAACAATGACTTGCTAAAATCAAAATTGGGTCTTTTTACAACTCTCCTCAAATGGAGACTTTGCCATATCTAGTTAACTTCTGGGTACAAATGTGTCCCCAAAATATGGTTAAGTATGTAGAAGCTGGGTTTAAATTGGGCCACGGCCATCCAGGGCTGAGCCCCGGCACATAGACTCCAGGGCTCAACATTAACGCTTCATTAACGCCAGACAAGTAACATGATTGAAACCTCAGTAACCAAAAATAACTATGTAAACACCAAAACGCAAGTATTATTCTTATTTTATTACATTTAGAGTAAGTGGCGAATAATGGGTATCTAATGTATATAATGCATCTATTGACAGTATAAGGTTGCGCTGCTGAGGAGAGGCTCACGCAGCCTCTCCAGGAGAAATAAAAACGCGCAACACAAAGAAACTCAGCATCCTGAAGTAAAAATTCAAAATGGAAAGCTTTTATATTTAAAATAGTTAGTTAGGCAATGTCACACAACGTTTTCACCATTACGACTGTTTAATAGTTCTATAAACAGTTCAATAAGCAAATACAATAATATTAGGTCACTTACATTTTAGGCGGAAACACAGCGCATCTCAAAGTCAAAGTTTCATTAGCTCATGCACAAACATCTGATGAATCTGCCATTTGAACGAATCGTTTGAATGAACGACTCAATGACTCACTCATTAAACGCTCACTACTGGCACCTGCTGGCGTTTTAATTTCGTTGAAAAGTATAATTTCTACCATAATTTCTTGTTTATATATTCAAAAATATTTAAAATAATCTCATAATATTATTTAATGCAGTTGTATTTTTCAGTGTAAATTACTTAATTTGATAACGTATAGATAATCACATTATTATAATTGAATTTATAGATCAAATGTAAGAATTTGAAATGAAAGTATTAATGAGATTGGTGGGAAATGCCCTCTATAAAGGTAAAAAAAAAATGCCCTTGGATAAAATATAAAAAACACACAGATTTACATGTCACAGCTGATAGAAAACTGATGAGAATATTATAAGAATAAATCATATTTGCAAAAAAACAAAACACACACACACACACACACACAAGCTTATATATATAAAGCTCGATACCATAGAGCCCCCCCCCCACAAAACAAATCCCAATTTAACCCCTGGGTAGAAGCATGAACATACATAAACCCATTCGCACACACACACACACACACACATCCAAGTATGCAGACACGCACCCTGCTGGCCATCTGTTCACAGCAAGGTCAGCATAGATTAGCTTTGTCATATATCACTGTGTGTGTGTGTGTGTGTTAGATTGGAGTGATAGACTGGGGTGGGACTCTTTACTTGGCTGGTGGTGACCTAATTTTAGCAGAATGTCAAATTGCAGTCTCCAGCAACGTCCAAAACATTTATTTCCTTGCTTATGAACAACTGAAAGGCCGTAGTAAAGTCATAGACACATACAAATGTGTCTGCGTGCGTGTGAGCATCACTCAAACTGCCAATACATGGTAGAGATGCATGCTAAAATGCTGCATTATAAAAAGCACAATTTTGGCAATTTTGGACATTTTTGGCAATGGGGATGGCTTGGTCAAAAAGGGACAAGCTCAGCACTAGGTTGTTTTGACCCAGCGGGCTTGGTCACATGTTTACCACAAAATGCTGGGCTGTGTGTGTGTGTGTGTTTTTCAACTATTGTTTAAAATTCATATTTGAAAATTTGATAATAAATGCACATTTTGTTGTAAATTAAAATCAACTTTAAAATCAACACATGCAGAAGGACTACAGTAAGAACACAGGCAACAGTAATAATCAAAATATGCAGTTTACTGATAAGCAAAAACAGCTAGAAAAGGACAAAAATATAGGCAAAAGTGTATGTGAGTGAGAAAAACTGCAGAAATGAATGGCAAATCAACAGTTATACAGCTTATACAGTTACATTAAATTGCTTTTTTAAAGTTCAGTGAAAATAATGCTAAATAAATATTGAATAATGTAACAAAGTTCGTAGTCACGGGAAGAAGGAGGCGGGAACCAGCGAACATTTAAAGACTTTAATAAAATAAACAAACACAAAATGAAAGTAAAGCGGCAGCCCCTCACGGACGACTGCCGCACACAAAACACAAAATAAAATCCAGGCCTGGTCCTCTCTCCCAACACTGTCGTCACTCCTCCTTTTATCCTACTGGATCTCCTCCATGAAACTCGAGACCGGTGAGTGGCGCAGGTGTCGCGCATTAGCATTTACTCCACCGGCCTCGCTCTGTTCCCACAGCTCTCGGCCCCGCCCCTCTCGTCACAAATAAATTACATTTAAGGCCAAATTTAACCAGTTTTTTTTCTTCTGGCAGTGAAAATAGTCACACTATGGTCAAAGCTTTAGAGTTTGACTCCTGTCAGGACACACACTAAATGAAAACCTTTAATAAACACTGAAAGTTGGGAATAAACTTTGTTATAGTGAATCAAAATTATAAAATTGCTGCTGTTTAATCGCTCATCTCAAATGCCATGCTTGAGTGGTTTCTGTGTGAGAGAAAACACTCAGACAAAAACCTTCACTTTTAAAAGAGCACATTCAATGTTGCGGGTAGTTTCAAAGTTCTCTCAAAGTTCTCTGGTATTTGCACTCAAAGAATGGATGGTACTTGAATGATGTGCATGCTCTCTTTCATGACCGCATTCCAAACCAACACCATTGGGTTATATTCCTTTATATTCCGTTTATAGTAAGTTAGCTTAAAAAAAATTGGGCTTCACTGGCATATCCTAATTACTGATCTGAGAAATACTAGTCATAATTTGCCGTTTTTCATATCTGTTTCTTTCTTGTGTCTTTATTTTAGGTCACTTGCTTGCAAGATTTCTTTGGTGACGACGATGTTTTCATTGCCTGTGGACCAGAAAAATTTCGCTATGCACAGGATGACTTCTCCCTGGATGAAAATGGTTGGTCATAGCTTTTAATAAACAAATGAAAAATTTAAAATATTAACGGTCACACTTTTTTTAAGGTGCAATTCTCACTATTAACAAACCATTAACTATGACTTTTGCCTCAATAAGCTCCTCCATTTGCTGCTTATTAATAGTTAATAAGGTTGTTGTTAAATTTAGGGATTGGGTAGGATTGGGGATGTAGAATATGGTCATGCAGAAAATGTGCTTTATAAGTACTAATAAACAGCTGGTAACACTTTAAAATACCTTTTATTTCATTAATACATCATTAACAGATATTATATCATGCTTAACAGATTGTTAGTTATTTCATATTCACATATCTAGAAATATGAGATAATGTGCTTATTGATGTTTACTAATGTACTTATTAAACATTATCTAATGATTAACAGATCATTATTTAATCTAAGTTGAAATGCTTACTAATGTCATTAAACATTCAATTCCACTTTTTGAAAATCTTCAAATTATTTTGACAGATGGTTTACAATTATTAAAAGCATCATTAATAAATCATTAAAAAACATTATATACTGCTTAATTGATATTTAGTTAATGTCATTACACTTTCAATTCATACGCTCCAGCAAATTATTTTAAAAGGAATTATAATGATTATTGATGAATGATTAACAGTTAAGCTTTTAATCATTAATAATGTACTTTTGAATGCTAAATGTCATTAAACTTCAGTTCACATATTACCTAATGCTATTTTTTACATTTACAAATGTTGTGAAAAAAATAGTTTAATTAGTCATTTCAAGCACTCCACAAACTATTCATGTTAACATATTATTCATTAACTCATAATCACAGCTTGTAAAGGTCACATGTTGGTTGGTCTTTGCTGGTTATGTAGACTTCTACTATTTACACATCTTAAATCATGTATTAAATATTTGTTCATGTTTTCGCAGTACCAAATCGTGGAAACTATTCATCATTTGTAAATGTTAATAAACGTTTACAAATCATTAGTAGGTTTATGAGCAGTCATCTCAAAGGCAAAAACTGTCCCAAATTACCTTAATTCAACACTTATACAAATAATTTATTAATTATTTGTTAATGTTTTTGCAGTACCCGATCTAAAGTGGAAACTATTCATTATTTGCAAATGTTTATAAATGTTTACTAATCATTTAGTACCTTTATGGGCATTGGACATTTAGCTACCGTAACGTACTGTAACTGTAATGTTTGTGTAAAAGGTGGTTAGTTAAGTTTAGCTGAATGCTTGCTAAAGACATAACACACATTGTAATTTGGGTGAAAAACATTTTATTGCCTCAACACTACTGTTGTATATCATTAAACAGGATATTTCTTGAATCATACATCAACAGGTACATGTCTGATCCCTCAACCCTATCCATACCACCAAACCTCTTTTTTGCCTTACCCATATTACACCTCAATAGCAGCAAAAGTATTGGTTGCATTAACAAAAGCTTTAATCATTGTATAAACATTCGTTAAAATCATTTGTAGATTTTCAAGAAGTGCATGATCATATGAATTGAAAGTTTAATGACATTTGTAAGCATTTTCATTTATATGAAATAATATTCTGTTAATCGTAAGTTTATTATTAAAATAAGTTTATTAGTGTTACGATCACCAGCTGGAGTGCCCATGAGCTCCTCCAGAGGGCACTCCACCCCAGACTGTTGTCACTCCCTCACTAACTACATTCCTCATAATCCTTTGCCTGGACTCTTGCTCACTGATTGCATTCACCTGTGTCTTGTTACCTCCATCTGTCTCACACTATATAAGATGCACTCACACACACACACACACACATGGCTCAGATTCTGTAATGTGGAGGCGTGACAACGGGGTTGGTGGATCCAAGTGCAGGCTTTATTCAAAAGAGTGGTCAAACAGGCAGGGTCACACATAAGCAAACAGTTATAATCCAGAGTGAGACAAAAGAATAATCCACAAAACAGGCGAAGGTAAGGGCAGGCAGCAAACAATCAGAAATGAGGTAAACAGTCCAAGGTCAAGAGACAAGGCTAGGCAAGAAGACAAGGAACTAGGAAACACGGAAAGACACCGGAATTAGGGAACGCAACAGGCTAACAATACTGAGCAATGAATGAGTGAAAAAACAGGCTTTAAATAGGGTGAGACTGATGGAGGTAACAAGAAACAGGTGAATGCAATCAGTGATCAAGAGTCCAGGCAAAGGATTGTGGGGAATGTAATTAGTTAGTTAGTTAGTTAGTTAGTTAGTTAGTTTCCCTCCTCTCCACCTATATCGGGTGTGTGGTGAGCGCACTGGCGCCGTTGTACTGTGGCTGCCGTCGCTTCATCCGGGTGGATGCTGCACACTGGTGGTGGTTGAGGAGAGACCCTCCTCATCATTGTAAAGTGCTTTGGGTGAACAGCAATACACAATAAAGCGCTATATAAATGCTTCATTCATTCATTCATAGTGAGGGAGTGACAACAGTCTGGGGTGGAGTACCCTCTGGAGGAGCTCATGGGCACTCCAGCTGGTGATCTGAACAATTAGTAAACATTTCTAGCTATTTGAATATGTATTATCTAATGATCCGTTAAGCATTATATAATGTTTGTTAATAATTTATTAATGAAAATTATAAAGTGTTACCAAAGGAATATCTACAGTAGTTGCTAATAATCTTTGTTCAGTCCTGTAGCAAAGTTAAAAGCTCAGGGAAGGAGGTAGGAACCGGCAAGCATTTAAACTTTAATTATCAAATAAACAAACACAAAACAATAGTAAAGCAGCAGCTCCCACGGCTCTTGGCCCTGCCCCACTTGTCATAAGAACGAATTTCAGTTCAGCTTTTATTCCAGTCATTCTACATAGATGGTATTGTTGTTTTTTTGTTTATCAAACAGTGCAGATGAAAATAATCCTTGTATTTTTAGTCCTACTTGATATCAAGCCTTCTATACAGCTGATCACAATCTTTTCATTCAGACGACTGGTTATGATTTTCAAGGACAGTGTTAAAGAACAGACATATATTTAAGACAGTTTATAACATACAGTATAACAAGAGCCTATAACATCCTATACACTGATGCCTTTACTATATTGACTGCTATGCAGAATCAGCTGAGTTTAGTCAATTCAATTCAGATATCTGTACACTCTCAGTAATACTTTCAATCTGTGTGTGTTAGAGATGGTAGTGAGAACAGAAGGAAGCTGCATGCCACTGGATGTCATTCATTTAGCCTCTCAGAATCAGGCTTTCAAATAGATTAATGCATTATTCAGAATCACATTTACATATGTAAATAGCCGATGTGCGACACACATGGGTGCAATAAGATTCAGAGGCATAGATAAGGTGTCAGACAAAGAGGAATGTTTTTGTGTGTGTTTGCAAGAGAGAGAAAGGCAGAAATAATATACTAATTTGTGCCTGCAATAGGAGCATCACCAATGTTGGAGATGCTTCTTTAAAACTGTAGGTTTCAAAGCTGCAAAATACATAGGATTTAAAGTAGCTATATTATAATTTTTATTATTACTAACACTACAAGCTACTAACAAAACGGTGTATAATTTTTTATTTCCATTTTGTCTCCCATTTTGTCTCCACTTCAAAAATGGTAGTGTAGTCAGTAATTTACAAGATTTGTGCTTTTTTTTCCATTCTATATTTTTTATTATTGTTTACATGTTGTTTTGACAGAACCACTTGGACTGTCTCTTTTCACTTTTCAGATTTCTTTATTGGCACATAAATAAATAAATAAATACATGCATACAGTGGGTACGGAAAGTATTCAGACCCCCTTAAATTTTTCACTCTTTGTTATATTGCAGCCATTTGCTAAAATCATTTAAGTTAATTTTTTTTCCTCATTAATGTACACACAGCACCCATATTGACAGAAAAACACAGAATTGTTGACATTTTTGCAGATTTATTAAAAAAGAAAAACTGAAATATCACATGGTCCTAAGTATTCAGACCCTTTGCTGTAACACTCATATATTTAACTCAGGTACAGTCCATTTCTTCTGATCATCCTTGAGATGGTTATACACCTTCCTTTGAGTCAGCGTTGTTTGAGTTACGCATTAGCTTGCTTAGGGAAAGCCACAACAGGTCTAATAAGAACACTTACAGTCACAGTGGCATGTCAGAGCAAATGAGAATCATTGAGGTCAAAGGAACTGCCTGAAGAGCTAGCTCAGAGACAGAATTGTGGCAAGGCAAGATCTGGCCAAGGTTACAAAAAAAAAAAATTCTGCTGCACTTAAGATTCCTAAGAGCACAGCGGCCTCCATAATCCTTAAATGGAAGAAGTTTGAGATGACCAGAACCCTTCCTAGAGCTGGCCGTCCGCCAAAACTGAGCTATCGGGGGAGAAGAGCCTTGGTGAGAGCGGTAAAGAAGAACCCAAAGATCACGTGGCTGAGCTCCAGAGATGCAAGTCGGGAGAGGGAGAAAGTGGAAAGTCAACATTACTGCAAGCCCTCCACCACGTCGGGGCTTTTGGCAGGGGCCCGAACGGGAGCCTCCCTCAGTGCGAGACACATAAAGCCATGAAAGGCTCCAAGGATGGTGAGTAAATAAGATCTTTCTCTGGTTGATGCAGGGACCAGATAGAACTTTTTGGCACTTAATTCTAAGCGGTATTGTGTGGAGGGGAAACCAGGCACTGCTCATCATCTGGCCAATACCATCCCTACAGTGAAGCATTGTGGTGGCAGCATCATGCTGTGGGGGGTGTTTTTCAGCTGCAGGGACAGGACGACTGGTTGCAATCGAGGGGAAAAAGATGAATGCGGACAAGTACAGGGATATCCAGGATGAAAACCTTCTCCAGAGTGCTCAAGACTCAGATGGGCAGAGAGATGTAACTTCCAAGCAGATCCAAGGACCCTAAGACACAGCAAAATAACGCGGGAAAAGGAGTGGTCACAAAAAACCCCGTGCTGTTCTTGATATGGACCAGCAGCGCCCGCCTTAACACCCAATTCAACGCTTCTGGAAGAGACCTAGAAGGAGCGATCCACCAACGAGTACAATTGCAGAGGCAACACTGACAGGCCACGAAAACTGTAGAGGATCTGCAAGGAGGAATGGCAGTGGATCCCCAAATCCAGGTGTGAAAAATTGTTGCATCTTTCCCAAAAAGACTCAAAAAAAAGCGCAATGGATGCATGTAAGCTCACAAAAGGGTCACTGCCTACTAAGATACTGAAGCAAGGGTTGAATATTAGGACTCATGGTGATATTTCAGTTTTTCTTTTTAAAAAATCTGCAAAAATATCAACAATTCTATGTTTTTCTGTCAAAATGGGGTGCTCTGTGTACATTAATGAGGAAAAAAATTGAACTTAAATGATTTTAGCAAATGGCTGCAATATAACAAAGAGTGAAAAATTTAAGGGGGTCTGAATACTTTCCGTACCCACTGTACATACATACATACATAAAGTTGATAGTGTGTGTAGTTTGTATTTCCATGTTGGAAAAGTTGGGTAAGGGCACAAAGTTTTTCAAGGCTTCTTTCTCATGTCATGGAATTTGTCAGCAAAAGTTGGTGATTTCTCTACCTTGTTGTATTCTTCAAGGATGCCTTTTTCATCATACTTTTAAAGGCATACCTTTACTTTTGATTTGTCTCTTTTACTCTTGTTGTAGAGTGTCGGGTGATGAAGACCCCCAAAGGACAGAGGGGCTCTACTAAGAGTCCCGGTCCCGTGCGACGCAGCAAGTCTCCGGCTGATTCCAGTGAGCCAATAATTATGTGATTCATGTCAGCTCAACACACTTTTAACTCCATAATGAAGCTGGATGGATGATTGACAGGCTTTCTACAATAATACACTTTATTTTATTCTAAACAGCTTCTCCATGATATTATATTATATTATATTATATTATATTATATTAGCAGGCGTATTTGGTTACAGTTAAATTATGAATGATTATAAATTATCTGTTGTTTCATGTTTTTATGAGATTTTTAGCTCCTTGTCACATCT
Organism: Sinocyclocheilus anophthalmus; assembly: GCA_018155175.1. NCBI lineage: Eukaryota > Metazoa > Chordata > Actinopteri > Cypriniformes > Cyprinidae > Sinocyclocheilus > Sinocyclocheilus anophthalmus. Next base: position 95,661 of record JADLZN010012205.1, read on the forward strand.
TGATTTTTGTTATTCTGTGATAATCTCATAATTGCTCATGTTTGTGTATTCTTGCATCCGCCTGTGCAATTAACATTATGTATGCATAAATGGCTATTACTTTCAAAATTACTTTAATGAATGATACAGTGCAATATGTTTCATACATGCATTGCTACTTCCAGTAAATAAGCAGATTTTTAAACCTCAAATACCCACTGCAGCAAAACTGCAACATTTGGTTACAGCGGTTAATTAATTATTTTTTTTCCCCACTAAATGTGGATTACAACTACATACAAAAGCAACTTATACTGGATCAAATTTACCACAGCCTAATTAAACTTTAAAGAGTGCTCTGAAACTAAATGAAGTTCTAGCTCACTAAAAAGCTAACTTTTAAAGGTCAAAGCCACTGGACTGAATGCCTCTAAATATGCATTTTCAGCTATTATGCCAGGGATGAGTAGGTTGTAAGAATATTCCAGGATCATTAATCTTTAGAAAATGTCTGAACATATCCAAATTTCAGATTCTTTGCTTGCTGGGAAAGCTTCTAATGAAAGACAGATCAAAAAGGCAGTCAGAATATATGTACTTAATACGCACAAAAACAAAATATGCACAAACATCATGCCTTGTATCCTCCACGTGATGGAAAGAAAGAAAGGAATTAACAGAAAAGAACAAGAAAGAAAGAAAGAAAGAACACAAACTTCAGTGTTTGGGTCTCTGAGGATTAAAAGATAAAGAGAGAAGACGCCTGTTACACAATTTTGAGTTTGATATAAGCAGATAGATTTGCTATGTTACATGTTTAATATTTTAGAGAGGAAGGATCGCTCAATCTTCCAAGGAAGACTGGGCCAGGGGACCATCAACACCATCATATGGTCACATGTCATTATTACCCTGGCAGGGTTAAATGCAAAGGTGGCTGGGAAAGTGATGATATTTTTAGTTACGAGAAAAAAAAGAAACCTTTAATATGTCATCTTTGACCTTTCAAGCCATAGTCAGCAGTGTCATGACTTGCCTGCCATCTTGTGTCAGCAGAATCTCAAAGAGAGCTCTAAATCATTTAAAGTTTGAAGTTGAAGTGTCATTTCTGCACTACTAACTTCACCAAACAAACTGGAAAAACATGTTCACAGATGTTTCCTGAATAGTTGATACTTGCGCTAGTCAGAGAAGTCAAGACTTTAAGTCTAAAAAAAACAAAACTTTACATGCCCCATGCAGACAAGATTTGTCATCAGCATTTTTATTGTTTTCTGGATGAATAAAAATGTACATTTCAAATGTGCATATTTGCTAAAATTGTATCAAATGTAATAATTATTAGGAGTAAATTATTATATACAGTGTAGATAACTTTAAAACTAAAAGCTAGACATGGACAAAAGCAGAACAGAACAAATAATGATTTTCATGAGGTTTTTAATTTAAAGACATGAAGGAAATATTTGTTTCAATGATATTTAATTGTAAGAATAGCTCATTTGTGCATGCTAACATTTCTTGCATGGCCTGCGTGCTTTAAATTAGAATATCTGTATCACTGCACACTCATTGGTGGCTAGACTAACGCTTTTTTAATCTCTTTTAATTTCTTTTCATGTTTCTTTATGTCTCACCCCCCTTGTTTTAAAATCCATCTTGTATGTTTTGTGTAGCACTGCTCTCTTTTTGAAATAAATTAACAAAGACATTTTGAGAATTTTATATTTGAGAATTTTATATTTTGTTTAACTTTCATTCCTGTCTTTACAACATCCCTTTGGTTTTTCTGCTAGTTTGTCTTTTTTCATTCTATATTTCACATCATTATTTATTTTTAAACGGAGTTTAAAGTGATTGTTGTTAGGCTATAACATTACATGTGTACTGTATGTAGCTGGTACATGTGTACTGTATGTACACTTTTTTTTTCCTATAACAGTATCATCATTTTAGCCAGGAAACCCTCTCTTCTTATCAAGAACCATATTTAGCAGTATAGGATTGTCGATTTCTTGAAATATATTGTTGGTTCTTCATATTATTTGCTCTTCAAATCACCAGGTATTATATATATATACTATAATAACTTGCAACCAGTGTAATAAAATTGTTGGTTAACCTTGGTTGTGAAAAGTCCAAACTCTAAAGCAATGCACAACCAGACATTCATCCACCTAGCACAGTATTCCCACCACTAAAAGCCCAATTTATCACTCATATTTGTACAAAATAATAAATGTTAAATTTAGGCTTTTAAGCCTTATACACTTTCCAAATTGTAAGTGTTTAGCTATGCACAGTTTTCACTGAGGGAATAATCAAAATTATCATCTGTGGCAATTAATTGCATTTCACAGATGCAGCTGATAACCCTTAAGTCTTGTTTTGAACTGGGATCATCCCTTTTAAAGGGTTCTTGTGTGCCATCTGGCGGTAAAACCCTTTATGGATCTATTTGAAATCTTTTTGCCTTAAGTTTAATAGATCGTGAACACATAGCAAGGCTAATCTAGAAAACAATCTGGACCAGTTGTGCATTCAATTAGCACATGAAAGGCTAAGATCAGCACTTTTAGAGAAGTTTTATATTTCTCCTTATCCAGGTTTTCCAACATCGACTGGCTTTTCTTCTCTGTTTTATGTATTCATTAGCTGGAATGGTTTTAAGGCCTAGCACCTGGTCCTTAGTTTTTTTTTTTTTGTATTTGTTAAAATGAAAGCTCTGTTTTTGAAACAGCCTTTAGTACTTGAGTACACACGATCACACCACCCTCACATATAAACACAGTTTTGGTGTATCATAGCAACCTGCACTGTTCATAGAGAGATGTGTAAATGAGTTCCAGCATACAGATACACACTCTAGCAGCTGGCTAGACAACAGTTGACAACATGATTACACACAGAAGGAGGGGAGACCCTGCCTAACCCCACAATTTGTCTTTTCTCTCCATCTATCTCTCTCTTTCACATTTGCACTTTTTCTTTCTCTCTCTAGCTAATGGAACAGGCTCCAGTAGTCAACTCTCTACTCCCATCTCTAAGCAGTCTCCCATCTCGACTCCGTCTAGCCCCGGCAACACTCGCAAACAGAAGGTAACGGTTTGTCAGTTTTTGTATCTATGTAGGTTAACCACCTAAACCACCAATGCACAATTTTTTCTTTTCTGAATATGTTTGGAATGGCATGTTACCATACTATTTTTAGTATTTTTTGCAGTATGTTCACTTGCACAAAAATGCAGTGTAACCAGAGCACACGGCATGCTGCATACAATACTCTATTCCATAATGCAGTGTGTTCAACTTAACCTTTATTTCCAATCCAGTATCATGTAGCCAATAAATGTTTATTGTCATTTTATTTTATAACACTTTTGTGAGCTGTTTTGAACAGCAACACCCATAGCACACAATTTCGGATTAGGATCGATCCTGTCTGACTGATATCTTATCCGACAAAAAAGTACCTTGTATAAGCAGCATTCTAGTATTCCATTTCGGACACAGCCATACTCTAAATTAGTGTGTAAACATAACTCCAATTTGTCTTTATTTCACCTTGTCTTACCCTACCCTGTCTTCACCTCTTAGGATTTATTCTTGCCTCTGTCTCTGGAAGATGATGATTCTCAGGGGGAGTCCATGTAGACTCTTTCCACTTTCCGTGTGTCATTCAACATGCCAATCACAGAGGTATCTCTGGTGCTATCTGTCTTGAAAACATCAACATCACCGCCCTTGTGACCAGGGTGAATGCACGCATCACCTCTGCTGCCCCTTGGCCATCAGGCTTTAGACCTTGAGGCTTTGCAGCGATGGTCAGTGTACTATTTGCTGCTTGAGAATTTGTTTTATCCATTTTCTGTGTTTTGATAATAGATTTGTAGTGACTGATGAAAAATAGTATATGCGGGGCATATGCTGCAGTTTGTATTATAACAACAAACGCCTAAATTTGTACACATGGTCTGCTGTTGAAATTCATTTTATATATATGAGAAATTTGAGAAACGTTAATGTAAACACACAGCAAGTTGGTTTAGCTCTTTAAACATCCAACCAATAATTTTGACTTTTTCATATTACCTTTTTTAAAAGCTTGGTCTTATGAATTCCAAGCAGCAAATAGTCATTTTTAGAACAGTGTGATAGTCTGACTTGTAAAAAATGACAAGGAAAAAAAAAAAAAAAAATTTGTTGTATTTTTTTTTTTTTTCCAAAATTAACAATTTCGTATGATTATCTTTGGGTACCCATCTCTTTTCTCTTTCTTGCTCTCTCTCTCTCTCTCTGTGCAATGGTTTAGTGTGTTTTAAAGCCATTAAGGTTGAAATAGTGCCCACAGAAACATCCATATCTCCATATCACTGTAACAATGTGTAAAGGGGGGGGGGGGAGGGAGGGGCTAAGCTAAACAAAAACATCTATGTTTTTACATTGTTACAATGTCTTTAAAACATAGACATAATGTTAAATGTCCATGGCTCTGAAGGTAATCATTGCAAATTGAGAGGAGAGGCCAAAAGCCATATAATAAGGACCTTTTAGTTTCAAAAACAATCCGGCGTAATACACTTAACGTAAAGGCAATCTCACTATAAATAGCATGCATTATTAATAAGACATTGGAGTTATTAGTACTTCAAAAGAACATATTAAAGCCTGATTTGCTTGCCATATTTAGGATCTCTTAATCTCACTATACTTCTTAAATGTAACAAATACTTCCTAACTATTAATAGGCCACAAATAGGAGTTTATTGAGCAAACAGTTGTTATTTAAAGGGATTTTTCACCCAAAAATTAAAATTCTGTCATTCCCCTTGTCGTTCCAAACCCGTAAGACTTTTGTTAATCTTAGGAACACAAATTAAGATATTGTCAATGTAATCTGAGAATCTGGGAGCTTCATTGGCAGCAATGCAACTACCACGTTCAAGGCCCAGAAAGGTAGTAATGACATCGTTAAAATAGTCCATGGGACATCAGGGGTTCAACCCTTCATTTTTTGAAGCTACTAGAATTTTTTTTTTTTTTTTTTTTTTTTTTTTTGAATACTTTTGTGCGCAAAGAAAACAAAAATAACTTTATTCAAAAATTTCTTCTCTTCCATGTCAGTCTTCGACGTGCGTTCCTGAGAGTACCACGCCGCATGCGTGTGGTGCTGCTGACAGAGAACGTCCATCTCTCTTAGTTCATCGTATGTATATTCTGGTTTGAATAAGTAAGGCTGTGCAAAAAATTGCAAGTCATTCTCTCTGTCAAAATTTTCAGACATGTTTACAAAGACTGTTTTATGTACAACGTGTGTCTTACTCTGCTTGTAAACAAGGCACAGAGCATCCGAGTTCTACATCAGAACGCCGGCTCCTGAGTCCTGCGCCGTGGTACTCTCATGAATGCACGTCGAAGACTGACACGGAAGAGGAGAAATTGTTTAATAAAGTAATTATGTTTGTTTTCCTTGTGCACAAAAAGTATTCTCGTAGCTTCATAAAATTAAGGTTGAACCACTGATGTCAATCAGAAAAATATTTTTACAATGTCATTTATCGTTTCTGGGCCTTGAACGTGGTAGTTGTGTTGCTGTCTATGGAGGGTCAGAAAGCTCTCGGATGTCATCAAAAATATCTTAATTTGTGTTCCGAAGATAAACAAAGGTCTTACGGGTTTGGAACGACAAGAGAGTGATTAATTAATGACAGCATTTTCATTTTTGATGAATTAAACCTTTAATAGTTAGTTAATAGTGAGAATTAAAATAAAGTGTGACCACAATCACATTAAATTTTGAAAAAGGTAAAATTACCTAATTAGGTAATAACAGCAGCAGATTTATTTTCTGTTCGAAGGGATTTGATTAAGGAAATAAGAAAATGAAAATCAGTATGATTTTGTTTCTAAAATAACAACAACAAAAAAGAATAAAAGGTGGTCAATTCAATTAATGCATCATATTCCTTCTAAACCATATCATTGTTTTGTGTGAGGAACTGTCCAAAAGTCCTTATTCACTGAACACCTTTCTCTCTGCTGAAGCTCTTTAATGGCATTCACAAGAAGAGGCTCTAAGGTTTTATGTAATTGAATATGTCATATGTCAGTGAATAATTACTTCTCTTTTTTTCTCAAACAAAGCTATTATAAGTCATATGAACCACTTTTATTGTGCTGGTTTGAATCTCCAAAAAGTTTTTTAATGAAAGGAGTAGCATGAACATTCTTCAGAATTTCTACTTTGCAAGATTAAATGTCATACAGATTTAGAGAGACATGATGATGATGATGATGATGATGATGTAGGCAATTTTCATTTTGGTGACTATTCCTATGAGTTCAAAAATGTCTTGTAAGTTACAGTGTCATTTTTCAGAAAGCCAAAGTTATGATGAAAAGAGGGAAGCTGAAAAACAATATTTTCTCTCCCCCAGTGGTATGTACATATTGGAGTTTCTCATTCAAAGCTTTCATTTGAAGATAAACAGAATATCACACCTGAACATTTACATATTTGAAAACCAACGATATGATAATGTAATTCAATGTATAATAACAAAATGCATCATTTCTCAATTACAACATCACAGTGATCTCTGCAAGTATTGTAATATCTGTTGATTATCTCTTTGACAGACAAAACACTATAGCCAGAAGAAAAAGCACAAACAGACAAACCCTTGGAGATATATATATATAAATATATATATATATATTCATATATATTAGCAATATATATATATATATATAGAATTTTCCATTATTCTTATTTCACTGAATATTCTAGAACTATAAGTGTCTCCAGTTAATTTTTAACCTTCCATGGTGCCTTTTTAAAACCATCCTTTATGAAAAAATCAAAACAAACAAAAAATCTTCAAGAAAACTAAAAAAAAACACTAATTTGTTACTTGTTTACTGTATCTTTTTGCATTACTTGATATGAAGTGGGGCTCAAACATTAACTATAACTACACACTCTGTAATCTTTTTCTGTAGTAGTTTATCAGGGTAATTATTTAGACATGGTGCAGATGCTCTCTTTTCTCCTGTAGTACTGTAAACACAGTTGTTTGTGTACTGATATTTTTGGGCTTGGGGACACAAAAAAAATACAGACTTCCTCTCTGACTATCATGTACTTCCTGCTGTGTCATTGTGACTTGTTTTGGTGATGTCATTCTGTCTATTAAACTTCTCTCTTTACTATTAAAATGAAATGAAAATTCTCTTCCTCTCCTGTTTTGACTGCAATAATGCTCATAGATGTCTTTGTGGTGGTTTTTTTTTCTGTTGGACATTTTGTTTCTTCACTTAGCTCTAAGCACATCATTTACATTAATGGCGTCATTTTCCCACTTTACATGCCTAATTTAAAGGGGCCATGAACTAGGGTGACCACCTGTCCTGCACTTTGTGGCACAATCCCTAATTTGGGAGCTTTGTCCCATGCCCTGCAAGGTGTAAGCAGTGTCCTGCATTTCAATTTTGTCTGTATTAGTTTTCACCACAATAAGAAATATGGTTGAAAAAATGTTTTTTTGATTAACATTTAAATCCATTTGCGGAGCCATCATATTCTAGCTATAGCATGAAAATAGTCAACCAGCGCATTCATAGAGAGGATATTTCTGCTGATGACAACCGCGTAAATGGAGCAAAGGAATGAGTGTGGACTTCATCAAAAGTTGTTAAATAGAGCTACATCAACCAGGACTTCTTCAAGATTGGATAAGAACGTCCTGATCAAACTTACCAGATCCAAAAATAAATAAATACAAGTTTAAGATGAATCCAGTAAAATGCATTTAATGTTTGTATAGTCTAATAAAGGAAAATAAACTAGTCACTATTTAAATTTTGATATAAAATGCAATTTTTACCTACTAGCCTGTTACTCAGTTCATTATATTTAGTAGACTGTATAGGTCCCATGGCGTAGATTACATTATATCAATTGAACCTAGGCAAATTGAGTGTCAGTCACAGAACCAGTCACAATTAATAAAGCTTACTGGCAATTTAAAACATGTTAACATGTAAAGTAATGGCAAATAGGCTTTCCAACTATTGTAACAAAATATTTACATAGTATAATAGTTGTAAAATTATCTCTTTCACAAGTCCCGCATTGTCCTGCAAAATCACATCTATGTCCTTCAAAAGAACAATAAACTGCTTCAAAAGATCAATAAAAATGTAAGTTCTCACAGTATAAAAGGTCTCTATCAGTTTCAGAGCTCAAAACTTTGTTAGCCAAAAAACAAACAAAAAAAAACTTTTATTCCAACCAAGCAGCCAAAATGATTAATTGTTTATTACATAGTGATGAATATTTACAAGATTACCTTCACAGACAAAGATCAATGCCTACTTCACCACGTTTTTGACCTGCCCATTGGTGTTTTAGCAAGGTGATATGGACAGACTAAATTTGATTGGTACATTTCACTGTGGATTCTTTGTTAGACCTGCAGTAGTTTATTGCTGCTTATACATCAGTAAATCAAGCCAGTTACTAAATGGTAACCTTCACGTCTTAGTAGTGTGAAATCACCTGTTATTTAAATTGTGATTAAATTATATGCAGAAATCAAGCAAAGAATGTTCCCTTTATAAACGCTGGAGGAGCTATCAATGACTTCAATTAAGCACAAGCTTAGGGAGTTCTGCACTCTTGTCAAAATATTATACAGCATTTGTGAGAGTGCAGAAATCAAGCTACAATGGTGAGATCACTGCAATTGCACGGCTACAATAATGCAAATTTATTTACATATAATGCTGCAATCAACACTTTTCACAATTATTTAATTTCGACAGCTATAATAGCAAAACTATAGTAAACGTTTCAGTAATATGATAGATTAGGGAACACTATTCACTATTACCTAGTTGCTTAATATCTTGCATGCGTATTACTTGCATTCTGGCTGTTTATTAGTACTAATAAGACACATTAATGCCGTATTCTGCATCACCATATTCTAGATCCCTTAACTCTACTACATCAACTACCTTATTTACTATCAAAAAGCAGCAAATTAGAGGTTTACTGAGGGAAATTAATCTTTGCAAGATCACCCCCTACTGGCCAAACCCCAGCAGTGAAGTTGAGAGATTCATTAGAACCCTCAAGAAGGCAAGCAGCATTGACTGCCACTGTTAAGGAAAATCATGGAAACAAGAACTCCTCTAATTTCTAAAAAGAATTACAGAGCAATCCCTCATCAAACTACTGGGACAACCCCTGCTACTATCGTTTGGCAGACCGAAGCTACTGGCTTTAAATAGCCCAGTGGTTAAGATAAAACAATATTCTGACAACGGGGAGAATGCATTACATTCAGAGCCCAATATGGGTGATATTGTACTTCTTTGTGAAAGGAAAACAGGACAATGCATGACACCATTCATTCATTCATTGAAAAAAGGAACAATGATCACATTTAATCTCTCTTCTGAAACATATAAAACAACACACATCAATTTCACTTACCATCTCCAGCACTGATGATGAGACGGATGATCCTCATGATATAAGTGGACCTCAGCATCACAGGCTTTACCCCAATTCTTCTCAATGTTCTATACAAATGGAGAGGAGATATCCAAAACAGAAGAGAAAAAGTCCTCAAGACTGAATAATTACTGTACTTAGACAGACAAATTCAAACCACTTCAAGGAAATTATCATTTGAGTTTAGTTAATGGCTATTGTGCTTTAGGTCCTACTGTCTTAGTTTTAAAATTTGTTGACATTTTCACAGTGCAGATTTTATTTGTTTCTATAGTCATAATTTGACGTTAACACCAGTGCTGGCCCTATATAATAAGCAACATAAGCGGTTGCAAAGGGCTCCTGTGGCTACCGGGGACACCATGCCAGAGGTTCAGACAGTCGACTTTTGTTAATAATAATTGTTTTCATATAGATATATACTATATATATATCTATGTCAATCTATATAATCTATAGATATGAATCATTTACTGTAGGTTGGTGGTGGTGTGAGCTCTCTAGGTATGAGCATCTTGGAAGGTTCTGCGTCGCGGATCACATGGCAATCCCATTTGCCATCAATGACTCCCCTAGTAATGCTACGACCTGCCTCACTGTTGTACTATGGAGGAATGGTATGAAAGAAAATTAGCCCTTCCTGCTCCTCTCCCAAAACAAAACGACAACCAAAACAGAGCTTGTTTAGTAAAGTTGATGAACTGGCCGTGGGGAATTGGGAAAATTCAGGAGTTTATTGGCATAACTAGCAACCCCTGGCCTCTTCTGACTAATTTTCAGAATTGGTGTCAATGAGGATGATGTCTATTCCATCTCTCCTACTACAGCAGACCACCAATACCCCAGTTTGGCCAAAACAACCATGGTTTTCTCTCCATTGAGTTTACATCTCATGCCTATCTCCTGACCATTTGAATGGCAAACTATGACCCACCATACCCCAGACATCTGAATTGTGTTTATGTACATTGGGGCGATCAGCCTTTGGGTCTGTTCACCAAGTGGTCAGGAACCGCGTTCTAAATGGGTTTTTCCCCCATCAAAATAGCATGCTATATTCAGAATAGTGGAAACTTGTTTCGGAATGTTGTGACAACCATCAAAATTCCCCAAAATTGCTCTATAGCCAAGTCAGTCAGGTCACCTTTATTTATATAGCACTTTTAAAAATACAGATTGTGTCAAAGCAACTTTAAAATATAAAATAGGAAAATAGTTTATCAATAATACAAAAGGACAATAGTAAACACTCAATTTTTTAGTTAACGTCAGTTCATCATTGATTCAGTGATGCAATTGTTCAGCTCAGTTCAGTTCAAATAGTGTCTGTGCAAAAAAGTTGACAATATCGCTGGAAATTAAGTGTCACCAACTAAGCAAGCCAGAGGCAAGGCAACAGCGGCAAGGAACCAAAACACCATCGGTACGAATGGAAAAAAATCCTTGGGAGAAAACCATGCTCAGTCGGGGGGCCATTTCTCCTCCGGCCAACTAATCGCAGGTTGATCCATCGCATTCCAAAGTATTATAATTGTGCAAGGTCTCCTCTGTTCTTTAGTTCTTGTCCCCGATGGGCCCGCCTAGGAGCCAGGGTCTTCACTGGGCCTCCTGTCTCTGGGTGCTCATTCTAATTTGTCCTGGTCTCCTGCTGAATTCGGGCTAGAGTTTCCTCTCTAGGGGCTCATCCACCATTGACTGATATCGTGACTGGATCCACGAGTGAACTGCAGTGAGCACCATCCTCTGACTCTGGATACGTCCGCTGGGAGATCTGGTGGCTACACGGTGACCCGTAATAAGAAAGAAGATACAATATTAGCATCGATACCATTCCTTTCTTACGAGTAACAAGTACATTGTTGTTACTGGAAGTTTTCTGTTACAGTTTTGCCTAATCAATGCAGCCTAACAATCCGTTTAACGGATTTGAGTATAGACATGTGTGTGTGTTATATTAAGCCAGTTAAAGTAGATGGGTCCTTAAAACTCTGTTTAAAACTGACAAGTTTGTTTGCCTCCTAACAGTGTATGATATTATTCCAGAGTTTGGGAGCTAAATAGGAAAAAGATCTGCCGCCCACAGTTAATTTTGATATTCTAGGCATTATCAAATTGCCAGAGTTTTGAAAGCGCAGCGGACGTGGAGGACTATAATACGATAAGAGCTTGCTCAAATACTGAGGTGCTAAACCATTCAGGGTTTTATAAGTAATTAGCAAGATTTTCAAATGTACACAGTGTTTAATAGGGAGTCAGTGCAGTGTTAACAGAACCGGGCTAATTTGGTCATACTTCCTGGTTCTAGTAAGATCTATAGCTGCTGCATTTTGGACCAGAACAATCACCCAATAAAGCATTACAATAATCTTACCTTGAGGTCATGAACGCATGAATTAACGTTTCTGCATTTGACATTGAGAGCATAGGTTGCAATTTAGATATATTTTTGAGATGGGAAAATGCAGTTTTACAAATGCTAGAAACGTGGCTTTCGAAGGAAAGATTGCTATCAAATAGCACACATAAGTTCCTAACTGATGACGAAGAATTGAAAGAGCAGCCATCAAGTCTTAGAGAGTGTTCTAGGTTAGACATACAAAATTCGAAGTAGGTTTCTAGTGTCAGATATGTAAGGCACATCTTGTATTTTTTTTTTTCAGAATTAGCAGTAAGAAATTACTGGTCATCCAGTTTTTTATATCGACTATGCATTCCGTTAGTTTTTCAAATTGGTATGTTTCGCCAGGCAGCGAAGAAAAATAGAGCTGAGTGTCATCAGCATAACAGTGAAAGCTAACACTGTTTCCTGATGATATCTCCCAAGGGTAACAAGTATGAAAAGCAGTGGTCCTAGTCCTGAGCCTTGAGGTACTGCATACTGCACTTGTGATCGATATGACACCTCTTCATTCACTGCTACGAATTGATGGCGGTCAGATAGGTACGATTTGAACCATGCTAATGCACTTCCACTAATGCCAACAAAGTCTATACCTGATATTCTGGAGTTTTTGAAAAGTTTGCTGACAATCATACTCCAAAAAAAGAGTTTATGTGGCTGCATTATCAGCACACAGAGGTCTCATGTGTTGTGGAGAGGAATATGCCACCGCCTTGTGGGGGAAAATATTAAGAACTTAACTTAAGAGTATCAGGATCTTAGTCCCCCCACCCAATGCTTTAGGTCTCTGTACAACTGGTGGTTATATGTAGGTGCCTATCGTGTTGCTATGTGTTGCTACAGATGAGGTGAAGTGGGATCCAGGATTTACTCTATACACGGCAGCCCCTGGAGTGAGTGTGTTCAGATAACTTTGAAGGTAAAAGTCTTAGACTGCAAAACCCACCCTCCCCAGACAGGATAGGTGACACACCCCCACTCCTTAGTATAAGAGACTCAAACTTTGCAAAACAGTTTCAGCTTAACTAATCAGAAATATTTATTTAGATGAATAGTATTGAAATTAATAGATTAATTAAATGAATTGTAATGTGTCTTTAATTTTCTTTTGTTTCTTCACAGGAAGAGTGAAATGATTTCAAATTCAATCAATTCAGAATAAAATCAAATATAGAAAACAATAAAGAAAATATCAACAATTTGTGACTGTTTTCTGTTGAATCCTAAACAACAATCAGTGTCCCTCTTTTACCGCACTAAAAAGTTTCACATTCACAATCAGTTTGATCTAATAATTTCAATCAGTTCACTTCATCTCAAAATTTGAAAAGTTCACTTCAAAAATCCAGGAAAAATTATACTCAGTCCATTCATGTGTCAGAATGTTCATAGACTTGCAAAATAAAGTATTTGAATCCCTTTGCAGGGAGTTCACAGGTCACAGTTCCATGACCAACAGTTTTTTAGAGCAACAGTTTAGTCTTTATACTTGTTGGGAAAAAAAAGATTATTTGCTTTCCCATGTTCAGTGGAAAATTAAGAGAATACGTTCAGTGGAAAATGAAGAAAATAATTTACATCACCACCTACACACCCTGGGTCAGTGGTGCTCGCGTGGGTGCAACCTGAACGATGTCGTATGAGATGAGAGAATCAGCATAGAAGGCTTTCATGCCAGGTATGTTTACACATACGAGGAATTTGTTTTCATGACAGAAGCTTCCACAGTGTAACAGAATGACAGACAAAAAAAACACAGATAATAAAAAAAATAAAAAATAAAAAATAGAACAAGTAAATAAGGAATAAAAATATACAAATCGACAATTGTATGTCACAGTATATAATAGACACTTTGTCTGTACAGGTATGTTATGTGCAAATTTTAGGTGTAGACTTAGTATGAGTGTTAGATAAATAAGTGTTTGAGTGAATAAATAGTGTGTGTTCCATTGTTATTGTCAAGTGTTCATGAGATGGGATTGCCTGAGGGAAGAAACTGTTCCTGTGTCTGGCCGTTCTGGTGCTCAGTGCTCTGTAGCGTCGACCAGATGGCACCAGTTCAAAGAGGGAGTGTGCTGGATGTGGGGGGTCCAGAGTGATTCTGACAGCCCTTTTGCCCACTCTGGATAAGTACAGTTCTTGGAGAGAAGGGAGGGTTTTACCAATGATTCGCTCAGCAGTCCGGACTAACCTCTGTAGTCTTTTGAGGTCAGATTTGGTAGCTGAGCTGTACCAGACAGTTATAGAAGTGCAGAGGGCAGATTCAATGATGGCGGAGTAGAACTGTTCGCAGCTCCTGTGACAGTTTGAACTTCCTCAGCTGGCGAAGGAATTACAACCTCTGCTGGGCCTTTTTAACAATGGAGTCTATGTGAGTGTCCCGCTTCAGGTCCTGAGAGATTGTGGTGCCCAGGGATCTGAATGACTCTACTGTTGTTAAAGTGCTGTGCATGATGGTGAGTGGGGGTAGTGCAGAGGGTTTTCTCCTGAAGTCCACAGTCATCTCCACAGTCTTTGGAGAGCATGTTGTGGCTCCTAGTTGTTTGCGACTTGCACCAGACAGGGGCCATCTCTTTAACCTCCCTGTCTGTAGCATGTGGCTGCGTACCACCAACGTCCATCGAATGAGCCGAGTGATGTGGGTTGTAGCTGCAAACTCCAGATAGGCTTCGACAGAGTGGGTCTTTAAGACGTGTCAGTTCTTTTGGTGTAAGAGGGGAGAAGAACAGTGGGTGAGAGAATGCAGCCCTGCTGGCATACACCATGCTGATAGGTGCGGGAGTTTGTTTGGATGTGAGTTTATTCCCAGCCATCAATATCTGCTGGCTGTCTGTCCTAAGCTGTTGAGCCACCTGGCGGCGCGCGGTTAGGTGGGGCTATGGACCAGGTGCTGCGTTCGGTTTTGGGCAGGAGAGGTTTTGGGAGTGGAGTGGTGTGTTTAAAGGGCCCGCGCTGAAGTCCACGAACCAGGATCCTCACATAAGTCCTCATGTTGACCTGTGCATCGTCCACAGACCTTTCTTTTGCTCTGTTGGTCGAGACGTGAAGAGGTCCCGCACAGGGTCCATTGTTCATTATCGCAGGTGGGTCCATCACGTGTTTTGCTCCAAAGCGAGACTTACATGACGAAGACAGACGTCAAGAACCACAGGCCTTGTTCCAAGTCTCTGTACTTTTTTGTGATTTCTTTAGGCGATGGGGTATAGAATGGTAGAAATCTTCTGAAAGCATGAAGAGTGACTTCACTCAGCTCCAGTGATTTGTTGAAGATCTGTGTGAAGATGGGGCCAGTTGGTCAGCACATGTTTTCAGACAGGCTGGTGTAACACAGTCTGTGCCTGGTGCTTTTCTCCTTTTCTGCTCCGGAAGACCTGGCGCACCTCTTCTTCACTGATCTGAATTGCAGGTGTGGGGGAGATGGGGGTTGCTGGAGGTGTGAATGGTTATGTGGAGAGGTGTTCAGGGCGGGTGTAGGGCGTTTTTTCAAACCTGCAGTAGAACTCATTAAGATCGTCTGCCAGTTGTTGATTCTCCACAATGCTGGGGGATGGTGTCTTGTAATTGATGATTTCTTTTAGACTTTTCCACACTGATGCTGGATCCACTGGAAGAGAATTGAATCCTTATTTTTTTCTGAATAATTCCTCTTTGCCACCCTGATCTCCTTTTCCAGTGTGTATTTAGCCGGTTTATACAAGACATTGTCCCCCTTCCTGTGAGCATCTTCTTTGGCCTGACAGAGCTGTCTGAGTTTTGCAGTGAACCATGGTTTGTCGTTGTTGTAGGTTAAATGATTCCTGGTAGGAATGCACATGTCTTCACATAAACTGATATAAGATGTTACAGTCTTTGTGAGCTCGTCCAGATCGTTGGTTGCAGCTTCAAAATCACTCCAATCAGTGGTCAAAACAAGCTTGTAAATCCTGCTCTGCTTCATTAGTCCATCTTTTTACAGTCCTTAATACAGGTTTAGCTGATTTCAGTTTCTGCCTGTAGGTCGGTATTAGATGAACTAAACAGTGATCAGAGAGCCCCAAAGCTGCTCGTGGAACAGAGTGATATGCATTCTTTATTGTGGTGTAACAGTGATCCAATATATTACTGTCTCTGGTGGGACATGTGATGTGCTGTCTGTATTTTGGCAGTTCACAGGAGAGATTTGCTTTATTAAAGTCCCCGAGAATTATTAAAACAGAGTCCGGGTGTTGTTGTTCTGTCTTTGTGATCTGATCAGCGAGTTTCTGTAAAACCGAGCTCACGTGCGGTTGCGGAGGAATGTAGACACTGACGAGAATGAATGAGCAAAACTCCCACGGCGAATAGAACAGCTTACAGTTAATGAAGAGCACTTCTAGATCTGAACAGCACATCTTCTTTAACACAGTTACATCTGTACACCACCTTTCGTTTGATGTAAAAGCATGTCCCGCCGCCATGTTATTTCCCCGTTGATTCTGCGTCGCGATCCCCTCTGAACAGCTGAAAGCCCGGGAGACTCAACGCGCTGTCCGGAATGGTGGAGGCAGCCATCAACGTCGGTGCCATCACAATTTTTTTCTTGAGGCAGGGTAATGTTTCTTCACTCTATGATCCCCAACAATTGTCCCCGTGTTCCAGAAGGCCACAGCTTCACTCGATCCACTGGGGTAAAGTTGGTTTTATATTCACACATTCGGATTTCTGCATTCAATAACTTTGTTAATCTGCATTAAAAAAGGCTAATTTCGGTCAATTATAATTACAGACTATTATGAGCACAAACTACAACACATTTTTCTGCAGAACTCAACGTTTTAAAGAAGCTGATAAACACGCTTACTTCTATGGAGTGTTGTGAAATCATTGTTTATCTGAGGGACCATCTACAAATTATGTTTCGATTATGACGGCCTGCTAACGATTCACTGTCCATAGGACTAAAGTCATCAGAGAACATGCCATCATAGAGGAGGTTTATTTGGATGAAGTCTTAAAAACATTTGAAATAGTTGAAACAAATACTTTAAAAACATTTTAAACAATAATGAATGTCAATGTGTTTTGTAATTGTCCAATGAACATTTTTCAATTATCAATGCTAACTGTAGTAGTGTGTCAGGAGTGTTTATCATCTTGATCTTGTATGTTACAATGGGATATTTATTCATATGCTTTGTCAGACACATAAGTGTTGTAACACTTAAATCAAAACACCCCATAAGTTGGCAGGTGTTTTCCAGCAAAGGCGATCTTCACAACTATCGCATTCATACAGCAATGTTTTAAAGCGTTTATTAAAAGTAAATATTAACATCAAATCTATAGGTTTGTTCTCTATTGAAACATATTAAGCTGTAGATGCACAAATACACTAATGAAAATGCATGTATTGCAAAGTTCTTCAACAGGGAGTTTTGTTTTTTATATATTGTGTATATGTAAACTAATGTACTGTTTTGGGTTTGTTTCATGTTCTTGCTTTCATATTTTTTCGTTTTTAGTTTGATTCATGCTGTCAGTGTCATGTTTCCCTTGCCCTCATGTATCTCTGCCTTGTGTATGTGTCATGTTCTCATTGGTTATTGTCTTGTCATGTGATTATCAGTTCTGTTTTCTGATTGGTTGTCTTAGTCAAGTGTATTGTTTCCCATTGGTGTATTCTTGTCATGTGACCCTCATTGTCTGATATAAGTAGCCATCATGTTGTCATTGTGCCTTGTCGTGTATTGAAGTTGTAACCCGCTGTTGGTGAGTCTAGTCTGTTTCATGCCTAGTCAAGTCTGTGTCATGCCTCGTCAAGTCAAGTCAAGTCTGTGTCTCTAGTCTCGGATTATGTTTGGATGTTTGGATCACATCTGTAAATAAAACTGCACATGGGTTCTCACTACGCTCGCCTTCAGTGGATATTTCATTACAGAATACACAACCTTAAAAATGAACCCAGCAGATCATCTTGTTCGCCTCCGTCAAGGTAATCGCTCCCCCCCAAAAAACTTTTTTTTGGGGGGAAAAAAAGGGAATTTAAAAATGGGTGGCAGAACTTTGTGAACTTTACTATCAAGTTGACTTCAATGATACTTTCTTAAAGACTTTTTTTTCGTTTTTGGTTTAAGTAGACATTCCACGTAATACCCCACACTGGTCCGAGAACGTATATAGACTTTGCTCTGCAGTTGAGTGGATCTGCTTTCACTGTGGGTGTCATGGAGAAGGAACATATGACACTTCCCAAAAGTCTGCTCACGTCATGTCTGCTACGCCAAAGCCTGCTCACGTCATGCCAGTTAAGTCAAAGTTTACTCATGTCATATCTACCAAGTCAAAGCCTGATCACATCATGTCTGCCAAGCCAGAGTCTGCTAACGTCATGTCTGCTACCCCAGGGCCTGCTCATGTCATGTCTGCCAAACCAGAGCCTGCTCCCATCATGTCTGCTATGCCAAGTCCTCTTCACATCACGTCTGCCAAGCCAGAGCCTGCTCACATCATGCCGGTCACTCAGGAGATTTTTCACAATATGGCCACCATTGAAGAGCTTCATTGCAAGATGGCCGCCACACAAGAGTCTCTTCACAAAATGGCCCTTCTAAAGTTTCGTCACGTTTCAGCTGATCTTCAAGAGTCTCGTCACTTCACAGCTGATCATCCAGAGTCGCGTCACGACATGGCCACCATTTCAGAGCCTCGTCCCATCATGGCTGCCATTTCACATTCTGCTCACGCCAAGATGGTCGCCACGCCTGTGTCCCTGGCCAAGATGGCCGCCACACCTGAGTCGGACGCGGAGCTTGGGCTTGGACTGAAAGGTCTGATTGCTAGTGTGATGGACCCACCTCTGATGTCGGTGCGAGCTGCGGGCAAGCCCAACCATCCTAGAGGTCCTGCCATCCTCTGCTGCCCTTACTGTAATGGCGGTCGCCATTTTAAGCGTGTGGGCTGTACAGTGCTCTCAAAAGGCCTCTCCTGTCCATGAATCTGCTCCTGAGGCCTTCCCTGTCTATGAATCTGCCCCAGTGGCCTCTCCTGCCTATGAGTCTGTCTCAGAAGCCTCTCCTATCCACAAGTCTGCTCCAAGGTCCTTTCCTGTGCATGAATCTGCTGCAGAACCTCCTGAGGTGGTGGCGTCCGTTCACGAACTCACAGACTGTCTTGTCACGGCCACGGAGGCCGTTCACGAACTCACTGTCTGTCCTGTCACGGCCATGGAGGCCGTTCACGAACTCACTGACTGTCTTGTCACGGCCACGGCTCGCTGTGTCCCAAACCGTGTCGCCTGCTGTCTGTCCTTTCACGGCCATGGAGGCCGTTCATGAACTCACCATCTGTCCTGCCACGGCCAAGGAGGCCGTTCATGAACTCACAGTCTGCCCTGTCATGACTAAGAAGGCCGTCCATGAGTTCACTGCCTGTCCTGTTACGGCCATGGAGGCCGTTCATGAACTCACAGTCTGCCCTGTCAGGGCCATGGAGGCCGTTCATGAACTCACTGTCTGTGCCTGGCCATGGCCAAAGGAGTCGGAGCCGTAATCATTGACACTCCCATCTACCACTTTTCATGGCTAAGAAGGCCGTCCATGAATTCACTGCCTGTCCTGTTATGGCCATGGAGGCTGTTCATGAACTCAGTGTCTGTCCTTTCACGGCCAAGGAGGCCGTTCAAGAACTCTCTGCTTGTTTGGTCACAGGCAAGTGTTCTGTCCATGTCTCTGCTCCGCCATGGATTCCTGCTCTGCCGTCACCACCCGGCCGACCTGCTCTGCCTGCACCGCCATGGCTCCCTCTTCTGCCTGCACCGCCATGGCTCCCTCTTCTGCCTGCACCGCCATGGCTCCCTCTTCTGCCTGCACCGCCATGGCTCCCTCTTCTGCCTGCACCGCCATGGCTCCCTCTTCTGCCTGCACCGCCATGGCTCCCTCTTCTGCCTGCACCGCCATGGCTCCCTCTTCTGCCTGCACCGCCATGGCTCCCTCATGCCCTCTGTATCTGACTGGTGGTCTCTGCTCCAGTGTCTAGTCATTGCCCCCATGATCCTGGTCCACCCTGCTCCAGCTCCAGGCCCGCTATGGCTCCACACTCCAGGTCCTGTTTCCTCTTCATGGGTCCTGGCCCTCCGTCCCTCCCCAGTTCCGCCTCCACTCCCCCAACCTCCTGGACTTTTTGGATTTTGGTTTGGGCGGTACTGGAGCGCCCTTAGAGGGGGGGGAAAATGTAATGTGTGTTTTTGGTTTGGTTCATGTTCTTGCTTTCAGCTTTTTAATTTTTTTAGGTTTGATTCTGCTGTCATTGTCATGTTCCTTGCCCTCATGTATCGCTGCCTGTGTATGTGTCATGTTCTCATTGTTTTTTGTCTTGTCATGTGATTTAACAATCATTTGAATTTCTGATTGGTTGTCTTAGTCATGTGTCGTGTTTCCCATTGGTTTGTTCTTGTCATGTCACCCTCATTGTCTGCTATAATGCGCGTCATGTTGCCCTTTTGCCTTGTCGTGTATTGAAGTTGTAACGTGCTGTTGGTGAGTCTTATGCTATTTTTAATGCCTCTGCCGTTGCGTGCTCGCTTCTGTTCATAAGCTATCTCAAGTCTCTTCATGCCTCGTCAAGTCTGTGTCTCTAGTCTCGGATTTAGGTTTTTTGCAATGTTTGGATTCATCGTCGTACAATAAACCACATGGGTTCTCACTACGCTCGCCTTCAGTGGACATTTCATTACAGCTATACACACACACACACACGTGCGTAAGAGCATTATTGGCATGGTGGTGTTGTTCTGAACCACCATGCCAATAATGCTCTTGTTCCATTCAAAATAAACTTGATTGTCCACCTGAATGTTGTCAAACTTCAATTCTAAAAAACAAAGTTTGGGCATGAAATGTTGGGACAGTTGTCTCAAGAGGACTACAATTCTGCAAAAATCATAGTACAATATTTATATAGAAGTGTATGGACAAACTCTTTAGATCTGTTCCCCAGCTTCTCTAAACTAGAGGTCATGATTTCTTACATGGTCAATTAGGGTAACTGATTTCATTTGAAATTTGTCTGTACCTTCTCTCTCTCCTTCCACCCTGCTGTCCATGTCTTATTACAGTTTCTCCTCTTGCTCTTTCCACTACACCAATGCTCTCCACTCTACTCATCTTTTCTCCCTCTCCTGTAACATCCTCCTATCTGATCATCTTGTTCTACCTGTTCCACTTTTCTTCTCCCTCTCTCATTGCAGCCCTTTCTCTACCCACTCCACAACCATTTAGACTTTCACCCCCTTTTTTGCACATTTTTTCTTGCTCTTTGTATATTTTCCCCTTTTTAAGCAATTGTGATTATATGTGACAATTAGACAAACTGTGTTTCCTTTGTTGTCTGTGTTATTAAGCGAGCAATTATTAGTTTGGGGCCAACTGACAACATACCATGTGCATTTGATGATATGACACATTTTTGAGTTTTGTTTGTTGTGTTTGGACAAATGGTACATCAATGTTTGTGATTTGTATAAAACCAATAAAAGGAGCTACAATTGCGTTTTCAGATATTTTAAAGTTCTGGTTAGTTGTATTAACTTATGAAAACCTTTGAGAGTTTTGTTCACAGTGTTTTGAGAAAATGATTTGTAATTTGTATGAAATGAATGAAAACAACAATCTGTTTAGGACAATTATAAAGTATTCAGATCACTGTGTAAACTGTTTTCAGAACAGTAACCTGAGTTTGGAGAAATGTGCCAAATCGATTGAGAAAAACTGTAACTGATCTGGGTCATTCAAGTCCAGCCCCTGTCGCTGTGTGTTCAGCTTCCATACACTGGCTGTGCCCGTCTTTCCCAGAACAAATTTACATGTCGCCCTTCTCGTCAAACAAAGTATGCATAACAATGGAAAGTTACCACATGCCGCTGCAGATAGGTAGCCTGTGAACCCTCATGTTGAAATCCTCACTCAGAGGGTTGTGTTCTTTTGTGTCAGATTATTGATTGTGACCTGCCGTGAGCAAAAGATGGTCAAATAAAGATTTTGCAACTTGTAGGAACCCTGGGTCACCTGCCACCTCCTTTCAAAGCACTGACCTGGATGAGCTGTAAGCCAAAGCCCATAGAAGACATGAGGTAGAAATGTTAAACTTATTTAGAAGAACAGGCGCAGCTTTTCACATATTTGACCAGTGATCATCTGCAGTTAATTTGCTGCGACACGCTTCTGTTATTTTGGCAAAAACATTAAGTAAGAAACATAATTGAACAATATAAGAATAATAATAATAATAATATAATTAGAAAAGAACATATCAATAACTAAACCTAATGCAGAATACTTTACTGTGTTCTTTTTAACCTTTTCCTGATGAATCTCTGGCATAATATTGCCAACTTATCATTAAAAACATTAATTAAATATCATCTCTTATTGGCCAAACCTGAGTATTTTCTTTATTTTACTGTTATATGAAGGCCTATTTTTTATTTTTTCAGGCTTTCATATATCTACGGTTCATGTAAATGTATTTTCAAACACAATACACACATTTTTACAATTGTAGACAAATACAAAATAGCCAGCAGAGAAATATATTTATATGATGACAAAAATATAAGTATTTGAAAATAATAGTTATGCTTAGTTATTGTTTTCAAATGCCTTCTGGAACTAGAGCTTGAATGGTGTGAGAGTTATTTTTGTTGGGGAAAATTTCCAAGCAGCCATGATAATCACACAGACAGCAGCCAGTTTCGGCCCAGATCCGGCCCACATGGATCCACACGGCTCAGCTGTGGGCCGGATCTGGGCCAACACTATGTTGCTCTCTCATGGTTTCTGTGAACTCAATTCAGAGAGCTCAGCAATTAAATATGCAAATAAAATATCTAAAAATAAAAAGTTGATCAGTTATGTTTGCAAGATTTTTTAAATTAGATTTCAATGTGTGGTGTCATATTGACCCCACATTTTAATAAATGGAAAATGATAGCCAATCGAGCTGTCTTTCATTAGGAGAAAAAGAAGATGAATCGCTCATAGAATCAGAAACTTTAGCAGTGTGTTGACACACAGCTCGCTTTACTGCCTTCTGCTCCCTCAACATTAGGGCCGGGACAATAAATCAATGCATTGAGAAATGATTTTGGCTCGTTTCCGAAGGCATCGCGATTCTCTCTTGAAATGATTCTGAGCTTAGCTTTTAACAGCAGATGGCACTGCATGCTTTAGAAATAGCCGTATTCTGCACCACTTGAACCTAAAATAATAATTCATAAAGTTTGAAAAGGTTGAAGCAAATTACAAGGATGTTCACAGTGGGCTGTGTTTACGTTAATCTTGCATCAAAAAGCATAAAAGCCGATGTGCAAGTACATTTAACCACTTACATTATCTCATTCCGAATGGGGCAAGCACTCTTTTTCGTGAGTATTTGAGTGTGCGGTTAAAAACTAACCTAGAGTGCCATCTGCTGTTAAAAACTAAGCTCAGAATTGATTCGAGAGAGGATCATTCTGAAAATCTCATAATCGATCCACGAATTGCACTGCATCGATTTATTGGTCCCAGCCCTACTCAACATCTCATCCAATCTCTCTTGGACCTCAGAAGCTGTCCATAACTGTGCAGATTTGCTTTTGAACACTAAAGACAGCTTTTATCAGGACAGTGTCGAATAAACATTACAGCCAGTTCTCTACCTCAGTTTTCCAAGGATCTACCCTCCTCCCTAAGGCTCTGCTCAGGCACATCCGCCGCTTTGTTCAACCTTATCCAATAATCCAAAGGACTCTCATTGGGATGAGCTTTTACAGTAACAACACCGAGTCAGAATAACATATTTTGGATAGACTCAATTTCTATAACTGCATTCTCTGGTTTCTCTAACGGTTTCATTCATCCACTGCAACTCCGCCCATATATGAGTGTTTGTATGTTTGATTGTTTAGATTAGTTATGTGTTTGTGTTTAGTTAATAAAACTTTTGTGCACCAATTACATGAGTTTCTGGTTCTGTCACCGCTTGTGAATAGTGTCCCTTTTATGATCCCAGATAGCAAAAATCATCTCTGGCCCAGACCCATCAGAAGTTCTGGTCCAGATCCACACAACGGACTTGGGCCGGTGTCTTTTGGCACAATGGGCCAATACCGGTACGGAGCAATTTTTCCGGATCTGGACCAGAACTGGGCCAGCTCTGGACCAGATGCGGATTCCTTTATGGTTATTTGGCCCAAATGTGGGCTCGATCTGGTCCAGCACCATGCCGGCATCTGGGCCAGCTAATTTTTGTATTATATCTATATATTCGTGAATATACAGGTTACTGTCAGGCCTGACACACACGACACACACACACACACACACAAATATTGTATACATATCTAGAATGCAAATACATTAGTTTATTTGTATAGGCTTTTCACAATACATGTTTTAAAGCAGCTTTACAGAAAATGCATGTTTCTTTGTTACAAATAAAAAGAGTACTGTCCATATGCCACATTATTTGTACAGTTCCCGGATAATACAAATCATATAAGTAGATTATGACTGTATTTAAGCAGAAATGATGAATACCAATAAAGCAATGATTACAAGCATCTTACAT